>BTHU01000010.1:79799885-80394885 GCA_036184795.1 Tokudaia tokunoshimensis | reverse complement strand
GCCTGGAATCTGAGAATATTGCCCTGAAGAATCAACAGTTATATAGATCTGCAGGCATGTAGGACTTGTAGGTTCTTTTCTCTGGCCCTGTCCATCCTTTTGTCAGTCTCAGTTCACTGGCATCTGCTACTTCCCTCAATTTGTTCAGCTGTTCTGTCACTCCTTCTGTTGTCAGTGGCTGCTGCCTGGATAATTTAGGAATGTGCCTCATTTAGGAGTTGGGGCACCCTATGAACATTAAGAAAATGAACATAGGCATCTTCTCTGCCTGGGTGAGGGACCCATGTGAAATACAAAACTCACAGGCTTTATCAAGGTGGGGCTTTATCAGATTTGTGGGCACTACTGGTGCTGGTATGAGGCTTTAGTGAAATCTCTTCAGCTGTCAAGAGGCTCCACCCATTTCCCCACCTGTTGCTTCTTCAGTAGTACAGTGAAGCTTGCTGAATACTAGAAGTCAGGACCATGGCTCAGTATCCAGACGTGCAGTGTCAGTTATCTCGAAATACGTGGGGGTACAGGCACATTGCAGGATGGTATAGATTCACACAGTGTGAGTGTTGTTGTTTCGCCAGAGATCACAAAGTGCTCTGCTCTCTGGGCCAGGTGACTGATGGGTCTTTCTGGTTGCCAAGCTGCTTCTGCCATCATTCTCATCACTTCCAGTTACCAGCTTAGCTTATACTGTTGAAAATCAGGCAAAGAACACCTATTGCATTGTTGACTTTTCAGAACCTAATTTTGCAACAGCAAGGGAGGCAGCATAGAAAACAGGATTCCAGTTGACTGATGCTCCAAGTGAACTTTATAAGAGTGTCCATCTTATAATGAACTAGACTTGGTGTTTTCTCCAACTGCAGCCATTGGCCCATCACAGCCTTGCCTCTAGTAGCAATCAGTCAATTTTGAGTCAGTCATAAAAGACCCTTCACCCAAGGAACTGCTCCCTTTGGAGCCTTGTTCCAAGTATTATGGGCAATAGGGAGAATTCATTCCTGCTACTTAGGGAGTTATATTGACTCATTCTCAGTGCCTTTTTGTTTACTCTAAAAGGAACATAAGAAGTGTGGTTATAAAAGTGTGGCAGAAGAAGTGAGAGGAGAGGTCCTTGGTCCTATGAATGCATGATAGATGCCCCAGCGTGGGGAAATCAACGGGGGGGAGGGGTAGATGGGAGTGGGATGGATTGAGGGGCATCTTCTTGGAGGCAGGGGGTGTGAGGATGGGTTGGAGGTTTTCTGGGAGGGAGAAAATGGGAAAGGGTATAACATTTGAAATGTAAAAGAAGAATAAATAAATTAAAAAATAGAATTAAATAAAAGGCTGGATGAAAGAGAAAAAAGAAGTGTGGTTATAATATAATTTTATGGAAGTTGTCATTAATGAGTGAATAGTAATCATATAATTTTAGCAATGTTTAATACCTACTCAGCACCTGTGAATTAGGTGCTTGTACATCTCATTGTAATCAATAAGATGACTTTGTATTGATGTACCACAAAGTCTAGAGCTAAGTGGTCTGGGTGGAAGCACATGTTTAGAGAACAATAGTGGAGAAAAGCCAAACACAGAATAAACTGTGAAAAAAATAATTAAACTATCCTGTCTATTCACTCACAGTTTGGAACTTTTATTTTTAACATGACAGAGCCTAAGCTGACTGTTACAGATAATATCACCACCCTTTTCAGGAGGATATAGACTCATCAATTGGATCATTCAGGACAAATGGTAAAGTGCTGCATTATCTTTTGAAAAGGTTTCCTGATACTTTTCTTTCATTGGAAAAAAAATCATACTAAAAACATGAATGACAATTAAATTGTTGCAATTAATAAAATGCTGATAATTTATACATTAATAATATTTCAGCATATTCACCAGGAATACTAACAAATAAACTTGAAATTTTCATTCTAGCATTTTTTTCAACATGCAAATCATGACACAAGTGTCTTCACTTTTTGATGTGAACCTATTGTCCTATGATCCTGTGTTCTAGTGTGGAGTATGAGGAAATGCTTGAAGGGACATCTCCACATGTTTCTGAACCATTCTCTCATTCAAATGCCAGTGCATACTAACAAAGTCTGTCAGAAACAATATCTCCTAATGTTCTTGTTACATGTTAATCATTACAAATTTGAGTTGAATAACAGGACTAGAAAGGGAATGAGGAATTCAGCAAACAGCAGAGATTTTTAATAATGTCTTGAATAATATCTTCAAATCGATTATTGAAATATCTTAGCTCTGTGTTTCAGGGAATAAATAAAATTAATGGGGTATTTACATAAGGATATATATATGCCAATCTATGTTTTAAGGGCTCTGTCAAGGAGAATGCAGAGATACAAATCCAGATACAGCCTCTATCTTAGGTATTTTCCAAGGTTAAACAGGGAAGAAGATAAATATCATCATCTAATTCATTACTAAAAATGGAGGAAAAGTAGTGCTCATTATTATGGTTATTTCTCATATGTAAGCATTCTAATATTTAGTTATTTTAATTTAGCATTTATATAGGAATGCAAAACTTTTTTTGCATGTTAGATGATGTATTGCAACATATACATAATGATAGGAATACCCCAAAATTTTGGGAAAAGAAGCTATTAATCATATTCATAGAAAGAAAACTAGGCAGAAAAGGACCCCTGAAGTCCCAGCATTATATACACTATATAGATGGTAATACATATCTTAGTTCCATTCATCTGTTTTCTATACTGTATATTAGGTATATGTAATACTGTGTTTCAGGGATTTCTAGGACTAACACTTCAAAAGTAATTGTGTCAGATGCCTTTTATGTGTATATCTAGAAGTGTGGGTGGATCCTTAAAAGCAGGATGTCACTGGAGCTTTGAAAAATTACTTTTGTGTTTAAGATTATTTATAAGGCACAAAACTATAAGCAGCTCTTTATCACTTCCTTCCTTGGAGTCTGAAATATGTTTATTCATTTTACAGATGTCTAATAATAGAAATGTATGTTGTATCTTCAAAAGTTGTTCATTGATGGAGCATTCATTGATGGAGCATCTTGAAGAAATTACTGTCTCCAGAATGAATCTTTAGAGTTGCTATCTATCACAGTTCTGATTGCCTGATTGCATGGAGTCTCACAATGAACATTCACAGTCAATGCTTGGGAAAGAAGAAAGAGCTCTTTCCTCATGTCTTCCTGAGTTTATTGACACTGACAGTGTCTTATCTGCTCCAAATAGAAGAGTGTTCTTAAAGTAATATAAAATCTGTAATATCTCTATTATATCAGTCATGAACTGGAACTGTAGTAGTGACACTTCTGTGACTCATTGACATGGAAAAGAAACCCATGGACAGATAGTGAGGGGTAGTAGAAGTGGATTTGGAATTGTCTCCAAGGCCAGAACAAACCTGAACACAGTGTGACAGTGAACATGATACCCCACCCTGTAATCTTATAGCAGTGTGGTATATATTCTGATGACCGGTAGTAGCATGGACTGTCCCTGTGTCCTTAGAACTCTGTGTTCCCACATGTATCACTAGGCAGATCACCTATTCTGCTGAACCGAGGCTGGTTCATGAACAGATTGTGTTAACTTGTGGCTGATTAAGAGTTACTCTGGAGGCTTCAGAGAACAACTATCTATTATTTCTGCTTTTCCTAAAACAGAAAAGAGATTTCTTCTATCAAAACCAGACAATGTACAGATTCAAGGATGCTAATTTGTTGTTTTGATGTAATTTTTCTAATTTAAAGGAGATTGTCATTCCTCAATCACCACAGGTTTGGCTTATTATTGTTTATGAGTATGTTTATAGGATGTGGTTTAAGATATGTCAGGAAGGTTGGAAGAGAGCTGGCACAGAGTTTCAATACCAACTTCAAAGCCGTGCTCTAATGAACAAGATTTCTCCACTACAACCTCCTCCTAAAAGTTCCACTGTCTCCCATCAATGCTAGGCTCTTTGCCTAACCTTTCAGAGCTGGGCCATTGGAAATTCAAAACCCAAACCATAGCTATCTTCCCATGCAAACCCAATACTGATAACTTTTCTTAGTAGCATTATTCTTACTACTACCTAAGAAGATTTAAAGATAGCAAAGTTAATTAAGTTAATCAAATTCTTTTTTTTTTAAATCTTACACACCTGCATTTATTTCAGAAAAGTGCTCAGTTTATATTTCAAGCTTGGTGTCATAAGATTAATTCTGACTCACTATCTGAATACATCCCTCAGAAATTATTTTTTTTTCATTTTTACGTTCTCTTTTTTTTTAATTATTTATTTTATTTTTTTTAATTTACATTCCAAATCATTTCCCCTTTCCCGTTTCCTCCTTCCCCGAAAGTCCCATAAGCCCCCTTCCCTCCCTCTTTTCTTGATTCAACCCCCTCTCGTTACTCTGTCCTGGCGTTCCCCTACATCCAGTCTTTCCAGGACCAGGGGTCCCTCCTTCCATCTTCTTAGAAATCTATTGATATGCGGATTGTGTCTAGGGTATTCCGAGATTCTGGGTCAATATCCCCTTATCAGTGACTGCATACCATGTGTGTTCTTTTGTGATTGGGTTACCTCACTAAGGATGATATTTTCAAGATCTGACCATTTGCCTAGGAATTTCGTGAATTCATTGTTTTTAATTGCAGAGTAGTATTCCATTGTGTAGATATACCACATCTTCTGAATCCATTCCTCTGTTGAGGGACATCTGGGTTCTTTCCAGCTTCTGGCTATTATAAATAAGGCTGCTATGAACATAGTGGAGCATGTGTCCTTATTGCATGCAGGTAAAGCCTCTGGGTATATGCCCAGGAGTGGTATAGCCGGATCCTCCGGGAGTGTCATGCCCAGTTTTCTGAGGAACTGCCAGACTGCTTTCCAGAGTGGTTGTGCCAGCTTGCAATTCCACCAGCAGTGGAGCAGTGTTCCTCTTTCTCCACATCCTCGCCAACAACTGCTGTCTCCTGTGTTTTTGATCTTAGCCATCCTGACTGGTGTGAGATGGAATCTCAGGGTTGTTTTGATTTGCATTTCCCTAATGACTAAGGATGATGAACATCTCTTTAGGTGCTTCTCAGCCATTAGATATTCTTCAGGTGAGAACACTTTGTTTAGCTCTGAACCCCATTTTTAATAGGGTTACTTTTAAAGGAAACAATGCTAGTTCTGTGACTGGATTGGAGCTTATGAGAATTACAAGATTTTCTGATAATATTTATTTTGCTGGAGAGAATGACTCATTTGTCGTGAGTCATCAGGTTGGTATATTGAAGTTTATTTCAAGAGCAGGGAGTGAAGAAAGCTGCATTGTGCTGTGGAAACTAACACAGAGAAGAATGCATTAAATATCAGGGTTTTGGTTGATGTGGCTGGATGGCAGGGCATTTCCATTTAAGAAAGTCAAACATTCCACCAAAGGCTTCTGCAAGGTACTCACTTCTTCAGCCATCTGAAAATTACTATGAATTGGATTCACACAACATTTCTCCATCATAGAGATTTAAAATAATCTGGTATTTCTAGAAATCATAGTTATACATCATTTATAAATAAGAACAAAAGCAGAATAGCATTCTTCATATTCCCAAGGGAGACAATGGTGGATGCAAGGTTGTGATCTTCAATAATGTAGCAGAAGGAACGATTATGTCCTTGGAATGGTATAAAAAGGCAATATTACTAATGTTCTGTGTACTAGTCGATGGGAATCCAGATTCTGACTCATCATCCTCAGTGAATAAGAGACACAGTACAACTGGCTGAGGGAGTAATAATCTTGGCTTCTTCAGGGTGGTTGCAACTTACATTCTACTATTTACAGTTTACTATTCCAACTTATGGGCTACTATTTACTGCCTCCAATCTAAAGCCTTCTGCCTGGCTCCTGGGATGGGTCTCCAAATCACTTCTGAGCACCAAGTGAATTTATTGTCAAAGAAACAATCAAACAAAATTATTGCAAAATACAGTCTAGACTAGTTGTGCCGATTAAGTAGTGTACCTGTGTTCCCCTGCCTTTTTGCTTCCTTATTTTGTCTAAGTGGTATAGTGCCATATAAGGTCTTATTTTTATCAGATAATATATATTGAATTTTTTTGTGTTCTTTATGTATCAGGAGATGGAGTTTCAATCACACAGTTTCATTTAGTCTAAATGGCAGCATTGCAAATGTATAGTATTGTCTTTGGTTCAATTAAACTTCAGAAAAGCAGGTCTTTGACCAAACAGCTCCTTTTAAACCCAAACATCAGAAACAGTAATTATGTATTGATAGCTCACTGCCCCTCTACTAGTTAGCCAAGATAGCCTGGAAGATAGAGAAAGAAAGAGTGAAAGTAGGTACCAAGGAACCCTGATCACACAGATAAGCCCTATGCTATTTCCTGTCTCAGAGATTCTCCCTCATTCACTGCTGAATCTTTGTGGCTGAACATAATCATTCAGCTCATACACTACATGCTCTATCATCAGTCATTTTTTGGTAGAACTTGTCACCATTAATTTTTATTTACAATTTTTTAAATTTGCATTATAAGTTCCCCTAATTGTCTGCATCTTAGAAAATAACTACTGTGCCATAGCTCTTCTGCTAGTGGCTAGGAGCAAAGGTTTTGGGGTGGTAAAGAATGACATATAATCATTCAGGGACATGGTTGTCTTATATACATGGGTAACGGTATTGCTCATTGCTAACATCTGGATTTCTCTTATCACGTGTACTTTGTATGCTGTAATCATTCACCAGAGCAAACTGGTGAAGCATAGTCTGACTGTAGGCCTTTTTAAAACATACCCCCTAAGCACAGTTACATTTTTAATGAATTTCGAGGTTCTGCATGGGCCCTAATACCCTTTACTATTCAATATTAACAGGATGTACGCATCCAAGATACTCTCCAGACTCTGAGCATCTGAGTCTTCAGCCTCTACTCGAGATGTTTCTCAATTCATCTATGAATTCATGCATTAGTCATCTACTGGGTCAACTCACTTGGTTTAATAAGAATTTGAAGTCAACCCCAGAATCAATCTGTTCTTTTCTTATCGGACCCTTGGCCTTGCACGATGTTTCTAAGTCATACCACTAGAAGCGCTTAAACTGCCTCAATGTAATTCCAGTTCAATAATGAAGAATCACCTTAATGACAAAATAACACAGTAAGTTTTCAATATTGGTAGTCAGCTCCTTTTTATCAGACTATTATTAGACACAAGATTAAAGACTATATTAGTCCTAAGTAAGCATATCATCCTAGATTGAATTACCAATTCATATTACTTCTAATGATTAGTATGCTTACAACTCAGTGGCTCCCTGCTACATTGATAAATAAACTTCGTTGAACTCTCTGTATTAGAAATGTTTCAGATAGTTCTGAAAAGATAATTTGATTTTCCCAAAAGGCCATGAATTTATGTCAAAATGAAGATGTTGATATTATTTGTGGTGGAGGCCATAAGTTTGAACAACAAGCATGGTACAGTGTATCTTGCCTGCATGACTGGGTTTGATGGTCAGAATAATTTATCCTTCCTAAGTTCTCCATGAGATGTGGGTTCTAATCAATAATTGGTATTATTTTAAATCTAACACAGCTTGTTTAGTTACAGTTCAATCAGATTTTTAAAATTTGATTTATTTAATTTTGCTTCTGCATCTGGGAATTGATCCCAAGGCCTGGCATGTCCCTGGGGCTCCTGAAGTTCACAAGAAGCTTCTCTGTTTTCTTTTTCTCAATATTTTATTTAAGAGCATGTTTACAAAGATTGTAATTTAAGAATACAGCAGGAGAGGGATAGAGAGATAGCTCAGTCGTTAAGAGCATTTTTTGTTCTTCCAGAGTACCTGGTTTAATTCCCAGTACCCATATGGTGGCTCGTAGTGTAACTCCAGATCCAGAGTCTCTAACATCCTTTGCTGACTTCTTCAGGAACCAGGCATGCATATGACATTTAGATATGAAAACAAAATATTTACACACATAAAATAAAAATAAATAAATCTTTAAAGCATTTAAATGGGATGAGAAATTATAATTATTTTGTAAGGTTAAATAGATATTTTCCATGAGAATGCAATGCAATGATTGTAAGCCTACACACACACACACACACACACACACACACACACACATCTACCAGATATGTTAGGATTGTATGATAATATTCTTTTCTACTTCATCATGTCCTTTTCAAGACTTCACCTGTTAAGGTTTTAGCTGTTTCACTCACTCTCTTGAACGCATGATTCCTGTATGTGAATTTGGAGGCATTCACCAAAGTAATCAATACGATTCATATCATATAAATGCTAAGAAGTATCTTTCTTGTTCCCTCTCCATCTCCAAGAGAGAGGGCAACCTGGTAAAAATGTAGTGCTTCTTTGGAAAGCCTCATGTACAATGTAATAGAATAATACTGAGTTTGAATCGCCACTGACACTATGGCCAGAATACTAATAGATCCTCCATAATATAACATGAACCAGATTTTCCAGGGACTACTCTCATTGGGAAAAGAGATTGGAGGGTGGGAAAATTACCAAGATTTCTAGTACATTTACTTATTCTGATTCATTACTTTATCACTAAGATGAAGGAAGATCACAACACAGTATTAGACACTCCTCAGTATTTCAAGGCTTGAGTGCCAGTTAGAAAATAAAATCGATTTCAATGCAATTAGTTTCACAGGATTACTGAGGCATTAACAAAGAGGAGCACCATTGCATAAATGTATCTGAAACTTAGCTTGGCAGAATTTTAGAATGATTTATAAGATTGTGATAAGTGTCATTGTTATGTGGATTATGTGCTTTCTGACTACAAGCTGCAGTACTGAGGGGTAGAGCCACCACTGTACTCTTCATACAACCTGGGATAAAATCGTCATGTCTACTAGAGATGCCCAGCTCGAACTTATTAAGGTCTTACAGCTTTGCCTGATATTTTAAAAAGAATGTATTTGTTATATTTCAACAAAATAATCCCATACATAAGTACCGTATTTACATCATTTATACCATATACTCTCTCTCCAATTCATTTCTCGTCCCTTCCTCAATTCTAGTGTTGTATGCAGACATGTGTATGGAAGTCAGAGGACAACTTCCCAGAGTTAGTTCTCTCCTTCTTGCCTGGAATTGTGATAGAATTCTGGTTGTCAGGCTTGCATAGAAAGCTCTTTTACCCACTGAGCTATGGTGCCAGACCTTGTTTGGCATTTTTAATAGAAAATTAACCAGTGGCTTTGTGGAAGCATATCTCTTTGTTGGGATCTGAAATATCTGCTTTGTATTAATTAAAAATCTATATTTACTTGAATGTAAAATTTCCATTTTGTTTCATTATAAATCTGTTTATTCTTCTAATACTCATTATTCTAACTATCACAGTATTAACCTAAATTAGTAGTGAATATATTGCTTATCACATTAAAATAACACTTTAAATTTCTCCCTTGGACCAGAGCAGGTGATGAGCGAGGTAAAAAAAGGTTGACACTGGAGGACATGCTTTATCCACAGCTACTGTGACACCTACCAACTATAGAAACCTTACTTCTCAAGAGTATGTCACCTGCTCCATTCTTAACACAACGGGTTGCTTTTTATAAAGCAAAGATATTGCCAACTCTACTTTAAAAGAAGCAGAAAGCTTCTTTTAGTTTGTTTCTTATAGAATGGGATACCAGGGAGACGTGGTATTCTAGGCATGTTACTTGACATCTTCTAAATGTCTCTGGAAAATGACTACACCATAAATGAGAAAACATAAGCATCCTAATGTACTATTTTGCTTCCCCATGTCCAATAGCGTGAGACCTTCACTATTCTTCTGACCTCCATAAGACCTATTTCTTAAGAAAATGGGGTTGAGAAATTCTGAAGCACAAAATGTATTCAAGTATGTGTATAAAAAATTCATTATCAACATAACTAGTATTATTGTGCATTTCTAAATTCTCAAATTGTCACAGATAAAGTGCAGATTACAGATCAACAGCTAGAATGTTGAACATAGGAAATGAGATTCATTTATGTTAGAAGAAATTCAGAAAGCAGTCAGCAAAGAAAGCCAAGAGTTCTCTTTTCCCATTTTCACATGTACTTTCTTTTTAAAGAAAAATCTTTGTATGTCTGAAAAATTCATAAGAAATCATACTAGCAGTTATTTAAGAATTCTATTCTATATATTAAGCCTCTACAAATATGCACATTATTATTTAAATGAAATCCTCTTATCTGAGCTGACAATTCTGCCCCCAAGCACCAAAGACCACCTAACAAAACCTGCAAAACCAAGCATGAAAAGTTCCCTTTTGAACTATTGTCCAGGGTTGTCTAATAGACTTTCTAAGCATGCAGTCTACTGCTATTGTCCTTGATTGGCCAGCAGAAGTGGAAGACAAGTCTGCATTACTGAAGACACCATGCATTTCAGACAAAGGACCCAGAAGCTCCTGTCTTGGGACTCACCTGAATGGTTCCTCCATGGAAACTAACATTCATGGTACTTAAAGTAGGAAAGCAACTACTGTCCCACCCAGCTATGATGCCTAAACATGCAGTAGTGGTATACATATCTTGGTGGTAAACCGACAGCTCTCTAGTTGCACATAAGACCTGCTCAAAAAGAGGGAAAACATGTCTGGTACTGGTAACCAGGCAACTATACAGGATTAGTGAAGTCATGTATTTTGGAGGAGAACCTGCAACCATTACCTCCCTAAAACAAACGAATCCCTAAGTAAAGTCAAAATATCTGTCCTTATATCCAAAGATAAATGTGGTTCACACCCCTCATTGAGGAAAATTTTCTTTGAAAAGACAAGACTTACATAAAACCAGAATCAAAAAAATGCGGACATGTAGAACTAAGTCTTAAAGGATACATCTACAAAACAAGTCTGGTACCTAAGGCTTGGTGATTATTGCAGAACTAAGGAATTGGAGTCTTTGAATAAAAAAACTTAAAGAATATAGGTGTTATGTTTCTTTTTTAAAAAAAAAACAGCTGGAGAAAGGACATGGAAGGAGGTACATTGTATGCTGGACTTGCTTATGCTTGCCTATTTGTTTATGTTGGCCAGTTCCAGATGAGGTAGGCTTGCATAGTGACTGCAAGCTCCTGGTGAGTCTGCCCTTTGGAGATACAGTGGGACATGGCCTCCCTGCATGGATTTGTCAGCAAAATTTTAAGTACCAATTCCCTGAGCCCTGGAACAGCAGAAAATGCAGCTAAGTTACATAGTGTGCTTCTGGCATGAGAAACAAACCTTTGGCCAGAGAAAAGACTTCAAACTCATAGTCCCATCCTCTGTCTCTACAGAGCAGCTGTCAGCTTTGATTAGCTTCTGGGCTTGCAAAAATCCTTAGCTCTCTGAATGGTTCCATCCTCTCGACCCTCCTTTCTGCTATGGTCTGTGGCTTGGCAGTTTGATGAGCTGTCACAGCTGGCTGATCAGAATGCTGCCCAATCAGCTTCTCCAGTAACAGCCCTCTGCCTGACCTTGTTCTCACATTGCCTGTCCCATTCCTCTGATCTTGATGCAGTTCAACTCCTTTCCCCTGCTGTCTGATCCCCTTCCTGTCTAATCAGCCTGATAGACAGTTTGATTACCTGCTCCTTCCTCTCACCCTGCTGGCCTTCCTGCTGCTACCAGCTGTACTGTGGCCTGCCAGGAACTCACCATCAATTCCTTCTGACCCTCCATTAGTTTTGCTGGCTGATCGACTTTATACTTTTTCCCCACCAGCAATTCTATGATCCCCTGTTGAGTCCTTCCACTAGTGCTTCTGATCAGCTGTCTGACATTTTCTCCTTTGGTGTCCTGTTCGATCCCCTTGGTGTTAATCAAACTAGTCTGGTGTTCTATAGCAGGAGTTTTCTTTCTTAGTCTGGCACTGGGAATAGCCAGATGGCTATCTTTGACAAGTGACACCATCTAAGCTTGGCCTAACTCTACCTGCTCCCTCCAAATCTTCCCCCAGAGAGTAGCATGTGGTGTTGAGATCCAGATATGGCCTTTTGTATCCCATGAGTTATTTACACATTTAACTTGGAATTGTGCACTTTCCTTGGAGCAACTTGACTTCTAGCATCTTCTAGTTAGTTACAGAATATTTTCTGAGCCTTATTTTTCTACTTCATTTTTTTCTCGCTCTACTGTTTGACTATTACCATCACAGGGCCATTATCAGAAACCATCTGAACTCAAGTCTCTGTTTATCTCTTATTTATATGTTTAAACTTCAAGTTATTTATACTTTCTGAGGTTTCATTTCTTGTCACTAAAATATTTCCAGACAGGTATTCAACTAATAGTTATTGAGAACTAATTGTACATAGATGAATACTGAGCTTAAAGTTAAGTATGTCTATGTGAACACCAAGTTCCCTAAATACCTACAGTATTTATTCAAGAATAGATGCAGGGAAGGTACACATACTCATACACCTCTCCCCCTTACAAATATTATATTTATATAAATAGTAAAAGTATTAAAAGTAGTAGTTCCAAGAAATAAAAAATATGCTATGTAAAAGAAGTTGGGGAGAGGCAGGGACTGGAGATGGAAACAGCAATCTGATTAGGTAGGGATAATTGGGAGAAGATCTTTGACATGGTACTCTCTGAGCTGTTACTTGCAGGATAAATGAAGACAGACATGAAGTGTTCAAACAAAGGGAAAATAGCACATGCACAGATCTCTACAAAGTTTGCGTTATCAAAGGAGCATGCAGAAGGCTCTCAAGTCCAGGCTATAAGAAATGAGATAGCTATGAAGTAACATCAAATAGATACCAGGTTAGACTACCTGAGAGAGTAACTGACACAAGTATACTGAGGCATATTCTAATCAGAAAGAATAATTGCAGGTTTGACCTAAATCATCACAGTTTAATAGAAATGCCTGGAATAATTAAACTATTTTGTGATGGGTAGTTACATATGAATATTGATAGTGCTAGCATAAAATCTAATAACTGGCTCTAAGCTCCAGAACTTTGGCTCTGACTAATTTTTTTAATGTTTTTATTAGATGTATTCGTTATTTACATTTCAAATGTCCCATTACCTGGATCCCCCTCCCCCGAAAATCCCATAAATCATCCCCCCTTCCCCAATCAACCCTCTCCTGCTTCCCTGTACTGGTATTCCTCTACACTACGACATCAAGTATTTCCTCCCTTTGCTGTCTAACAAGTCCATCCTCTGCTGCCTATGTGTCTGGATCCAAGAGTGACTCCATGTCACTCTTTGGTTAATAGTTTTGTCCCAGAGAGATCTGGGAGTACTGGGTGGCTCCTATCATTGTTCTGCCTATGGTGCTGCAAACCCCTTCAACTTCTTGGGTCCTTTCTCTACCTCCTCCATTGGGGATTCTGTGATCAGTTCAATGGCTTGCAGAGTGTCCCCCTCTGTATTTTTCATGCACAAGCAAAGTATCCCAGCTGACAGCTATATCCACCTCCGGTCAGCAAGCACTTGTGGGTATCAATAATAGTGTCTAGGTATTGTAATTGCATATGGGATGGATCCCTGGGTGGGGTAGTTTCTGGATGATCTTTCCCTCAGACTCTGCTCCACCCTTTGACTCTGTATCTCCTGTGGGTATTTTGTTCCCACTTCTACAAAGGACCAGAATATCCATACTTTGTTCTCCTTTCTTCTTGGGCATCATTTGATATGTGAAATGTGTCTTGGGAATTTCAAGCTTCAGGGCTAACATCCACTTATTGGTGAGTACATACCATGTGTGTTATTTTGTGATTGGGTTACCTCACTCAGGTTGATATTTTCCAGTTCCATCCATTTGTCTAAGAATTTCATGAATTTATTGTTTTTAATAGCTGAATAGTACTCCATTGTATATATGTACCACATTTTCTGTATCCATTCCTCCGTTGAGGGACAGATGGGTTCTTTCCAGCTTCTGGCTGTTATAAATAGGGCTGCTATGAATATAGTGGAGAATGTGTCCTTATTGCATGCCAGGGAGTCCACTGGGTATATGCCCAGGAGTGGTATAGCAGGGTCCTCTGTGAGTGTCATGCCCAGTTTTCTGAGGAACCGCCAGACTGATTTACAGAGTGGTTGTACCAGCTTGCAATCTCACTAGCAGTGGAGGAGTGTTCCTCACCAACACCTGCTGTATTCTGAGTTTTTATCTTGGCCATTCTAACCAGTGTGAGGTGAAATCTCAGGGTTGTTTTAATTTACAATTCCCTGATGACTAAGGATGTTGAACATTTCTTTAGGTGCTTCTCAGCCATTCGATATTCCTCAGGTGAAAATTCTTTGTTCAAGTCTTTACTTCATTTTTAATAGGGTTATTTGGTTCTCTGGAGTCTAACTTCTTGAGTTCTTTGTATATATTGGATATTAGGCCTCTAACAGTTATAGGGTTGGTAAAGATCTTTTCTCAATTTTTCAGTTGCCGTTTTGTCTTTTGACAGTGACTTTTGCCTTACAGAAACTTTGCAATTTTATGAGGTCCCATTTGTCAATTCTTGATCTTAGAGTATAGGCTATAGGTGTTCTGTTCAGGAAAATTTCCCCTGTGACCATGTGTTCAAGGTTCTTCCCCAGTTCTTTTCTATTAGTATCAATGTGTCTGGTTTTATGTGGAGGTCCTTGATTCACTTGGACTTGAGCTTAGTACAAGGGATAAGAATGGATCAATTTGCATTCTTCTGCATGCTAGCTGCCAGTTGAATCAGCCACATTTGTTGAAAAGGCTATCTTTTTTTCACTGGATAGTTTTAGCTCCTTTGTCAAAGATCAAGCGACCACAGGTGTGTGGGTTCATTTCTGGATCTTCAATTCTATTCCATTAATCTACCTGCCTGTCACTGTACCATTCTCATGCAGTTTTTAACACTATTGCTTAGTAGTACTGCTTGAGGTCTGGGATACTGATTCCTTCAGAAGTTCTTTTACTGTCGAGAATAGTTTTAGCTATCCTGGGTTTTTTGTTATTCCAGATGAATTTGAGAATTTCTCTTTCTAATCTGTGAGGAATTGGGTTGGAATTTTGATGGGGACTGCATTGAAACTGTAGATTTCTTTTAGCAAGATGGCCATTTTTACTATACTATTCCTGCCAATCCATGAGCATGGGAGATCTTTCCATCTTCTGAGGTCTTCTTCGATTTCTTTCTTCATAAACTTTAAGTTCTTGCCATACATATCTTCACTTGTTTGGTTACAGCTGATAACCTACATTAGCAGAGTGGCCAGGTTTCCTGCACGCAGCAAAATGCTGGGTCCTGTTTACCTATCCAGTCTGTTAGTCTATGTCTTTTTATTGGGGAATTGAGACCATTGATATTAAGAGAGATTATGGCATAGTGATTATTGCCACCTGCCATTCTTGACGCTATCTTTACGTTTGAGTGGTTATCTACTTTTGGGTTTGAAGCAAGAAGTTACTATCTCATTTTTGCCAGGGTGTTGTTTCTCTCCCTGTATCGGCGATTTCCACCTATTATCCTTTGCAGGGCTGGGTTTGTGGAAAGATATTGTGAAAATTTGGTTTTATCATGGAATATCTTGGTCTCTCCATCTATGGTGATTGAGAGTTTTGCTGGGTATAGTAGTCAGGGCTGGCATTTGTGTTCTCTTAGAGTCTGTATGAGATCTGTCCAGGATCTTCTAGCTTTCATGGCCTCTCATGTGAAGTCTGGTGTAATTCTGATAGGTCTTCCTTTATATGTTACTTGGCCTTTTTCTCTTACTGCTTTTAATATTCTTTCTCTGTTTAGTACATTTTGTGTCGATTATCATGTGATGGGAGGTATTTCTGTTCTGGTTCAGTCTGTTTGGAGTTCTGTAGGCTTCTTGTATGTTCATGGGCATCTCTCTCTTTAGGTTAGGGAAGTTTTCTTCCATAATTTGTTGAAGATATTTACTGGCCCATTAATTTGTAAATCTTTGCTCTCTTCTACACCTATAATCCTTAGGTTTTGTCTTTTCATTGTGTCCTGGATTTCCTAGATATTTTGGGTTACAAGCTTTTGAATTTTGCATTTTCTTTGACTGTTGAGTCAATGCTTTCTGTGGTATCTTCAGCACCTTAGATTCTTTCTTCTCTCTCCTTTATTCTGTTGTTGTTGCTTGCATCTATGACTCCTGATTTCTTTCCAAGGTTTTCTATCTCCAAAGTTGTCTCCCTTCCTGATTTCTTAGTTGTTTCCTCTTCCGTTTTTAGATCCTGGGTGGTTTTGTTCAGTTTCTTCACTTGTTTGTTTGTGTTTTCCTACAATTATTTAAGGGATATTTGTGTTTCCCCTTTAAGGGCTTCTGCCTGCCGACCCATAATCTCCTGTATTTCTTTAAGCAATTTTTGTGTTTCCTTTTTAAGAGCTTCTACTTGTTGACTCATGTTCTCCTGTACTTCTTTAAGGGAATTATTTATGTCCTTCTTAAAATCCTCTATCAGCATCATGAGATGTGATTTATATCCAAGTATTGCTTTTCTGGTATATTGGGGTATCCAGGACTTGCTGTTGTGGGAGAACTTGGTTCAGATGGTGCCATGTTGCCTCTGTTTCCTTTGGCAATGCTCCTGCATTTGCCTTTTGCCATTTGGTTATCTCTGGTGTTAACTGGTGTTGCTGTCTCTAAATGTGGCTTACCTGTCAGGCAAACTCCTGTGAGACCTGTTCTCTCTGTGTACACCAGTATGTAGGTACTCCTGTGAGACCTGCTCTCTTGTGGTTGTATTTAGGTATGTATCTCTGTGGCCCTGATCAACTCTAGGTGCAGGCAGAAATTGGAAGTCTCCTGTTCCAGGCTGCTTCTAAGTTCTTGTGTCCTCAGGGTTTCCGGCTGTTTCCTCTGAGCAGCAGGGGTGGACCTACTTGTGCTGCCTGGCCTCTCTGCACTCCTGAGTGATTAGCTACCTCCGTGCATCATTTGAATATGGTACACAGTGGCAGAGGGTAGTCCCAGGCTGGAGAGAGAAACCAGAGGTCTTTTGCCAAAGGGTTCTGGGTGTGATCCTCTGAGCGGCAAGGGTGTTTCTACCTGTTCAGGCAGGCCCCTCCACACTCCTGGGTGGTTAAGTTGCCTCCCTGCACCACTTGTGTATGGAGCACTGTGCCAGAAGGTGGACCCAAGCTGGAGACAGAAATCGGAGGACTTTCATCATTGGGTTCCTGGTGTGATCCTCTGAGGGGCAAAGGTGGTTCTACCTGAGCAGGCTGGTTCCTCCGCACTACTGGGTGGTTAAGCTGCCTCCCTGCACAACTTGGGTATGGTGTGCTGTCGGCTCTAACTAATCTTACTCTTGTTAACTTTTATTATCACGTTGCTTAAAGTAAAATTTTAATAAAAGTGTTTGAAATCTGCTTTCAGATGTGATATCATTAACTCCATGTACCCATGGTGCTTTCAAATGACGCCAATGTAGCAGCAGGCCTTTGTATGCTATTATTTCTACTTTAAATAAACATTAAGAATAGAATCAGAATAGAATCATTAGCATATTAAAATATATATGCTACTTTTTAAGTTAATAAGTTTTAAATTAATTTAAATTTAACATTGATTAAAATTCAGAATTGCAATTAATTTCAGTTAAAATCAATTACAATATTTCATCTAAATATAAACTATGGAATGTGGCTATAAACTAAAAGGGATTAACTAAGAAGCAGATTCATTTACAATGTATTTAATCTTTTGCTTCATAGAGACCTCAATTCAGGGGAATGAAAAACCTGAGTAAACAGATTTGAGTCCCAGTTCCTTTTTGTTAAATGATAGAAATTCTACTGCTATTCCTTCATGCATTGTATTTCTTAAAAATTTGTTTTTGGAAAAAAGTAAGCAACTTCCAAAATTGAAAATCATTCAAGACAGGCTGAGAATAAGAGATATAGAGATGCAAATGAGAGTTTTATCTTGGTAAGTCACAGAACATACACAAAACAATCTACCTTTGCGTTTTTCCCTGTAAAATAAAAGGGCATTAATAATGATCATTGTAATATTAAGTTTATATGTCACTATATTCTGCCATGTGTTCGGTCCAAGTCACACATTCAACAATTATTAGCCACTGAGGTTATTATTTTGGTAGAGTTGGCCAAGCTAGAGGTTGTAAACATAATCATTAAATTAATACGTAATCTAGTAAATTTACGTGACAGTGGACATTTTTCCAAAGATTACAACAGAGTAGCAGTTTTGTAACTTAAACTTTAATGCTAATTCATCACTCCATCACTCCAAGATTTTATATGTATTACTTTCTAAAATTTAGTCAAGAAATAAATTCTATCTGGGCAGTGATGGCACATGACTTTAATCCCAGCATGCAGAGACAGAGGCAGAGGCAGAGGCAGAGGCAGAGGCAGAGGCAGAGGCAGAGGCAGAGGCAGAGGCAGAGGCAGAGGCAGAGGCAGAGGCAGAGGCAGAGGCAGAGGCAGAGGCAGAGGCAGAGGCAGAGGCAGAGGCAGAGGCAGAGGCAGACAAATCTCTGAGTTCAAGGCCATCCTGGTCTACAGGGAGAGTCCTAGGACAGCCAGGTCTAATCAACAACTCTAAATTCTCAGCTGAGGCTATGACAGTTAGGTTGTAGACTTCTGAGGATATTATCATGATTGTCTTAGGTATATCCTTGCCTTCCTTGTTGATGGATGGGAAACTTGTAGCTACATTCATTTATTAAGCCCAGGCTTTATCATTATTTCCTTTTAATGTTAAGAAGTTTATTTATAGTCACATTGCTTTGGAATATGTAAGGTAGGATTTAAACCCATAGATTCTGCAAGATAAATTCAATACTTATAGAGTACTGACAATATATTATTTTACAAAATGGGATAATATGTTGCCATAACATAATGAGATGCAAAACAATGTTCCATTTGTATGGATTGAAGTTTCCAATTGTTTGAAACTTTGCCCCCACACAAAATGTAACTAGATATTCTTTGGAAAGTAATAATCTACATGTATAAATAACTTGAAATGACTCAACTCTTTCTAATGACTCATGCCCATCACAGAGGGATAGAAAAATCACACGATGTATACCTAACAACAAGAACCAAGACATCCAGAGAATAGTGTTGGGAACATATTTGCTTTACAGGGATAGAATTTTGGTGAATTTGAAACACAATGAAGGACATGTGATATTAGGACTTTTTTATTTTTTTAACTCAAGAGTATTTTCTAAACATGTGGCAGTGATCCAATATAAAATTTTATGAAATAAGTCTTTGAGGTTGTGAATATGTCTGCCTTTCAAAAGTTATTTTATTTGGTAAAAATAATAAATACTATTTTAGGATCATCAATACTTTAACAGTATTGATTCTTTTGAACACTAAATGTTTATGAAGCCATAGCCTGTGTTTTATTTTGCCTGTAAGAGTTTTGCCTCCTCAATGAGTATCTTGGGAATGTTGATTGCCTTCATTTTTAAGCAAGTGTCTCTCAAGAATTGAAAACTTACAATAGAATACTACTCTGCAATTAAAAACAATGAATTCACGAAATTCTTAGGCAAATGGTCAGAACTTGAAAATATCATCCTTAGTGAGGTAACCCAATCACAAAAAACACACATGGTATGCAGTCACTGATAAGGGGATATTAACCCAGAATCTCAGAATACCCTAGACACAATTCACATATCAATAGATTTCCAAGAAGATAGAAAGAGAGACCCTGGTCCTGGAAAGACTGGATGTAGGGGAATGCCAGGACAGGGAAGCGAGAGGGGGTTGAATGGGGAACAGAGAGAGGGAAGGGGGCTTATGGGACTTTCGGGGAGGGAGGAAACAGGAAAGGGGAAATGATTTGGAATGTAAATTAAAAATAGAAAAGAAAAAAAAAGAAAACTAAAAAAGAAATTCTCTTTGATAACAGCTTATAAATCAATCTTCCATTCTACCTCAGCATCCAAGGTTCTTAGCATGCCTTAAACTAATAGCTGCAAAGATGAGAGCTATTGGGTGTGCATTCAGAATGGCTGTTAGCAGCAACTGTGATGCCTTAGACTCATGGCTAACCAAAGTCTTGGCAAAAATGACTGGATGTCTGCTGGCTTCTGCCAAACACAGGAATTTAAAGGCAAAGTTGTCTCCTAGGGAATGCTGACAGATGTCTTAAGTATATCCAGAAGGAGGAGTGTACACACCAGAAATCAGAGAACATTTCAATCTTCAGTTTTTCCTAAGTTATCTAAGACAGGTTGGAAAATATGTGGAACTGTCTCTTTGCTACTTTGATTTCTCCTCTACATCTACTCCTGTTGCCTAGCTGCACAAGTTAGCCACCTTCCCTATTAATGACTTTTTTTTTCTTCTAAGGAATAGATTGTAATATAGGTGCAACATTTTTCCTTCCCTTTCCTCCCTTCAAATCTTCCCATCTTCCTTTCAAATTTACAGCCCATTTTAAAATTAATTGCTGTTGCTGAATATGTATATTTCTAAATATAACCTGCTCATTTGGTATAATATTACTTGTATGTATGTATATATGTATGTATGTATATATGTATGTATGTATATATGTATGTATGTATGTATGTATGTATGTATGTTTTCCAGGGATGATTATTTGGTATTGGAGTACCAAATGATGTTCTCTTCCATGGGGAAGACTATTTCTCTTACTCTCATCATTCTTTCATTGGCTATAGCTCTTTGTGTAATACTGATGCCTCTTACAGTTTCCCCAACATTGGTGAGATTTTATGGGTAGAGTTTCTAAAACTACTAGAAGATATAATCTTATAGCAAATTTCCTGATACTTTGGCTCTAATATCTTCCTGCCAGCTATTGTGTGATGTTCCCTGAGTCTTAGGTCCAGGAATTTTATTATAGATATATGCATTGTTATTGGACTTCACAACTATGCAATGTGATTGGTTATGGTTTTCTACAGTGTTCTATGTCAGTTGAAAGAGAAATACACTTGATTAGGACTGAGGGCAGCACTTATCTGTAGGTATAAGGACAAACCATCTATGATACTTATGACCTACAACAATAACCATCATGGGATGATAACCCTATAGGTGCAGCAATGATGAAATACCTTAGCAGTAACCAACAGCTCTGTAATTAGGCTTAAGAAGTATTCACCAAGAGAGAAAACATGCCTGGTGCCAAAATTCTAGCCAACTATCAATAGCTAAAGCCTTAGAACTTCGTACAGAAACTATAATCAACTCTTTTTAAAAGAGGAAAAGACTACATTGCTATTTCACAATCTTCTTATCATAAGACATGCTCTTTATAGGTAATTCCTTTTTGCAGTGTTTTCTTTAAAAAACAAAAATGTATATTATCAAGGAGAGCATATCTAATTACAGATTCAGTAAGTAATTGTTTGGTTGTTTAAATATGCTTTTCTTCTTAGTATAACCCAGAAGCTTGATTTAGTACTGACGTTCAGTAATGATGGTACTCTTTAGAGCAGTGAATTTTTTAAATGACTATACCAAATACTGCACATTAAGAAAATACATGTTGGGATTCAATAAGACTTAGTGTGTGCACATATGAACTTAGGGAGACTGGGAAAGCACATACTAGATATGTACAGGTTCAAACTAGATGAAATCACAGCAGCAAAAACGAAAAGTAGACAAGGAGTTTCACCCTTACCTAAGAAATGATTTGTAATTGATATCTGCTGGGGAAAAGGAAAATCAATTTCTCATGAGGAGTATCATTGCTTATATCAATGACATTCATGGGCAAACTACATGGTCAGGAATAGTAACAACGCAATGCCCCTCCCATGTCCTTCATTTGTTTAGTTTAGTTTCTTTTTTGGGCTGCAGAGAGGGAGGAAAGGAGTGAGGAAAGGAGAGAGAGAGAGAGAGAGAGAGAGAGAGAGAGAGAGAGAGAGAGAGAGAGAGAGAGAGAGAGAGAGAGATCTTGAAGTAGGGTTGTGTAGAAAGATGGAGAGGATCTGTGAAGATCTAGGGGAACTATAAGAAAATATAATGTATGGAAAATTTAGATATACAAAAGTGTCTGTATTTCAGTGGGTAATCTTTGGATAACAACAAGAAGATAAATAAATTCAATAAAAGAAAGATTTGCTAAATTTTAAAATCAAGTTGGGTGTCATGGAAGCACAAATGGAAGGTCATTTAAAAGGCTTCACCAAAGCATTCTTGCATATGGGAATCTGGAACTGCCAAAGACAGCCATTAGGCAGATATCAGCATCTAGTTTATCAGAAATCTAGAAAATCTTAGTATCTATTTTCCTCTTTCTCAAAAAGGAAGGAGAACAGGAAAAATCTGAATACCTTTCTCACATTATCATCTTTATTTCACTTTTCTCCTGAAACTCTCCCCTCTGGGTTTTTTATTAGCAACTTATTACTGTGAAAAATCCTGTATAAATACTCCACATGTATCATTAAAATTCCATTCATGTTTAAAATATTACTTTTGGAGTTCTGAAACATTTATAGGAATATTAGAGAACAGTGGAGCCAATTCTGTGATTCCAGTAGCAATCTCTTTCCTAGACTGCTGAAATCCAAGCTAGAAGAGTACCGTGGAGAGACTTGTCCTTTCCACTTGTAGTAATGGACCTCTTGTACCAAAGGAATTGTATTCTATACCCTGGCTGCATTGAGATTGTGTCAGGAACATTAACATTGTTTTGGTGAGACAAACTCACTTTCTGCAAGGAACACATGTTGAAAATTCTCTATCTTCCTTTCAATCAAGGCATTTTTTTGGTGCTGTGACTATTTTTTTAAAGACTATTATCAGGTCACATTATAAGTGACTCAAAATGCTTCATATTAACAAAGAAATTGAGAAGGTATTTTCTACATGTGGTATTTTTATATATAGCATTGAAAAAGTACTAATTCTTTGTTTACATTTATCTATGTGAGATTGTCATATTATCATCTAGCTGGTGGGAATGTATAAAGATGAGAAAAAATGTTCTGCTCTTATGAGAATTACATTTCAGGCATTGAAAGTGACCATCAGTGGGTTAACTAAAATACTTCCAAGTGATTATTGCAAACTAATTTCTACAGAGAACTGAACAAAGATATTCTTACTGCAATAACTAGAAATAGTATTTGCTTTAAAATCTGTATTTGCACTGTCTACTTTCATAGGTAATATTTTTTATCTTGTATTCTTAATGAGAAGTTATACTTAGTATTCTAATTTTGTAGTCACAGGGATTAGATGCCCCTTTCTTAGACAGGCTCCAGGGCACACCATTATTACTCAGCAAAGTAACTGTAAATCTATGTCTGAAGTTTTCCATCAATATAAAACCATGTAAAATTTGATGTATAGCTTTGGGGGTCATCCCATCAGCAACAGTAATGGCATTCAAACTTTTTATCAGTGAAAATGAAAACACATTTTCTCTTTTATAATTAAAAACCTTTTCTAATATAAAAACCTTAAGTTGGATTTTTGCTTCCTAAGCTTGAATGTCCAAATCTGATAAGTTTGGTGAATTCAGTATTGCTAAACAGTCTTTGTTCTATGAAGTGAGTTCACTCACATGTCTGGGTCAAATGAAAAAGGGCATGCACAACATCTAGACTTTTTTCTTACAATTAGGCAGTTACTGAAAATAAATATTAGGAAAGCTAGCCACCCAAGCTGCCAAAAATATTCCTATGGGCTCATGGAAGTAATCTGAATCCTCCTGCAACTGAGGTTCTCCTTAAAAGCAGCCCACATGAGTTTTAAACTAACTAGGGAAAAGCATGACACACTGGTCTAAAAATGTTGAAGGACACTAGCTGTAGGACAGACTGGAATAGAGCCTAGACGATTCCAGCCAGATCTTCCCTATTTCAGGATATTACATTCCCAGCACATTTTACACTTATTTTTGAAAACTACAAGTAAGAAATTGGAAAAATTGGAGCTATCTAAGTATAGCCAGAGAACACTTACAGTCAGCTTTCTCACACAAACATCCTTCCCAGCAAATATGGACACATTCACAGGTCTGTAGACCTCCCCAGACTCAGAAACTGATTTTTCTCACCATGCCAATGGCAACTTCACTGAAACAATCTCAGGGCAACATGACTATGCCAAATCCAGAATACATTTCATTAGCTGTGAGTGTAATAGGAAGATCACGTCTGTCCACAGCAGAGATCTGTCCTTAGATAACCACTATCCAGGAACATAGTTACATAAGCAATCACAGAATTGGTGCCACTGTGTAAATGAAGTCTATAGTGCTACTAGACTAGCAGTATTAAAGAGTCCCAACAATAGTACTTGCCATGACCTGCAGTTTTTAAGTCTTGCTACTATAAAATGCTGCTATGTAAGCTATAGATGTTTTAAATAAAATTTTCTATGAGAAATCAAGGAGCACCCAGATGGGATTCTGCCATCTCAGATGCCCAAAGAGATTCATCAGCAGTTAATTCTCCTTTGAACTAGTGGATACCACTCTCAAAGTTCTGTTCAACCAGGCAACCTGAGTTATTACATTATGATGTGGTGGGGGTTTTGCTGTTATTGTTTTTCTGTTTGTTTGCTTGAAAATTTTCTAAAATAAGAAGTACAATAATGAAAAATTTGATTTCCATTAATTACGTGTAATGACTATTCCTGGTTGTCAAATTGACTATATCTAGAGTGAACTACCCAGAAATGGAGGGCATACCTGTGATCCTGATCTTGAGGCTGGAACATACAGGTATCAGAAAAAAATCTTGACATGAAGATCTTGAGGCATAGTGGCTATGAAAAACTTAGGCCTAGGCAAGGTAGTACACATCTTTAAATTCCAGGCGACAGAATCAATGAGATCTCTGCACTCAAGGTCAGCCTGGGACAAAGTAAGTCCTAGTTCCAGGCATAGTGGTACACACCTTAAATCTTGGCCACACCTTCTGCTGGAGATTGGGCATTTAAAGAAGATTCACTCTTTTTCAACTGCTTGCACTTATTTGTCAGCACATCTGTTGGGATCTACTTCTTCAAAATTCCAGTTTATACAGAAGGCCAGCTGAAATAACTAGTCTCGTGGGACTGAGAAATTACTAGTTTTGTGTACTTCTCATTCACAGCTGCCAATTTTTGGGTTAGTTGGAGTATAGACTTTAAGTCATTACAATAAATTCCCTTAATATACAGAGACATCCCATAAGTTCTGTGACTCTAGAAAACACTGACTAATACAGTACACAACTAATTTTATCACATAATCTACTAAAATTTGGGTAGTTTAGATGACAGGCAGGAATAGATGATGTCCACTGTACTTTTAATTTGTATGTGTGAGGAATACACAGTGATATTCTATGTCCAAGGCAGGCACAATGGCAATTTTATAACACACTCTTTAGAAACTACAGTCATTTCTTCCCAAGTGCAATCCATACACAGAGAAGTACCAAGTACACCATGGTAACTCTCAGAACCTCCTGATGTCATCTGCTTAATTTTTCCTTCCCTCCCTTTCTCTTTCATCTTTATGTGAACAAAGGATCACTGTTCTCCCCTGAACATGTAAAGATTTGTCTTCAACAATGACTACCCAATGGAATCCAAGGCATTTGAGTCTTCAGTGACCTTTTATTGAATATGCACAGTAACTGTGCACATGCCACTTTCCTCACTCGTGACTATCCATCAGGTAATGAGAGCTCATTTCTGAGAAGATCCATGATCCAAACAATGATTCCTTCATTTGGTGATGAATCAAAAGTTACCTAAGTTCTTCCCTTTGTTTGTTCAGATGCCTCTGGCTCTTTTTGAGTAGTCAGTTGTTAAATATTGGGAAGGAAAGAATATGTAGGTGCTTTATGTTAAGCTCTTATTTCTATGCCCCCTTAATTCATGCAATTAATTCTTTCACTTCTAATGGGAACCTTCTTTTCCTACAGCTCATCCCATTCAATTCTATCCAAGGATATCAACTTCTGCTGCTCAAGATTAAAATTGCTTTTCATTAATTTTACTGTATTTAGCAAATCAACCTCTTCCTCAAATACCCAGTGCCCAGGTATTTGATCTACACCATTTACTTTTGCATATCTGAGAAGTTATTTACAGATAAATATGATTCAGGTAATTTAGATATATGTTTATATACATTTAAGGTCATGATGCAGCAAAACATTCATTCTTTCTCTCAGCTGTCAGTAGAAAAACAGACATTCAGAATGTTTAATCCTCTGAGAATTAACCAAGTAATTTTTTGCCTTCAGTAGGTTTTTAAAATGCTGCAATAAAATATTAATTCATAACTACTCTGTTAACAATTAAAGAAACAGAAACTATGAATTTGAGAGAGAGCAAGGGGGTACATGAGATGAAGGAAAGAAAACGGTGAGAATGATGGAGTTATTGTTTCAGAGAGTATCAAAATGCTTAGAAAATGCTGGCATTATTCCACTAACTAAAACCATGGGCTTTACAGTATACTATAAATTACAAAATATAGTACATAATATATAAATAGTATATTCTGTATTAATAATATTGCTTTTTGATGCATGTTATTTAATGCAATTTTTTTATTTCTTTTAATGTGTAGATTATTTTATGTGTATGAGTATTTGCATACTTGTATATCTGTCTACCAAGTACATGTCTGGTGCCTGTAGAAGACAGAAGAAGGAGCTAGATCCTCTGTTAGGATGAATGTGAACTACCAATGTGTACTTGGGGACTGAACCTGAGTCCTTTTTGAGAACAGCAGGTACTCTCAATAACTGAACCTTCTGTTCAGCCCCATAGCATCCTTTCTTCAATCAACAATTAACATTATAATACAAGTTGTTAAGGTTATCACTATTAATTATTTCATAAATGTTGCATCCTTCAAGTTTCATTATACGAAGTTAAAAAGAAAAATTCAGCATCCTTTATTTTACTCCTTAATTTTAATTTATGCTTTGGAATATATATAAAAAATGAGAATAGAAAATCCTCTGAGCATTTAGATATTTTTATCTTAAGGTGTTAGGAGATAATGATTCAGAAGGAAAAATTACTATATATATTTGAATTTTGAAACACTGTAACGAAATATGTAATTGTATTCATGGGCTACCAATTGTTATACTAGAAAATGCTTTTGTTCTTTTATAAAATTGTCAGATACGATCAGTGGCGCAGCAGGGACAGGAGTCTTCCCTTCCAGCCGCCATTTGCAACGGGGAAACAGGCAGCTCCACAGCCTTCTGTGCTTAGCCCACCAGAAGAGAATGATTTCCCAGCAGCGATTTCACCTCTGAGCACAGAGGTGAGCTCTCCACCTTCTCTCTGGAGCGGTACAGCTAGGAGCACACTCACTGGGCATATGATCAGTGGAGCAGTGGGTACAGTAGTCTTCTCTTCCAGCAGCCATGCCATCTGCAGCAGGGAACCAGGCAGCTCAAAAGTCTTCTGTGCTTAGTCGGTCAGGAGAGAGTGATCTCCCAGCAGCGATTTCACTTCTGAGCACGGAGGTGAGATCTCCACCTTCTCTCTGGAGGGGAACAGCTAGGAGAACACAAGGCATATATATATCTCATTGGAGTAGCTGGGACAGGAGTCTACCCTTCCAGCCGCCATTTACAGCAAGGAACCCGACAGCTCCACAGCCTTCTGTGCACAGACCCTGCCAGAAGAGAGTTGGTCTCCGAGGAGTACAGACACAGGTTTGCAGGCCCATAGGAGAGGCAATCTCCAGCCAGAGACAAGAAGACCAAATAACACCGGAGATAACCAGATGGCGAAAGGCAAGCGCAAGAACCCTACCAATAGAAACCAAGGCTACTTGGCAACATCAGAGCCCAGTTATCCCACCACAGCAAGTCCTGGATGCCCCAGCACACCTTAAAAGCAAGAGTTGGATTTAAAGTCTCTTGTCACGATGCTGTTAGAGGACATCAAGAAGGACATAAATAACTCCCTTAAAGAAATACAGGAGAACATGAGTCAAATGGTAAAGGCCCTTAAAGAGGAAACACAAAAAATCCCTGAAAGAATTACAGGAGAACACAAACAAACAAGTGAAGGAACTGAACAAAACCATCCAGGATCTAAAAATGGAAGAAGAAACAATAAAGAAATCACAAAGTGAAACACCTCTGGAGATAGAAAATCTTGGAAAGAATTCAGGAGTCATAGATGCAAGCATCAACAACAGAATACAAGAGAGAGAAGAAAGAATCTCAGGGGCTGAAGATACCATAGAAAACATTGACTCAACAGTTAAAAAAAAAATGCAAAATGCAAAAAGCTCCTGAGCCAAAACATCCAGGAAATCCAGGACACAATGAGAAGACCAAACCTAAGGATTATAGGTATAGAAGAGAGTGAAGATTTCCAAATTAAAGGGCCAGTAAATATCTTCAACAAAATTATAGAAGAAAACTTCCCTAACCTAAAGAAAGAGATGTCCATGAACAAACAAGACTATAGAACTCCAAACAAACTGGACCAGACCAGAAAGTCCTCCTGGCACATAATAATCAAAACACCAAATGCACTAAACAAACAAAGAATATTAAAAGCAGTAAGAGAAAAAGGTCAAGTAACCTATAAAGGCAGGCCTATCAGAATTACACCAGACTTCTCACCTGAGACGATGAAAGCCAGAAGATCCTGGTCAGATCTCATACAGACCCTAAGAGAACACAACTGCCAGCCCAAACTACAATACCAAGAAAAACTTTCAATTACCATAGATGGAGAAACCAAGATATTCCATGATAAAACCAAATTTACACAATATCTTTCCACAAATCCAGTCCTACAAAGGATAATAGATGGAAAACGCCAACATGAGGAGGGAAACTACACCCTAGAAAAAGCAAGAAAGTAATCTTTTTCCAACAAATCCAAAAGAAAGTAACCATACAAACATAAAAAGAACATCACAAATTACACGAAGCAGCAATCACTATTCCTTAATATCTTATAATGTCAATAGACTCAATTCCCCAACAAAAAAACAGTCTAGCAGAGATGCTTTTCATGTGGATCTTCTATTTTATCAGAAAATGTTTGTGACTCCTCTTTCAGTTCAGTAATGCTTTTTGTGTCTACCATTTTGACTGTACTATTTTCCATGATAATCTTTAATTTTAACATTTTGTTTTCTGTGTTGGAGGTGTTTTTCATGTAGATATTTGGTTTCGTTGGGGGGGGGGGTGTTGTAGTTCCACTTTCAATCAATTTAGGAATGTTTTTGTGCCTACCATTTTGTCGGTATAATTGTCCATGATAATCTTCAATTCTAATGTTTTTCTGTATTTTTCTTCAATTTTGTCAGATTTATTTTCCATGTGGATCTTCAGTTTTATCAGACAATGTCTATAATATTACTTTCAATCAACTTAGGAACATTTTTATACCTTCCATTTTATCTGTATAATTTTCCATGTAATAGTCAGTTTTTACATGTTTCTCTATATATTTCTTGAAATTTTTCAGGAATATTTTCCTTGTAGACCTTCAATTTTATTAGAAATTGTTTATAATTCCACTTTCAAAAAGCATAGGAATATCTTTATGCCTACCATTTTATCTGTATAATTTTCCATGATAATCGTCAATTTTAATGTTTTTTCATATATTTTTTCAATTTTATCAGAAGTATTTTCCATGTAAATCTTCAATTTTATCAGAAAATGGTTATAATTCTACTTTCAATCAACTTGGGAATTTTAATTCCTACCAATTTATCTGTATAAATTTCTTCAATTTTATCAGAGATATTTTCCTTGTATATCTTCAGTTTTATCAGAAAATGTTTTTACCTCTACTTTCAATCAATTTAGGAATATTTTTATGCCTACTATCTTATCTGTATAATTTTTCATGAAATAGTTTTAACGTATTTTTCTATATATATTTCTTGAGTTTTATCAGAAATATTTTCCTTGTAGATTTTCAATTTCATCAGAAAATGTTTATAATTCTCCTTTCAATCAACTTAAGAATATTTTTATGCCTACCATTTTATCTGTATAATTTTTCCCTGAAATAGTCAATCTTAACGTGTTTTTCTATATGTTTCTTCAATTTTATCAGAGATATTTTCCCTGTATATTTTCACAATGGAATACTACTCAGCAATTAAAAACAATGAATTCATGAAATTCTTAGGCAAATGGTGGGGTGGGAAGAGGGCTTATGGGACTTTCGGGGAGAGGGGAACTAGGAAAGGGGAAATCATTTGGAATGTAAATAAAGAATATAGAAAATAAAAAAAAACCTGAAAAAAATAAAATTATCAGAATTCCACAGTATTTAATTGATTGTGAAACAACACACAGGTTATTTTCCAAATAATATTTGAAAGAAGAGAGTGAGAGCCGTATACAACAAAAGTATTCCAGGAGCTAAAGTAAAAAATAAAAAAAAAAATCAAAAATAACAAAACAAAAAAAATTCCAATATATCTCTTCTTTTAGCTAGAACAATTCTTTACTTCTGAATTCATTCTTAAGTTCTTTCTACATTAAGTGGGTGGTGGTAGGGAGCACAAATTAAGTAGAATGCTTATCTCTCATGAAATGTGGTGATTGTAGTTGTTGACATGCAATGAGAGAAATTTATCTTAGCATTATGTGTCTGCTACTTTTGAAAAGTTATTACTGAGAATGCAATGCACTTAAAGACAGTTGGTCTGGAATAAGATTGATGTGCTGCATTGAGGATTTCTTTTGTTGGTTTTTTTTTTTTTTCTTTTTTTGATGAAAGTCCGAAGGACTGAATAATTTTTGATCTTTGATTTGCTTATAATTTAACAACAATAATGACAAATAAAAAATGTTTTAAGGTAACTGATTATGCTGTGATGGCAACTGCCAAATCCAATGAATGTCAAATGCAATTCTGGTTTGCCCCATAAAGGGTCTATCATGAAGAAAAAATGTTTATTCTGGGAACAGAAAATTTGAGTCATGATTTGATGCAAAAATCTTCTGCTGAGTTTGACAAATAGGGAAGTTGCATGCTTCAACCCTATTGATGCTATTGTTGGAGTGGATTGATGATCCTCATTATGTTTTGGTTTAATCAGTCTTATCCCAGTATTGTGTGGGTTTTAGCACAAAATGTGCTTTTGGTAAATGAACTATAAAGAATGTATACTGAGATCAGTTCATTCTTTCTGAGGACAGATTCAGAATATTTGAGGCAAAAAGAAGAGTCTTCTTGAGCAAATGACATATTACAAAGCTTCACTGAGATGGAAGAATTGTAGAAAGGATGAGACAGCTTGCTGGGTTCTCATGTTGAGTAACAGATGGAAACATGCCTTTCTGTTTCACTGGATGAGTCTGTTCTAAGGGTATGTAGAGTTATGTATTTGGGTACTGGATGTAACAATGGTTCTACTCTAGCCTTTCTGCCAGAATAAGCCAAGGTTTGTTTCTTACACAGCCTAGAGCATATGCAGTAAGTACGGTTACAGTGTATTCTTGCACCATGCTGTTTTACATTCTGTGTCATGCAGAGTTGAACTTCAGACTTTTAATTTCTCAGCACTATTCCTTCTTAAGTTTAGCTGATGGGAGGGGGGCGGAAATCACTAAATGGTGTATTCATCAAAAGATCCTTGGGCTGGAGAGATCATTAAACAGTTAAGAGACTTGTGCTATCAGAGAACTGGAATTTGGATTCCACCACACATATCAGGTATCCCATAATTGCCTACGGAGCTCACACCTACTTTTGCCTGCATGGGAAGCTGCCTCACACCCACACTAAACCCAAAAACATAAAATAAATCTTTTAAAACAAAAGTGAAAACAGATTCATGGCTCAAATAAGATCGTAGAAATATCCAGCCTTTGTTGACAGATTTAAAGAATATTGCTTCCATGAAAGAGTCATGCTTACATCTAGCACATAATCTAAAAATGTACTTTCAATAAAAGAACTGGAAAGCATTATGTAGGTACTGCTTGCCTGAGAAACAGCTGCAAATGCATTATTCTTTGGCACTTTAATGTAGCCTCTTCTTTATCCCAGCTCATATATAGCAAATGTGTGCATCAGTACGGATATCCTGGTTGTTTATAATTGCTCCGTAAATGATGGGGTGCTAGTCCCACACTCATTATTAAATATTTCAGAGACAAATGGTGCCTTTTTCTCTTTCTTATGCATGTAAGATGAGTTTACCTTCATCTTATCATTTGCAGGTGGTACTGCGGCTGAACAATTTGTAGTGGTTCAGACAGGTGATATTGAACACAGCCCTAGGCTTTGTCAAGTTTTCAAAACTATACTATAAATTTAGAATTATACTATGGATTAGAGAGATAGCTCAACAGTTATGAGCTCTGGTTACTCTTCCAGACTACTCAGGTTCAATGTCCAGAACACACATCGTAAATTACAATCATTTTAACTTGAGTTCTGTGGGGACCCAATGACCTCTTCTGGCCTCCACAGGCATCAGGCATGCATATGATACACAGACATAAATATAGGAAAACCTCACATACAAGTAGGGTAAAATAATAGTGAAGTAACTTGGAAGCATCACTGGGCCTTAGACCCTGGTTAACAGGGTGCTCACACAAGTGGTATTTGGGTGCTCATTGCTTGTCTTGAACTTGACGTTCTTTCTCCATGCTAACACATTCCCAGTAGAGATCTCCTTTAACCAGTTGGTAACAAGCAGAAGAATAAAGGAAAATAAAAATTCCTAGCAATTTTGTCTCCAGGGCAAAAACAAATGTGTCTTTTTTTTTTTAATATTCTTATGAGACTCTGGGGTCTTATTTTATCTTATTTAAATGGTCCTGATTACAGCTGACAGTGGTCCATCCCCATTCATATGGCCTTAGAATTGTGCATGAGGGAGAGAGATGTTGAAACAAACAGGATTTTCCTACAAGTTGGTTGCTTTCTATGTAAACAGACATGAATCAAACTACTCTGGCTTCATATAGGTTCACCTCCTCTCCAGCTACACAGACTCCTACTGAAATTCCTGAGAAGCCTATAATACTCATAAGTAATTGGATAGGAATCATAGAGAGAAATGATTCATTGGAAATGCTTATCAGAGCACTGTTGCTGAAGGGTATCAGGGTCAGCATCAAGGGGTTCCAAACTCATCTGAAGCATCTTAGTCCCATCTTTAGGCAAACAAACACACTTAACACACTACACACACACACACACACACACACACACACACTGTTTCTTAGGCCCTTGATAGCTTTGAAGGACCAGGGAATGAAGATATGTGGTAAATAGCCTTGGACTAGTACTCTGCCTTCCAGATGACTCAATGTACACCTGGCACTGAGAGAGAGCCTAGTGTAGCAGGGTCTAAGTCCAATGAATCCCAGAAAATGGACACTTCTCTGCCTTGTTTTTCTGATATAGAGTTCACTGGAGTCACCTCTCATTTTCTTCATTTTAAATCTTAGTGTTTGTAAACGCTCACAAAGAAGTTGGATAAACAGAACTCATCTCCTATTCCTGGGGCAGAATGTTATAAACAGTTCATATGCTCAAGGATTCAAAAAGTCATTGAATGGTACCCTGGAGTTATGTATGTTAGGGGTAATTTACCTTTATGAGTAAAGGTATGTTGGAGGTCAATTGGTTACTGGATCTTGCTCTTAAAGGGGGGGGTATTTGGATCTAACCCCTTCCTCTCTATTCTTTATTTCCTGGCCATGGTGGGGTAGGCAGCCATTTCTTTTACTGCATTCCATTTCCTTGCTGGCTATCAAAGACACAAGACTTCCCAGATCTGTCCAATATTGGACTGGAAGCTCTAAGACCATGAGTTACAAGTAAACCTTTACTCATTATAAGTTAATTATCTCTGGTATTTTCTTGGGGTAATAGAAAACCTAGGATGTTCCTACGATGGGGAGAGGGAAATTTGTAGAGCCCACCTCCAGCAGCATCAAGTGAGGGATGGGGTTGCTATCCCATAGTCAAAACTCTGAGATATACTTGTTCCTGTCTGAAAGAACTTCAGGTATGGGAATGGAAAGGAGCCTGAGGAAAAGAAGATCCAGCAAAAGACCCAAAGTGGGATCAAGCTCAAGGAGAGGCCCCAAGGCCCGACACTCTTACTGAAGCTATGGAGTACTCACAAAAAGGGACCCATCATGACGGCCTGAAAGACCCAACAAGCTGCTGAAAGAGTCAAATGCAGATATTTGCACCCAACCAATGAACAGAAGCTGCTGAGCCCTGTGGTTGAATTAAGGAAAATCTGGAAGAAGCTGATGAGGAGGCTGACCCTATAGGAGGACCAGCAGTCTCAATTAACCTGGACCCCTGAGATCTCTCAGACATTGGACCACCAACCTGGTAGCATACACCAGCTGATATGAGGCCGCTGACACATATGCAGCAGAAGACTGCAGGGTCTGGGTTCAGTCAGAGAAGATGCACTTAACCCTCAAGAGCCTGGAGGCCCCAGGGAGTATAGAGGTCTGGTGGTTAGGGGTAGGGATATCCTTGTGGAGACCGTGGTTCAGGGAGGAGTTATGTGATGTGGAACAGTCCGAGGTTGAACTGGGAGGAGAATAAAATCTGGAGTGTAAAATTTAACAAATCATTAAATAAAAAGAAGGAATATAAAAACAGAAAAATCCTCCTTATAATATAATTTCCAGGAAAGAAATTTTATACAACATTACTGAACTTGCATTGTCTTTCTCACAGATACACATGTACCCCTAATGAGCACCCGCCCATTTGCATACAATATGACCAGATTTAGAATCATTTTTAAAAATTGGCTGTGAAAGCATGCTTAAGTTGCTGAATTTTTGTGTCACAGTTGATCAAGAATGATTGATTTATAAGGATAGTATTTATTATTTATTTTATGTGATTACATTAGACATTTAGTTCAAATCATAATTTATGTAAATTGAAAGTTAACAAAGCAGAAAGTTCCCTCATATTTCTATTTCTTGGTCCTAAACTATCTCTGTTTTCATCTATTGGCCTTAGCTTACTAGCTCCCTCAGTCTACTTCCAAAGGTGTATGCGGGAACAGATTGTGGTGGTTAACGTTAGTAGTCAGTTTGACAGCATCTAGATTCACAGGGGAAGAAAGTCTCAAGAAGGAGTTTTTCACATTGGCTTGGTCTGTGGGTGTAGAGAGTCATTGAAATGCCATATAACCTGATAGTCAAATTCAGCTGCCTGCCTTCACCTACTCCGAGCTGAGGAATTCCAGCCACCCCTCCCCCCACCTTCCAGAGCTGGCAGAGCTCTGGGAACAAGCCTTTGTCTTCAAAGGAGCTGCAGCTTCCTGTGAAAGGGGGTCAGGCACCATCTCCTGCAGACTAGCAGACCCTGTGGAATTAACATCTTCCTGAGAGCTGTTATGTCAACATCTCTCAGCCTGGCGGAGACCTGCTGACAAGACTCACAGCTTTGGGAGGGAGGATCACGCCACCAAAGCTTATATTTTCTGTTTACCTAAGTAAAGGTGGACTTTGAATGGCTGTGTTGTCTTGGTCCATGTTCTTTTCAACATTCTCCCCACACATCCCTAAGTATCTTTTACAGGTCACCGGTTCACATGTAGCTGCAGGCGGCTACATGTGGGTATGTATGGAGGGAATTTTTTTACTTACACTGATTGATTTGAAAACATCCTTCCACTGAAGAAGGTACCATACCTCTGTAGGGATGGGTTTCTTTACTGCCTATGAAGAAATCAAGCTGAACTCAAGCAAGTGAACTTTCATATAGTCATTTCTCTCTGCTAATATCTATATCTGTGAATAGAGTTTTATAGCTTCTGCATTGACACATAGACAATGATAGTCTGTGACATGGAATTGTAACCTGATATAAATTACTTTGCTATAAAAACAACAACAAAACCCATGATTTTTCTTAAGGTATTATATTGTAGAGGCAAAACACACACACACACACACACACACACACACACACACACACACATACACAGGATGCATGTCTTTTGGCAAGTACAACTTTTCACCATATTGTCCATGTTTTTCTTCAGCTTGTTTGTTTTTTTTTTTTCTCATATAGCCTTGGCACCATGGAATTTGCACAGTTCCTGCAAGGTTCTTCATAGCTTAGCATCATGTTCACACATATCACTGGTGTAACTAGTTCCTCAGTTATGAATGTGACTATGTTTCTAGTGTCTCATCATTATTAAGATACTATGTTAAGATACTTTAATATACTTCCATAGTAAACTATTAGGATATATTTCTAACAAATCAGTTGCTGGTATAGGCATATGCATATATCATTATAGGTTATGAATTTAGTAGTCTTTCACAATAACTGAAAGATCTAAAACTGAGTATTCCTTCTCCTATAACTCATCCAATTTCATGATATATTAGATGCTTTAACTTTAAAAATTATGTGGGTAGAAAATGGCAATTTGTGACTTAATATCATTTCTTATATTTTCAGTTATGATTAACATATTTTGGAGATTTGAAGCTACTTATATTTTTTGTAAGCTGAATCCAAGGCATTAATTTTACATTTCACAGTGTATTTGATTTTTTATGTGCCTTGTAAGAAGATTTTATATTTTAAGAAACTAACCCTTTTAGGATTTTATGGAAAATACCTCTCTAGCATTCTGGAACATATTTAGTATGTGTGAATGTGTTTATTTGTCTGCCTGTAAGTTTACGGCTTTGCATTGTTTCACAAGGAGAAAAGGGACTTTCTCAAATATTCTAGATCAATAGTCTCTTTTAAAAACTAGTTTTTAAAATTATATGTAAGAAAGAAATCTGACTTTGAGAAGCTGAAAAAAGGTGAATCAATATATTTGTCTTCTATAGCTGTCTGACTTTTATATTATTCTTTTAACTGGAAGGAAAGAGAGAGAGGTAATTTAGTGTCTAGTTTCAATGGGATGCATATGAAGGGCAAAAAGCATCACTCAAGGAAGACACAATGTTGCCAATAGGAATTCTCCTTGTATTAACCACATTGGTATCATTGGGAAACATACTTTCAAAGAGGAAATACCCGCATTGGCAGAAATTTTCAGGTCATGTCAGTTTATTATATCCAGGAAGGCATTGATAGGGCAGTTCAGTTCATGTCTGAGGGAGCATATGGCTGTCAGTTCATATCTTGGTAACACAAATGCTGAGAGGGACACAAGATGTATCCTGGAGGCTGGGCAAACACTTCAAAGTTTGTTCCTTGTGACTTGTCTCACCATCTAGCTCTTAACTCCTCCATTTTCCATGGCCTCACAACACAATGCCAACATCTAGGCAATGAACTTTGAAAACATGACATAGGATGACATAAGAGTGATTTTTTTCACTCGAAACATACCATTTTGTCCTTGGCTCCCAACAACTTATAGCCATCTAATAAGGCAAAATACATTTGTCAATTTCAAAAGTCATTATATATGTTAAAAGTTCTAATCTTACTCAAATACCAGTCCAAATTCTTTTTTGCTACTCTAGGCAAACTCTTTCCCATGAGCCCTACAAAATATAAAAGGAAGTTATATACTTCCAATATATAATGCTGAAGACTATTTGTTACAGTCCAAATGATGGGAATGTAAAAATAATGGTAGACCCAATATAAGACCCAAATCCATCATCACAAACATTAGATATATAATACATGCTCAGCTCAATATCATATGAAATCCAGCAAATTTGGACAGCACATTCACATTCTTTAAAAAGTTCTCATTTTTATGAAATGTAGTCTTTTTTTTTAAGGTAGGTTCCACCTCATTCCTGCAGCCTTACTCAGTAGATAGCCCATGTCTGTGTCATTTCCAAAATCCTTGGTTTTTCAGGGTAGTTTATGCTTCACTATCAATGAACCCTCTGTGACCTTCTCAAAAGGATTACAGTCCTGTTACAGATTGCCCTGCAAAACAGGCTTTCTTCAAAAGCAAGGAAACTTAAAACACCCACGTCTTTTTCTGATTCTGCATGCTTGCAAAACTGCTACCCTAAGGATGGTGCTAATTTTCTGTTGTCAACTGGAAAAAAAATATCAAAATCACCTGGAACAAGTGCTCCAGTAGCCTCCAAATAAAAGTCACTGAGTCAATGAAGTGACACTCCAAAGTGGCCTGTGAAAGTATATCATCCTAGGACACTACTTTTTCAAAGAAAATATTACAAATGCTTTTTCAGTTTTATATCCTGAACATAAACATACATTATGTGAGGTTATGAAAAGTCCTAAAAGTCTAAGAAAGCACCCTCCCTTTGCAGGTTCAAAGTACATAGCTCTTTTTAGTGGTGCTGATCTTTTTAATTCCTACAAACGTTGCCCACATTTTTAAAGACATTTTCTGGTAAAATGGCATAATTTCTCACCTTTCTACTCTATATTTATTCATTCTGTAATCCCTACTACAAGAAAACAGCCTTTATTAACTTAAGTCTACATATAACTATGGTTGATAACTATAGTTGACATATCATATAGCCTTGAAATATTCCTGAGAAATTATTTAATTCATCACTTTTAAATTGGTGTTCATTCACATTTTCAGGACACAGGAAAATGACAGACAAATATGTTATGAATACTGTCTATACTGATTTCCATGGTATTTTTGTTCCCACCCAAAACTTTCTGAGCATAAACTTGCTTCCATACTTTTTTATTGGTGTTTCAAATGTAAGTTGGGGATAAACCTCTGCTTGCACCATTCTGGGGATAACTTAGACAACATCTCTAACATTTTCCAAATTGTTCCTATAAATCTATTCCAAAAATTTGTCTAGGAAACACAGGGTCAAAAAAGGAAGAAAGAATAAAGAAAGAGAAAAAGAAAAAGAAAGAGAATGAGAAAAGAGAAAAGCAAAGAAAAAGAGAAAGAGAAAGAAAAAAAAGGAAAAGAAAAAGAAAAGAAAAAGAAGAGGAAAACAGAGTCAGGTCAAGCTGCTAGATTGATCTTCCTGGTAATGGTTTTCTGTAGTTTCTTTTTGCATCACCTGTATCTGGGATACCAGGACCTGGCAGAAGTGACCTAAAGGATGGAAATTTATTTTAATTTATGAATTTAAAAATCTTCAGTTATCAATCTGTTTATCTTAGAGTATAGGAAGGCTATACTTCACGATAGTTACAAACAATATAAAGGATCTTGGTGAGACTCTAACCAAACAAGTGAAAGATCTGTATGACAAGAACTTCAAGTCTCTGAAGAAAGAAATCAAAGAAGGCTTCAGAATATGGAAAGATCTCCCGTGCTTGTGCATTTGTAGGATTAATATAGTAATAATGGCTATTTTGCTAAAAAGCAATCTACAGATTCAATACAATCCCAATCAAAATTCAAGCTCAATTCTTCAGCAATTCTTAAATTCACTTGGAATAACAAAAAGTCCAGGATAGCTAAAACTATTCTCAACAAAAAAGAACTTCTATGGAAATCAGTATCCCGGACCTCAAGCAGTACTACAGAACAATAGTGTTAAAAACTGCATGAGAATTGTACATTGAGATACAGGTAGATCAATGGAATAGAATTGAAGACTCAGAAATGAACCCACACACCTATGATCACTTGATCTTTGACAAAGGAGCTAAAACCAGCAAGTGGAAAAAAGATAGACTTTTCAACAAATGGTGCTGGTTCAACTGGTGGCTAGCTTGCAGAAGAATGCAAATAGATCCATTCTTATCTTCTTGTACTAAGCTCAAGTCCATGTGAATCAAGGAGCTCCACATGAAACCAGACACACTGAAACTAATAGAAAAGAAAGGGCAGAAGAGCCTGGAGCACATGGGCACAGGGGGAAATTTCCTGAAAAGAAAACCAATAGCTTATGCTCTAAGATCAAGAATTGATAAATGGGACCTCATAAAATTACAAAGCTTCTGTAAGGTAAAGGACACTGTCAATAGGACAAAATGGCAACCAACAAATTGGGAAAAGATCTTTACCAACCCTAGATCTGATAGAGGGCTAATATCCAATATATACAAAGAAGTTAGACTCCAGAGAGCCAAATAACCCTATTAAAAATGGGATACAGAGCTAAACAAAGAGTTCTCACCTGAAGAATATCAAATGGCTGAGAAGCACCTAAAGAAATGTTCAACATCCTTAGTCATTAGGTAAATGCAAATCAAAACAACCCTGAGATTCTACCTCACACCAGTCAGAATGGCTAAGATCAAAAACACAGGAGACAGCAGCGTTTGGCAAGGATGTGGAGAAAGAGGAACACTCCTCCACTGCTGGTGGGATTGCAAGCTGGTACAACCCCTCTGGAAAGCAGTCTGGCGGTTCCTCAGAAAATTGGGCATGACACTCCCAGAGGATCCTGTTATACCACTCCTGGGTATATACCCAGAGGTTTCCCTGGCATGCAATAAGGACATATGCACCACTATGTTCATAGCAGCCTTCTTTATAATAGCCAGAAGCTGGAAAGAACCCAGATGTCCCTCAATGGAGGAAAGGATACAGAAGATGTGGTATTTTTACACAATGGAATACTAATCTGCAATTAAAAACAATGAATTCACGAAATTCTTAGGCAAATGGTCAGAACTGGAAAATATCATCCTTAGTGAGGTAACCCAATCACAAAAGAACACACATGGCATGCAGTCACTGATAAGGGGATATTAACCCAGAACCTCGGAATACCCAAGACACAATTCACATATTAATTGATTTCCAAGCAGAAGGAAGGAGAGACCCCTGGTCCTGGAAAGACTAGATGTAGGGGAATACCAGGATAGAGAAGTGGGAGGAGGTTGACTGGGGAACAGGGGTAGGGAAGAGGGCTTATGGGACTTTCAGGGAGGGAGGAACTGGGAAAGGGGAAATCATTGGGAATGTAAATAAAAAAAATATAAAAAATAAAAAATAATAATAGCCAGAAGCTGGAAAGAACTCAGATGTCCCTTCACTGAGGAATGGATACAGAGAATTTGGTACATTCACACAATACAGTACTATTCAGCTATTAAAAACAATGAATTCATGACAATCTTAGGCAAATGGATGAAGCTAGAAAATACCATCCTGAGTGAGGTAACCCAATCATAAAAGAACACACATGGTATGCACTCGCTGACAAGTGGATATTAGCCCAAAAGCTAGGACAACTCAGACTACATGAAGCTCAAGAAGAAGTAAACAAAGAATTTTCACCTGAGGAATACCGAATGGCTAAGAAGCACTTAAAGAAATGTTCAACATCCTTAGTCATCAGGGAAATGCAAATCAAAACAACCCTGAGATTATACCTCACACCAATCATAATGGCTAAGATCAAAAACTCCAGAGACAGCAAATGCTGGAGAGGATGTGGAGAAAGAGGAACACTCCTCCACTGCTAGTGGGATTACAAGCTGGTACAACCACTCTGCAAATCAGTTTGGCGGTTCCTCTGAAAATTGGGCATAATACTACTGGAGAACCCTGTTATACCACTCCTGGTCATTTACCCAGAGTATTCTCCAGCATGTAATAAGGACACATGCTCCACTATGTTCTTAGCAACCTTATTTATAATAGCCAGAAGCTGAAAAGAACCCAGATGTCCCTCAGAAGAGAAATGGACATAGAAAATGTGGTACATTTATAGAATTCAGTACTCCTCAGCTAATAAAAATAATGAATTCATGAAATTCTTAGGCAAATATATGGAACTAGAAAATGTCATCCTGATTGAGGTAACCAAATCACAAAAGAACACACATGGTATGCACTCAGTGATGAGTGATTAGCCCAGAAGCTTGGAATACCCAAGATACAATTCACAGAACAAATGAAGCTCAAGAAGAAAGAAGAACAAAGTATGGATACTCTGGTCCTTCTCAGAAGATGGAACAAAATACCCACAAAAAGAGATACAGAGACAAAATGTGGAGCAGAGACTGAGGGAAAGACCATCCTGAGACTGCCCTACAAAAACATAAACAGTTACAAAATCCAGACACTATTATGGATGCCAAGAAGTGCTTGCTGACTGGAACCTGATATAGCTGTCACCTGGGAGGCTCTGCCAGTGCATGACAAATACAGAGGGGGACACTCTTAGCCAATGATTGAACTGAACACATGGTCCCCAATGGAGTAGCTAGAGAAAGAACCCGAGGAGCTGAAGGCGTTTGCAGCACCATAGGAGGAACAACAATGAGTCTCCCAGTACCCCCGGAGCCCCCAGGGACCAAACCATCAACCAAAGAGTACACATGGAGGGACCCATAGCTCCAGATGCATATGCAGCAGAAGATGGCCTTGTTGGACATCAAAAGGAGGAGAGGCCCTTGGTCCTAAGAAGGTTAGATACCCCAGTATAGTGGAATGCCAGGACAGGGAAGCAGGAGGGGTGGATTGTTGAGCAGGGGAAAGGGAGATGGGTTAGGGGATTTTCAGGGGTGGTCCAGGAAAAGGAACAACATTTGAAATGTAAATAAAGAATATATTTAATGAAAAAATATTCAGTTCATCTTGGCATGACATGGTGAAATGACTCAGCTCTTGACAATAGGGATACTATGGAAGAAGCTATCAATACAAAGCAGCAACTGAGGCAGAAACAAGAAAATGGGTACAGCATTCAAGGGTAAGACCACAGGTGCCTACAAACTCCCAAAAGAGTATGACTAGTTGGGGTATAGCCCTAGCTATAACCTAACAGAAAAGACTTTGGAACATATTTCAGATTAAAACCTTAGCATTTCCTCAATAAATGCAGACATTTGTATTTACCCTTAGAATTCCTCTTGTCCATCTTTGCCCTGAGTAACGTTAAGACACAGTCAATTGTGTTATTAGTGACCTTAGTAGAGTTCAACGCTCCATCACTACCTTTTGGCCAATCCAGGCTGCATAAGAAAATCCTGACTTACAAAGACAAGAGAAAGAAAAAGGAAACCATAGATAGTAACCAAATTGCACATAATTTCAGTGTGTTCATAATACAGAAACCTTCTCTCTTCCATTATTTCTCTCTTTTTTCTCATTTAGAAGTAACTGGAGATATAAGAAAGTAGAGATAAAACAGTGACTACTATTTTAGAGAAATCTAGAATCTTTGCTCTCTAAGCATATTATATTAGAAAAAGACACATTCTATAGTAGATTAAGGGAATAAGCAATAAACCAAACCCCAAATCATTCATATATATATGTGTGTGTATATATATATATATATATATATATATATATGATGAAGTTGAAGCTACATTTGTATAAATAACAATGTAATACTAGGAAACAGAAATATGTAACTTAAATTATATTAAATAGTTAGGGCTCACAAATTCTATATCATTTAGAAATTATACTGTAATTATCCATCAGTTTCATATTAGCTTAAAGACTAAGTTTCCTACAGATTTTGAGAACTGCATTTAATCTGATGCACTACAAACCATAGTTACTAATGACATTGGTTTATCAAAATAATTTTGTTCAGTGAAATAAATTAACATTTTTATGGTAAAATATATATTCAACCTGAAATCCCATGGACAATATATCCAAATGGCCTTCTGAAAAATATCCACATATTGTATGTGAAAGTTATAAATCAGAGATATATAATTTCATTTCGCTGAATCAAAAAAGTTTCATTGAACATATTTGCTAAAGATCCATCTAACTTATATGAGGTTGACTTTTCTACATGATTCTGACATTAAAATTTTGTAAATCAAGCATCCTTATTTTGATAATTTGGGCATGTTTCATTTACTCACAACCTTATACAATCTGCAGAATCAAACTGAGTTCATTCTGAAAAGTGTATTATAATATGTGCAATTTTCTAATTTAAATATAAATTTATTTTCTCAGCAAAAAAAAATCAATCCTTTTCAGGCATAATATTAGTTGTATTAAAAATCCAGGAGTAGAAAATTAAAATTCGTATTAGCATGGAAGCCTGGCCTTAATAATCTCTGATGAGAAATTCCTATTCTAAGTGAGTCATTGAAACAGATCTTTGATACCACAGTAGTTGCTTTTTGCAGTAGCCAAGTTCACAGAAGCAGAGCTGAGTCATCCTTGATTAAGATGACCTCATCATGGTTGGGACCATGAACGGCTGACAAAATATAAAAAGAGTCTGGAAAGCAGTCTGGCGGTTCCTCAGAAAACTGGGCATGACACTCCCGGAGGATCCGGCTATACCACTCCTGGGCATATACCCAGAGGCTTTACCTGCATGCAATAAGGACACATGCTCCACTATGTTCATAGCAGCTTTATTTATAATAGCCAGAAGCTGGAAAGAACCCAGATGTCCCTCAACGGAGGAATGGATTCAGAAGATGTGGTATATCTACACAATGGAATACTACTCTGCAATTAAAAACAATGAATTCACGAAATTCCTAGGCAAATGGTCAGATCTTGAAAATATCATCCTTAGTGAGGTAACCCAATCACAAAAGAACACACATGGTATGCAGTCACTGATAAGGGGATATTGACCCAGAATCTCGGAATACCCTAGACACAATCCGCATATCAATAGATTTCTAAGAAGATGGAAGGAGAGACCCCTGTTCCTGGAAAGACTGGATGTAGGGGAACGCCAGGACAGAGTAATGAGAGGGGGTTGAATGGAGAAAAGAGGGAGGGAAGGGGGCTTATGGGACTTTCGGGGAGGGAGGAAACAGGAAAGGGGAAGTGATTTGGAATGTAAATTAAAAAAATAAAATAAAAAAAAAAGAGTCAACAACATGTGGTTTAAAGATGAATACTTCTCGAGTTCTTTGTATATACTGGATATTAGCCCTCTGTGAGATGTAGGGTTGGTAAAGATCTTTTAACAGTTTGTTGGCTGCCACTTTGTCCTTTTGACAGTATCCTTTGCCTTACAGAAACTTTGCAATTTTATGAGGTCCCATTTGTCAATTCTTGATCTTAGAGCATAAGCTATTGGTGTTCTGTTCAGGAAATTTTCCCCTGTGCCCATATGTTCAAGGCTCTTCCCTAGTTTATTTTCTATTAGTTTCAGTGTGTCTGGTTTTGTGATTTTGTTTTGTTTATGTGGAGGTCCTTGATCCACTTGGAATTGAGCTTAGTACAAGGAAATAAGAATGGATCAATTTGCATGCTGACCTCCAGTTGAGCCAGCACCATTTGTTGAAAAGGTTATCTTTTTTCCACTGGATGGTTTTAGCTCCTTTGTCAAAGATCAAGTGACCATAGGAGTATGGATTCATTTCTGGGTCTTCAACTCTGTTCCATTGATCTACATGCCTGTCACTGTACCAATACCATGGAGTTTTAACACTTGCTCTGTAGTACAGCTTGAGGTCTGGGATACTGATACCCCCAGAAGTTCTTTTACTCTTGAGAATAGTTTTTGCTATCCTGGGTTTTCTGTTATTCCAGATGAATTTTTGAATTGCTCTTTCTAACTCTATGAAGAATTGAGTTAAGATTTTGATGGGGATTGCATTGAATCTGTAGATTGCTTTTGACAAGATGGTCATTTTTACTATATTAATCATACCAATCCATGAGCATGGAAGATTTTTCCATCTTCTGAGGTCTTCTTCAATTTCTTTCTTCAGAGACTTGAATTAAAAATGGTGTACAGAGCTAAACAAAGAGTTCTCACCTGAAGAATATCGAATGGCTGAGAAGCACAAAGAAATGTTCAATATGCTTAGTCGTTAGGGAAATGCAAATCCAAACAACCCTGAGATTCTACTTCACACCAGTCAAAATGGCTAAGATCAAAAACACAGGAGACAGCAGGTGTTGGCGAGGATGTGGAGAAAGAGGAACACTCCTTCACTGCTGGTGGGATTGCAAGCTGGTACAACCACTCTGGAAAGCAGTCTGGCGGTTCCTCAGAAAATTGGGCATGACACTCCCGGAGGATCCGGCTATACCACTCCTGGGCATATACCCAGAGGCTTCCCCAGCATGCAATAAGGACACATGCTCCACTATGTTTATAGCAGCCTTCTTTATAATAGCCAGAAGCTGGAAAGAACCAAGATGCCCCTAAACAGAGGAATGGATACAGAAGATGTCATATATTTACACAATGGAATACTACTCTGCAATTAAGAACAATGAATTCACGAAATTCTTAGGTAAATGGTCAGAACTGGAAAATGTCATCCTTAGTGAGGTAATCCAATCACAAAAGAACACATATGGTATGCAGTCACTGATAAGGGGATATTAACCCAGAAGCTTGGAATACTGAAGACACAATTCACATATCAATTGATTTCCAAGAAGATGGAAGGAGAGACCCCTGGTCCTGGAAAGACTGGATGTAGGGGAATGCCATGACAGAGAAGCGAGATGGGGTTGACTGGGTAACAGGGGGAGGGAAGAGGGACTTTCGGGGAGGGAAGAACCGGGAAAGGAAAAATCATTGGGAATGTAAATAAAAAACAGAGACAGCTATGAAATATTTATAGAAAAGTGACCCAGTGTCCAAGGAAAATGAGACTGTGAAGAATAGGACAGAGGTAGAAAGGATGGAAGATTATGAGATATAAGATGGGATTGAAAACATCTTGAAGCTGATTGCTTGCAAGACATTTGCAAGCCAGCAAAGAATGCCTACATTTTCTCTTTTACAAAATCATCACCTGGCACCTTAATGAGTTTAGGGTAGGCTTGTTATACTGTCTCCCAACATGTTGGGTGCATTCACCACAGGAGTCTGTCCCTTTTGTTAAAAATACAATGCTTCCAGAACTTATATGAATTCCTCGGTATTCTTGACTTGGCAAGCTATAAATGTCACAAATATTTTCTAATTTTCACTCAAGTCAACCCAGAAAGAAGCAACTGATTATATATATATATATATATATATACTGATTATATATATATATATAAACTGATTATATATATATATATAAACTGATTATATATATATATAAACTGATTATATATATATATAAAATACATATATATGTATGTGTGTATATATATATATATATATATATATATATATATATATATATTCCTAGTATATTAGTCAGTGGAAAAGTAGTGTTCATAAGAATTGAAAAAAGAGAGACACAATGTTGCTATCTGGAGAGATCTCCAAAATCACAGTACTTTAAAAAAAGTATCTGGAATCACTGAATTGACCTTGGCAGTTTTTATGCTAAGAGGGTGAGTAGATGGATAGTTTTAAACAGAATAGTGGTTCTGACATATTTTTCAGTTTTGACTCCAAAGTCTTTCTTTTCCCTAAATTTAAGTAACTTGGATAATGTTCTTCTGTATTTGAGACTATATCATGACTCCGTGTCTTATACTCTACACCTTCATAAATTTCATCCCTATACTGTACTATCCTTAAAACTTTAGAAATTTTAATAATAAATAATGACCATAATAACTCTTTTTCAACTTTGCAATATGTTGCTGTGTTCATACAGTGACAGTGGGATTCCCAAATCTGGGTCTCTTGTACTTCTACTAGATTCTGACATTTCAAATCTTTCTTTGTCTATTTTGAGTATCATGGATACCAGGGTCTGAGGGACAGAAGGAGGAAGAGGAATGTGCTAAAATACATCTTTAAAATGTTATAATGACATCTACTGTCTTGGATGCTAACTTAAAATATAAAGAACAGAATGAGAAATGGAAGCTATTTAATAGGAAGCACCTGCTCTGAAGATAACAAAGGGAGATACATTTTTTCTTATGTATAGACAATTTTATGATAATTGTCATCTTCATGAAAATTAGACTATTATGATTTAAGGAGAGAAGACTCTAAAACTGCTAATAATAAGACAATAATCTAAAACGTAGATCATTATTAGTCTTGTCAGTAAGTTTCATACATTCAGTCAGGAGTGATGCATCTGTTTGCCTGACCTGTAAGACATCAATCACTGGATCATGCTATTATTAAGAATAAGTACCCCTATCAATATTAATGGATGTCAAGGGTGTTACATTAAAGACCTCTATGCAAACCACTTTCTGGTCTCTTGCCTAAGTTATTGTAGAGCTGAAAATTGTTACTGACAAATTACATCTACTGTCACAACTTGAGTCATTAGTACTTAATCTGATGACTAACTCTTAGGGCAAATTAATGTGAGATAAGTTTTCCTCTTGTGGGAAAAAGGGAGAAGAAAAAACTAGTCATTCTACTCACCATTTATCATTTTAAATGTAAAAGAGTAGGTTATAAGACTATACAATTATTAAAATAAAAGTAAAATGCCAGAAATTTATACTGAGATTCTTTCCTATCAAGAAACATTGAACTTTGCTTTAAACTAAATCAATAAACATGTTTATTGTTGTACCCATTTATAACAAACTGATAATACTTACATTTTTAATGCAGACTTTAAGAATGTTATGAAAGTTAAAGTAATAAGATTTCAAGGTTAACTTTAGAGGTTATAAATCAGAATGATAAATGTTGTTCAAAGTTTTATGGTACATAGTTTGGGTCTAATATTTTAAATGTAAGAAAAATGAATAATTCTAGCATGAGGCTGGAGATATATACCAGCAGTTAAGGGTACATACTATTCTTGTAGAAGACCACAGTTCAATTCCCAGTACTAGTTACTATGTGTAGCTTCTCTAGTGAGTCTACTACTCTCCTCTGGCCTCTGATGGCAACTACATACATTTGGTTTTCTATACACATAAACACACACACACACATACACACACACACACACACACAATTTAAAATAAATCTTTTAAAAAAAAGAAAAATTCTAACACCATCCATTAACATTTATCACAGATACACACAAAACCTGATATGACAGACAGAGAAGTAGGGAGATCATTGGAAATCCATCTTTATGATGGAAACCTATTGTGGAGATACAACAAAGAAGAGGGGATAAAATGTCTCAAGAGGTGACTACATACTTTTTATGATTTTGCAAAATCTGATTTAGTTCAGATCTCAAATAAGGAAAAGAGCACATTTTAAAAATTCTTATATACAGGGTCCCAATCAATGCTAAACAAACAATGTATTATCTTACGATATATGAAGATAGCCATTCGTTTGAAGGCTCCAATTGAGTCTATCAGCTGTAGGTCCGATTTTATATTTGGTTCAAATGTCTACTGAGAATCAATGGTGTCAAGTTCCTTCACAGCAACTCAGGGCCTTCTCAGCTGAGGAAGAAATTTTCCCACAGTCTCAGAGGTCCACACTCAGCCATTGAACTCTTCTGGATTTAAGAATCTTTGCTTCCAACAACTCAAATATAGGTCTGGGATTTCCGGTAGCCACATGTTGTTACAGGGAATGATCTGTCTTAATCCAACTCTTATGGTTAAAACGATGTGAAGCTAGCCTTAAATACAATAGTCTAGCATTAACATGATCTATAAAGGTACATTAAGAAATAGGTACTTAGTGTATACCAGCTACTAGTTTTCAGACTAACATAAAGACAACATGCAGCTTCACATTCACGTGGAAGAACACCAGTGACTGAACTGTGCTTGCTGCATTGATTCTCCCATAAATATAGTGATTATTTTAGCTTAGACCCAGTAGAAAATAATTTCATTCCAATCTTTCCTTCATATAAGATTTGTTTAGTATTAATATTGTTACAGACTAATGACTAGTCAGGAAGGCAATAAAGTCTAACTCTTCTTTCCCAAAACAGAAATATCTCTGTTTTGAATTTTATCCAGTTTCCCCAAACAAAACCTACCTATACTTTTGTTATTGCACACATTCAGCCAAACTTATGTATGTGTAATATTATATATATGTGTATGTATATAAAACCATTTTTTTTTTACACTCCAGCTTTTATCCGCCTGCGGGTCCACCCACTGACTGTTCCATATCCCATACCTCCTCCCCCACCCTGTCTCCACGATGTTACCCCACCCCCAACCCCACCCCAGCCTCCACACTCCCGGAGGCATCCAGTCCGTTGAGGGTTAGGTGCATCTTCTCTTACTGAACCCAGACCCAGCAGTCCTCTGCATGTGTTGGGGGCCTCATATCAGCTGGTGTAGGTTGCTTAGTTGGTGGTCTGAAAGATCTTCAGGGTCCAGGTTAACTGAGACTGCTTGTTCTCAGGTAGGGTTGCCACCCTCTTCCTCACTTTCTTCCAACTTTTCCCTAAATTAAACCACAAGGGTCACCAGCTTCTGTCTATTGGTTTGGTGTTAATATCTGCGTCTGACTCTTTCAACTGCTTGTTCAGAGGGCAGTCATGATAGTCCCCTTTTTGTGAGCATTCCATAGCCTCAGTAGTACTTTCAGGTCTTAGGGCTTCCCCTTGAGCTGGATCCCACTTTAGGTCCGTGGATGGATCTCCTTTTCCTCTGGCTCTTCTCCATCGTTGTCCCTGCAGTTCTTTCAGACAGGAACAATTATGGGTCAGAGTTTTTGACTGTGGTATGGCAACCTCAGTCCTCATTTGATGCCCTGTTTTTCTGCTGGAGGTGAGCTCCACAAATTCCCTCTCCCCACTGTAGGGCATTTCATCTAAGGCCCCTCCCTTTGAGTTCTGAGAGTATCTCACCTTCCAGGCTTAGGTGCATTCATAAGGGTCTCCCTACCTTCTACCTCCATGGTTGCTTGATCTATTCTTTCTGCTGGTTCTCAGGGCTTCAGTCATTTTCCTCCACCCAATATCTGATCATGTTTCCTTCTCCCTCACCCTTTTCCACACAGGACCCTCCCTCCCACTTTCATCCTATGATTATTTGCTTCTCCCTTCCAAGTGGGACAGAGGCATCCTCACTTGGGCCCTTCGTCTTGTTAACCTTTTTTGAATTCTGTGGACTGTATCCTGGGCATTCTGTATTTTTTGGCTAATATCCACTTGTTAGTGAGTACATACCATGCATGTCCTTTTGGGTCTGAGTTACCTCACTCAAGATGATATATTCTAGTTCTATCCATTTACCAGCCAAACTTAGGCTGTAGGTTGCTGATTTGTCCTATTGACCATGTCCTTTGCCTTACAGAAGCTTTCTAGTTTCATGAGGTCCTATTTATCAATTCTAAATCTTAGAGTGTTTGCCATTAGAGTTCTGTTTAGGAAATTCCCCCCTGTGCCAATGACTTCAAGGCTCTTTCCCACTTTCTCTTCTATTAGATTCAGTGTATCTAGTTGAGGTTCTTGATTCACTGGGACTTGAGCTAAGTGCAAAGTAACAAATATTGGACTATTTTCATTTTTCTACATACAGACAGCCAGTTAGACCAGCACCATTTATGGAAGGTGCTTTCTTTTTTTCATTGTATATGTTTGGCTTCTCTGTCAAAGATCAAGTGTCCATAAGTGTGGTTTCATTTCTGGATCTTCATTTCTATTCTATTGATCAATGTGTCTGTCTCTCTACCAATACCATGCAGTTTGTAATCACTATTGCTCTGTAGAATAGCTTGAAGTCAAGGATGGTGATTCCTCAGTTCTTTTATTGTTAAGAATTATTTATGCTATTCTGGTTTTTGTTTTGTTTTGCTTTTTTTTTTTGACTTTCTAGATGAATTTGAGAATTTCTCTTTCCATGTCTTTGAAGAATTGTGTTGGGGTTTTGATGGGGATTGTGTTGAATCTGTAGATTGCTTTTGGTAGGATAGCCATGTTTTCTATGTTAATTCTGCCATTTCATGAGCATGGAAGTTCTCTCCATTTTCTGAGATCTTCTTCAATTTCTTTCTTCAGATACTTGAAGTTATTTTCATACATCTCTTACACTTGTTTGGTTAGAGTTACCCCAAGATACTTTATGGTATTTGTGGCTATTATGAAGGGAGTTGTTTCCCAAATTTATTAGCCTGTTTATCATTTGTATAAAGGAAGGCTACTGATTTATTTGAATTAATTTTATATCCAGCCACTTTGATGAAGTTATTTATCAGCTATAGAAAGTTCTCTGGTAGAATTTTTGGGGTCGCTTATGTATACTATCATATCATGTGCAAATAATGATACATTTACTTCTTTGCCAATTTGTATCCCCTTGATCTCTTTTTGTTGTCTTATTGTTCTAGCTAGAACTTTAAGTATTATATTGAATAGGTATATTTTAAATATACCTGGGCTGATGCAGGCCCAGGAAGGGAGGCAACATTTGAAATGTAAATCAATAAAATAATTTCAAATATGCTACACATACATAAAACAACTGTGACACTTTTCAAAATACATGTTTTAAAAAGGCCATTCATTATACCACAGAGACCCTTCCACAAATGTAAATGTAATGTTGAAATACCACAAAGGGTGGAAGATGAGGGGAAAGGGGGACAGAATCAGGTATGGGGGGAAACAGAAGAAAAACACAGAGAGTCAGGAAAATGAATGGAAATATTCAGCAGGAGGAGGCAGGGGTAGGTATGGGGGAAACTTATAGAAAGTTCCAGAGACCTGGGATTTGAGAAGCTCCTAGAACTCAATGGGCATGATCTTAGCCAAAATGTCCAACAGTGATGAGATGGAATCTGAAGAGAACAGAAACCACCTCCACTAGATAGGCATGACACCCAGTTTAGACACGGGGTCACCCATCATCTTCAAAATTTTTTTGTCCCAGAATTGTTCCTGTCTAAAAGAAATGCAGAGACAAAAATGGAGTGCAGACTGAAGGTAAAGCCATCCAGTAACTGGCACAACTTGGGATCCATCCCATGCACAGGCATCAAACCCTGACAGTATGACTGATGCCACGTTAGGCTTGCAGACAAGAACCTAGAATGGCTATCCTCTGAGACACTCTACCAGAAGCTAATTAAGACAGATGCAGATACTTATCACCAGTCATTGGACTGAGGTTGGTGACCCCAATGGAATAGTTAGGGGAAGGACTGAAGGAGTTGAAGGTGATGACAACCGTGTAGGAAGAACAACACTATCAACTAACCTGGACCCCTCAGAGCTCCCAGAGACTGAGATTACCAATCAAAGAGCATAAATGTGCTGGTCCATGGCTCCTAGCACATATATGTACCAGAGGACTGCCTTGTCTGACCTGATTGAGAGAAGATATGCCTACTCCTGTAAAAACTTGCGCCAGGGAAGGGGAATGCTGGCAGAAATGAGGTGGGGAGTGGGTGGGCAGAGCACACCCTCTCAGAAGCAAATGGTAGGGCTGTTGCAGGCCTAGGAAGGGAGGCAACATTTGGAATGTAAAATAATTTAATAATAATAATAATAATAATAATAATAATAATAAACAGATATGGAAAATAATGAAGCCACAGACCCAAGTATTTCCATCTTAGTGTTCCATGAGAAGCAGAGCACAATGCAGGCATAGCAAGACTTTTCTGGTAGTAGTAATGGTCCTGTTATTTGAGAAATAGTTTTCGGCCAACAGGTGGTTTTTAAACGGCCATGAGAAAAGTTTAGTTCTATACTAGCACAATTGTAGAGGGTCCTTTCATTCCCTGAAAAAGTCTGTGTACTAGTTTGAAGGTCTTGAATGTTGCCCCATCCCCTTCACTCTCTAGAATGTGCGATCTCATTCCATTAATCCAGCATTTAAGCAGTTTTCTATAGCATGCCATTTTGTTTGTGCCCTTTTGGTGTAGGACTGCTGACTCTAGTGTTTAAATTAATAAAAAAACACTGTTAAGTAACAATCTAGCAGAGAGGTCATGCTTTCATTTGTGACTGTTAGCAGGTTGCTAGGAGTCCACTGCCAGTTTACCCAAAGGACAGGGGATGGGTATGCATACAGGATTCACAGCTTAGGACTAGTTTGTGAAGAAGGAGCTAAGACTGTAAAGACAGAAATTTTAATCTGGAAATTCAAGGAAAACAAAGTGTTTTTTCACAGTTTTCTTGATGAACAAAAATTGTGTTTCATGCAAAGTATTGCCCAGGTTTGAAACACAGTTACTGTACTGGCAAAGGACTTGGCTAGTACTTCATAAATACACAGTGAAGGATGAGAGCCTTTTCCACATCTCTATGACCCCTATACATAATGATCAGTTCCCATTTCCCAAGCCTTTGTAGGGTTGCTTGTTAGGTGCCTCCCACTTCTTTCTTTTAAAGAAGCCACAGGATCTCTATCTTGCTTATTATGAACACTGGTGCTCAGGTAACATCAGATGCTGATGAGGATGTGGAGAAAGACGGACACTACTCCAGTGTTGGTGGGATTGTAAGCTGGTACAACCACTCTGGAAATCAGTCCGGCGGTTCCTCTGAAATTTGAACATAATAATCTGAGGACCCAGCTATACCACTCCTGGGCATATACCCAAAAGATGCTCCAACATATGACCAGGACACATGCTCCACTGTATTCATAACAGCCTTATTTATAATAGCCAGAAGCTGGAAAGAACTCAGATGTTCTTCAACAGAGAAGTTGATACAGAAAATGTGGTACATTTATACAATGGAGTACTACTCAACTATTAAAAATAATGACCTCATGAAATTCTTAGACAAATGGATGGAACTAGAAAATTTCAATCTGAGTGAGGTAACCCAATCACAAAAGAATACACATGCTATGGACTCACTGATAAATGGATATAAGCCCTAAAGCTCAGAGTACCAAAGATACATTTCACAGACCACATGAAGGTCAAGAAGAAGGAAGACCACTGTGTGGATACTTCGGTCCTTCTTAGAAGGGGGAACAAAATATTCACCGGAGGAAATATGAAGACTAAGTGTGGAGAAGAAACTGAAGGAAAGACCATCCAGAGACTGACCCACCTGGGCATTCATCTCATATACAATCACCAAAACCAGACACTATTGCGGATGCCAAGAAGGGCTTGTAGACAGGAACCTGGAATAGCTGTCTCCTGAGAGGCTCTCCTAGAGTCTGACAAATACAGAGTAGATGCTCACAATCAACCATTGAACAGAGCATGAGGTCCCCAATGGGGAAGTTAGAGAAAGGACTGAAGGAGAAGAAGGGATTTGCAACCCCATAGGAAGAACAACAATATCAACCAACCAGACCCCCCAGAGCTCCCAGGGACTAAAAGAGAAGAGGCCTTTGGTCCTGTGAAGGCTTGATGCTTCAGTGTAGGGGAATGCCAAGACAGGGAGGTTTGAGTTTATGTGTGAGTGGAGAAACACTCTTATAGAGGCAGGGGAGGGGAGAGGGGATAGGGGATTTCCAGGGGGGAAACAGCGAAAGGAGATATCATTTGAAATGTAAATAAAGAAAATATCCACTAAAAGTAAAGAAAAAAAATGTGTGGAATAATAAAACCTGGGACAACCTTAGTAGCAGTAACTTTATATGATTAATAGCTCAAATGATTTCACGTTTGACATGTCAGTTGAAGTTTGTTTTAATTTAAGTTGTGTGAATTGATTTTGATCAATAAATATTGTTTTAAATGGAAAAAAAATGATCTGATTCAACACCTCTCTTCCTTAACCTTTACCTGTGTGAGAGATAAGACAATTTCTGATATAGGCCAGAGGTCAAATAAACTATAATTGAACCCCATTGGGTCTAGTCCATCTATACATAAGGGAATTAGTTCTAAAGTGATATAGCTTTAAGTGATTCAGTGGCACAAGTTTGTAAAATCAGAGTCATGTGCCTGTTAGCAAATATTTGCCAGTAGAAAGTGCTTAACTACTTTTACAATGCTATGGAGGCTGGTGGAAAGGCACAGTAACTGAAAGGCACTTTACAGGAAAAATCAGTGGGGATAGACCTTAAGGCAGCACTTTCTGGAAAAATTGGGAAGCATCATATTAAACCAAGGTAAAATTTTCCTGATAAAACTGAGCAATGTCCTGCTCCAAAAGTTGTATTATTGTCTGGTTTGTGGGGTTTTTGTTTGTTTGTATTTGGTTTTTTTGTTTTTGTTTTCTTGTTTTTTACCTTACATGTTTTTGAGAACTTAGGATCATAGATTAACCTAACTGAGATTCAACTTTTGTTTTTCATCTTTTCCACCTTTGTGGTAGTTGAGAATGAGAATGTACTGCCGGCTCCTATCTTTGAATGTTTGATTACAAGTTAGTGGAAGTGTCTGGGTAGGATTTGTAGGTATGGTTTTGTTGGAGGATGGGTTTTACTAGGAATGGGCTTTGAGGTTTGTAAAGCTCATTCCTGGTCCAGTGTTTTCCTCTTTCTATTTTCTGCCCCCAGATCAGGATTGAAATCTCTCAGTGCCATGTCTGTTTGCTTTTCACTATGATGATCATTCACTAATTCTTAAAATCTGTAAACATGTTTTCAATTAAATTTTTTTCTTTTACTAGAGTTACTTTGGTCATGGTGTTGTTTATCAGCAATACAACAGTAACTAAGACAATCTCTAATACATAATATTCATCTGTAAAATCAATATGCTTTTTATCCACACTGGCATATTCATCATATAACCCTTAAAATAATGTTCTTGGATGCAATACAAACATAAATCCCAATTACTTTTCAGACATAAAGTTAATTATAAGGAGAATAATCAAGACAGTGTGCAGAATTAATCAGAACAGAAGATGCTGTTGGCAAGAGACCCAGAAAGTATTTGTTTGTTGGAACTGTGAGAATAGACAGGAGCAACTAGAAAAGATATGAATTCAGATAATATTTAATTACAAAACTATAATATGTACATCTCACAATTTTCTTAATAATTTTAGACATAGTTTAAACATTAAGATAATAGGTAAAAATGGTTTTATTAATATGCAAAGAAATACGACAAAACATATTGAAGTGAGAATTAAAAATAACAAAAGCACTCTATTCTTCACAGATATTTGTGATTCCTCTATATTTCTTTTTTAAATTTAATTTTAGGATTAAAATTTAATTAGATTTCTCTCTTTTATTCCTTTTCTCCAAGCTCTCCCATATAAACTTCTCACCTTCTTCAATTTACTACTTCTTTTCATTAATTGTTATCAAATATACATATGTATATGTTTGACTTGCATATTCATAAGTGTAACCTGTGTAGTCCTTAGAATGGTATAATGTAGGTATATTTATGTTTTCAAGGCAGTGTTACTTTGTGTGGTCTAAAATTCTATATGATAAACATGGCTTCTGAAGAATATAAAAAATAATTTGATTAATAATTACCACTATCAAAAGACATTTTGCATTTATTATAAGACTCAAATCAGTAAAACAGCCCTAGAAGGAACCTAATAACTTCAAAGCATGTTGATGACCTGTTGTAGCTTATTTTTTATCTGTAGCATGTAGTTAAGTCTGTGCTACAGTCTGTTAGGGTGCTTGAACACTGAACTTCAAGTTTCAAGGACAATTAATTGAAAAATTTGGACCATCGTCATGTTGATAAATAGTTTCTATGTGTTATTTTCCAAAAATTTTATTTTAGCAAATACTCATGAACTGGTCCAATATCCTCTGTGTGCTACTTTGTAAAATAGTCTTTGCATTACTTCATGTGGATTGATGCCATAACTCTTTAACTTGCAAATTTCTTGCAAATTCAGTTTATGATAGAACATTGCTCTCTTACCTGATGGTGTTCTGATGGTGACGGGTTATCATTTTAATACGTATTGTTCTATTTTACTAAACTGATTTTTTAAATATTTTATTGTATCTAAGACTTTACAAATACAAAGTGGAGTTTCACATATAAAACTTTAGTTACTCTTGTCCCCTGGAACTCTACCTAAGGTGGTATGAATGTTCTTAGCAACAGCAACTAAAGAAAAAGACAAGAGAGATACTTTGTCCTTAGGAGAGGTCTTTAATGTGTTGACAGTTACAATGTAATTAACTAGTATAATGTTCTCTCACTTCCAATGCCATGTCTTAAAGGTTATCCGTTTACCTTTTTATGTGGGAACTAATATTATTCTTACAATTATCCTATAGTGCTTCTTAAATGTATAGTTTTCTATAGTTTTTAAGAAAAACATTCTTGTGTTATTAATCATTATAATTCTTTGCTTTTCTATGACAAAGATATAAGAACCTATGCCCTCAAGCTCACATTCTGGTTTTCTGCAGAGAATTCATTACTGGAGATGATTGGAATAATGAATATTTGGGGTACTCACTTCAAGACTCAGGGAACGTTCTAGGAAGACTATGTCTATGAGACAGAGAAAGCAAAAGAGAGGAAGCTACTCTTCTCTGGACAGGATATTTCATTGTCCTCATGAACTCATTCTGAAGTTATCTGCACATGGCCTATACAACATTAGGCCCATCAATATTTCATCATGGAACGGAGAGGCGTTCAGGGAGCAGTTAAAGGTTGTAGGAGAAATAGTGTTTTCATCATTGCTATATCCACAGATAAATTTTTCTTGTTCCAGTAAATAATCTTTATGCTACTCTTGGTCAAGAAGTTCCAGTTAAACTCAGTGGAACACACACACACACACACACACACACACACACACACACACACACACTCTAAAGAATGCTTCTTGAGGATCCTAACCCAAACCTGAATCCCCAGAAGAATTGTCTCAGAGAGAGAGGATGAAAGATTGGAATGGATGATATAATAGAGTATAATTCATATGCAAGTATATTAAACCTTCAAGCAGTTAAAAGGAATAAGTGCCTAAAGAAAATATGGGAAATGATATGTCCATATTCTCTTTGGAGTACGTACTCCTTCACATCAAAATCACTCAGAGATTTATGCATGAAGGTCCTAGAAAAATAAAGCTGTCTTAGTTCTCATCTGGGGATTTACTAGATTTAAAGTAAGTCAGACTGTGTGGATGGTTTTATTTACCCAATACACTCTGTCTTCCATTATCTAAATCCCCTGAGACATGATATTTCAAGTTAAACATACTAGAGTCTGTGTAAAAGAAGAGAGAAAGATATGAAGAGTGTAAATTGCTGCCTTCTGAAAGCTTGCTAATAAAACATGAGATTTTCTACATAGTGCATAATTCTATTAGTATCGCAATACCACCAAACAAACATCACCATTATGTTCATCAAGCAATTTGTTCCAGGTGCATTGCTTAAAAGTTAGATCTAGATTTACTTTTTAAAATTTCTACTATCAACTCCTTTACTATGCAACTCAGTTCTTATTAAGAGCAAGTAACCCTAGACTAGGTGATTATCTAAAAGATGGAAGGAGGGCAGCATTTGAAGAGGATATAGTCCTAGAGGATATAGATGTATAGGATGTAGTGTTACAGGATATCGAGGTATAAGATGTAGTGATATCAGAACCTCATGCTTCTTGCCTTCATGGTCTTGTGGAAGGATAGTGTAACTACTACCTTCTGGCTTGGGATTTCCTGAGATGTTTTTAAAATTTCTTTTCCAATAGGGTGTTACCCATTACACTGAAAATGATTTCAAAAAGAAAAGGTGTTTGTTTTGAATTTATTGTGGATTCCATGGTGGGCAGAATGGGTAGGGTACACTCATCTTAGTGGATTTTTACTTTATTGAGAAAAATCAACTCTTTAATAACTCAACAAATACATAAGACATTTTCATATCACCAAGTAGGAAAATGATAAAAATAGGATAAGGAATGATGGGATAAAGGGCAAAGGAATTCTCTGAAGAGATGATATTTGAAATGACAGCAGAATGATTGAAAGAATCAGATTGTTATGAGACAAAATGACCCACTTAGGCTCAACTATGAAGCGTATAGAAAGAAGGGCAATGTGGACAGATGCAGGAAAGAGCAAGAATAATGAGAGACAAACTCAGAAAACGGAGGTACTTGTGCAGACACTGAGGGAGTTTGAGCTACATTCTGAATATCATGCAAAGTTCAATGAGAAACGGTAACAAGTTGTTACTTAGAGAGAAATTCACTACAGGAGTAGAAAAGGAGAGGTGGAAGGAATCAGAAGCAAAGTATATTGGCCACACCTGAAACAGACTACTCAATACACAGCACAGTGGAAAACAATCTAACAGAGTATCTTTAAACTATCTCTACTAATTAAAACTAGGGAAGGCAAAACCTACAGGTATTTTAAATAAAGGTATTTCTCTTTAAGAAGGAATGATGAACCATATATTTCTTTGAACTGTGCTATAGTTTTAAATTTCTGGGGAGAACCAGTGAAAACATGAGTAAATCTGCTTCTTTTGAATGAAAATATGTACATGTATGCGTGATGTCTATGGCAAAGTTTTACCATTTCATTCCATGGCAAATGGGTGATGTGTGTAGTGTTAGTTTCTGTTGATTAGATCTAACAACTTGAATAATTTTACCACTCTTCCACTGTAATTTCAAGTCAAAAAGTAGAATATAAAAAATTCTTATTTTCCTTTTCAATGAAAATTCTTTTAAAGCAAGCATGTCCGTTTATTCCTGCTAAGTCATTATAGTTAACAGGCTTCTCTACCAACTACAGAAAGTCTACTCGTGAAGTTCTCTGGCAATTCTATGAGGAAAAAATGGTAATTTCTCCATATTACGAGGAAAGAACCTAAAACTTATTAATGTTCAAATAATTTACAGAAGAGAACATGCTTTTGCAAACAGTAGATATACTCTCAGTTAGGGAGCAAAATTGCCACAAACGTAAGTCTCTAAAGTGAGAACATGTCAAAAGGGATAAGCAATTTAATGTTTCTCCAGCAATCCATACCATGCTACCATGACAGCGGAGATCCCGAGTATCTTTTACAGTCTTCCAGGATCAGTTTACCATCTGATCTGATGACTACAGACAAAATGAGAGCAAAGCAGAGTAACCAGAATGAATACATTATAGACAAATGGAAAAGCTTAGAGATTTTCCCCAAGTGTTTCTTCCTTGGAAATGAACTGTGAATACATAAGATCCTGCCTTGTCCAATATGATGGTCACCAACTATGTACGGACTGGAGACTTGCATTCTGACTAGTTCAAATTAATATGGGAAGCAAGTAGAAAACTCATATTGAATGTAAAAGAAAAAAACTTAAGTCAAAGGCCTTTTAGCAGTGCATGTTAATTTATTATTGAACTATCTTTTCTTAGGTTACTCCAGATAATGTATATTATTAAAATTAATTTCACCTGTACTTTTACTTGCTTTGCTTAGTGAGGCATCTGAAAAATGTATTTTACTTAGATGTGTGGTGGGTGATGGATAAGACTTCTAGAATATCCTGCCCTAGCAGATTTCTTTTGCTGTACTTAGAGCCTGAGCATCTGGTACTAGCAATAGAAAATTACTTCCTGTTATCATTTTCAAGGAAGAGATATTTAATAGATGAGCTTTTAAAAGGAACACATCCTATAAAAGTCCCACAAGATTGAGTTTTTCTTCCCATTTTTCCTATGAAACTTAAATTGTATTGACGCAATACCATGAAACGAAAATGTATTTTCTAGTGATGAGTCCTTTAGGTATTTAAAAGTGAATGGATAGAATCTATTTTCACTATGAGGTTAAAGATTATTTATGAAAGAGAAAATATAATTTTTAAGTTCAGAAGATTCCTTAAGCTTGGAATCTAATAAAATACATTTTGCTGAGGTTAGAAAGGCAACCTTGCAGTGCCACTGGGAGAAATAATCGCTTTCCCCTTTCAGAATGTTTAGAAGTAGATTTTGTTTTTATTAGAAATTATAGGGAGATTTGGCTAGAAAGTGTTCCTTCCACTGTGTGGTTTCTACTTGACCAGGCACATTATTGATCAAATCAACAAATAGCTCTTATCATATTAGTGAATAAAGACTTAGAAAGCTAAGGAGGAATTTTCTTTCATGTCTTTGCTTTAGAAATTTCATGTTTAATATCCAGGAGTAAGTACTATAGAATTTTAGTCACATTAAGTCTGATGGCACTGGTTGAATACGCTTCATTTCTTTCCTGAATCAGTTCAGGGTAGGTTTGCCTTGAAGAACAACGTGTTGAGCTTTGGGAGGTGACGAATATGCTATAGAAGGGCATTAATCAGAGGAAATTTAAAGGACATTTGCTTTTGGCCTTAAAGTCTTTGGTGCGGAACAAATGGTAGTCAGAATCATTCAGTCTGAGGTGTCAGGAAGACAACAGGCATTTCTGGGAGTGCCCAGGCATCTGTTAATCTTGAATCTCCCTGTCCATGCCATGCACGAGGGGATCACACTTTTAGTTACTGTCAGATTCCCATGGTGGATTTCTTATCAATGATAATGAAACCCCTTTGGAGTGTTTGGAAATTTTGAAAATCATGAAGCATAGTGTCTAGGTTTCATTTGTCAATTTTCTTGACTACTGTAGAAAACAGTTCTAGGTATTTGCTCCAACTATGATGATTTAAATATAAGAAAGAAAAGGATAAATATAGATTTATCCCATCCCATACCCTTTCTATCTTCATGTCATCAGAATATTTGATTAATTGCTAAACATAAAATGTGAGTTATTCGCCTATGGAGCATTATAGGAATAGAAAGATATTTTAAGAGCAAAAATGACATAGTTGGGAATTCTGGCACAAATGCCCACATATTTGTTATGTTTTTGGAATTATTTAGGCCAATGACATACTATTCTGAACATATTCTAATTCTTAAAGTCCAATGTAGGCTATTATATTAATTATATGTATATGAGATACTTAAAATATAATGAAAATATTATATTATATAAGTTTTACCAAATAATTGTAACTGGGCAAGATACTAACTGCTAATAAAAATCGATCACGTTAAGATGGGGTGCTTTCTCAGACAATAGAGAGCTTGCTTTACAAACCTGGGTATGTTACCTAGAGCCTCAGAACTCATATCAAAGCTAAAATCCAAATTTAATGCTGTTGTCCACTCTTGTAAACTCTGTACTAGGGAGATAGAGATAGAAGTTTCCTTGAGGCTCACTGTCTACCCAGCATAACAGATTTCATGAGTTCTAGGACAGTAGAAGATGCTGTTTCAAAAGCCAAAGTGATATATATGTTAATATAAATAATTTTAATGCAGCCAAGTATATTTGTAACTTTTATTAATTAAGAAATATTACTGAGAGGAAAACCAAACTGCTCACTTGGATTATATTTATAATATACCGAACAAAGGATTTATGTCTAGGAAGCATTATTAAAAAATCTTAGAAAGTATTGATAAAGCAGATAGCCTTATATAAAATTAGGCAGTTTTCATGAATAGATAATTCACAAAAGAGGATATCAAACTATCTCAGCAAATAGGTTAAATTTATTTTCAGTATCAGATCCATTATAACTTCCTTATGCATCTGTATAAATATATTTCCTGGTCAAGGTGTCTGTTGTTCCTTATGTTTGTGCTCACACCGAATTCCTTTAAGCACGAAGGATGACTGAAGTTGATGGCTGTATGGGAACAGAGTGACTCTGGTCTGAAGATACTGCTTTTATTTATAATGTCAGTGAGAGAGCCACTGTGGTGTTTTTCTAGCATTTATTTATTTATTTATTGGTAAATATAATCTGAAACAAAGAGGGAAAATCACCATCATGTTCAATTAGGATTTGCCTGAAGAATGTCCAGAAGAAGGGGTTGGGAAGATCAGTTAGGTGCATATACTTCACAAAACTCCAAAGACCCCATGTTGAAAGGTCTGCTTCCTACAGACAGGAATCTAAAGTTCATGAAACACTAAATTACATGGTACACACATATAGGATGCTTAGAAATGATGCCCTGTTTGTTTCTCTTTATTTGATTTAGTTTTGAATTCCTTTACTAAAATGTTCTAGTACAATTGTATGATTCCATTGTTACAGTACTGGGGGGTGGGGGAGGGAGGCCTTGATGAAGAGACAAATAATAGTAATGCCCAGTGGCTGAGAGCAAAACATAGAATTGAGTGCAAAATGTTGTCCTGTTGTGTGGTGGTTATTTATTTATTTATCTATCTATTTTATTGGTTGATAGACTAGTAAGCAATGTAATTTTGATGGTATTTATATTCATGTAACTGTACTAAAAAGAGTAATTTTGTATAAGTTAAAAAATAAAAAATATTTTTAATGTTACATTTTATTATAGAAGGGCAAATATTAAAATAACCAAAAAAATACAATGCCTTAAGACAGCCCTTTAGTATAGTTCAGTCTATGGATCAGTGTTGCTATCATAAATATCATAGTTGCATCCATGATTGTTCCATAAGAACTCGGCATTGGTCCCTCTCTTAGCCCATAATCTTGGTACTTTCTCTAATGTTATATGATTCTTGGGCTTTGTTTATTCAGGGGGAACTGGTAAAGGTCTCAGGCAAGACTTTAAGCTGAAAGCATCCCATCCTAATGTGATCGATTTTTATTAGCAGCTAGTATCTTTTTTTTTAATTTTATTTTTTATTGAAAAGGAAGTAAAAATATTTTATGATAAAATTAAAGATTTACATGGAAAATGTTTCTGACAAAATTGAAGAAGCATATAGAAAAACACATTAAGATTGACAATTTTCATGGAAAATTAAAGAGTAAAATGGTAGACATAAAAAACATTGCTAAGTTAGTTGAAAAAGGAAGTAGAAACATTTTATGAAAGAATTGAAGATTTACATGGGAAATATTTCTAATAAAATTGTAGAAAAATATAAAATAATATTAAAATTGAAGATTATCATTGAAAATTACAGATAAAATGGTAGGCATAAAAATATTTCTAAGTTGATTGAAAGTGGAATTATAAACATTTACTGATAAATTGAAGATCTACAAGGAAAATATTTCTGATAAAATTCAAGAAATATATAGAAAAACACATTAAAATTGACTTTTTCATGGAAAATTATACAGATAAAATGGTAGGAATAAAAATATTCCTAAGTTGATTGAAAGTAGAATTATAAATATTTTCTCATAAAATGGAAGATTTACATGGAAAATATTTCTCTTAAAATTGAAAAAGTATATAGAAAAACATTAAAAGTGAGATTATCATGGAAAAATATTCAGATAAAATGGTAAGCATAAAATATTTCTAAGTTGATTGAAAGTGGAATTATGGACATTTTCTGATAAAATTGAAGATTTACATGAAAAATATTTCTGTTAGACTGTTTTTTGTTGGGGAATTGAGTCCATTGATGTTAGTATCTTGTCCAGGTACAATTATTTGGTAAACAAACTGCTCCAATTCCTTGTACCTTCAATCAACATACAGAGATACTGGGAGTAGTCTTCCTTTAATCAATCCACAGCCTTATGATTATAGTCAAATATAGATACAAATTTATACTTTCAACCATTTTTTTAGGGGGGGAGGGGTGGGTGGGTCAGGCCTTGGGAAAGGTACAACTCTTTTTGTGCATTTTTCAATGTATGGCCATCAGTACGCCCATATCCCTGTTACTCAGCTTCAAGAAACTAAAAAAGAAAGAAAGAAGAAGAAAAAAAAAATAAAAGTCCATGGACTTAGCATTGCAGTTGCTGGTGTTTACAGACCAGCATAACAATATCTGTGGAAAGTAGCAAGTCAACACTGAGAAAGAAGTTTGTAATAAGAACTTAATGTGTCGCCTGGCAGTGGTGGCTCACACCTTTAATCCCAGCACTTAGGAGGCTAGAGACAGGCAGATTTCTGAGTTCGAGGCCAGCCTGGTCTACAGAGTGAGTTCCAGGACAGCCAGAGCTATACAGAGAAACCCTGTCTCAAAAAAAAAAAAAAAAGAACTTCATGTGTCAAAAAGCACGAAGAGAGATAGCATGGCGACTGTGTTCAATCTCCAGACCCAACACAAAAGTGAAAGGTAAGAATGAACTCCTCTGATCACCACATTCACACTGATGCACACGTACTCCTCTACACACTAAAGTTAAATAAAATTAAAATTGCAAATTCAGAAGAACTCAGAAAACTCATACATGTGTTTCCAATATTTAGAAAAACATATGTCAAAAGGCATATTATTAGAAGAAAAGAATTATAAACATTAATACATGAAATGAAAACTCCAAGAATACAAGAGAGATGACTCATATCAATAACATCAGAAGTGAATAAAAAAATATTACAATTGATATAAAAATGTAAAACATCTAAAATTTGGAAACTCATGTGAAATTTGGCTAGAAGAAAGAGAAATTTTTTCCAGTTACCAGCAATAACTGAAGAAAGCAAAGAATATCATTACATTCCAATAATGTGTTATGAAATCAAATTATGAATTAAAAATCCCCCACCTAAAAAATGTGGGGGCCAGATGGCCGCTGAAATTTTCTATAAAACATTTAACTCAAATGAGTTTCCATTTCTACTAAAATATTTCACTAAATGATTTTGATGAGAAAAACATTATCCTGATTCCAAAACAAGATGATTTTGTACAAAAAAAACAAAGAGGGAAAGAAACTACTTTATATACGTATGCATAATATTTGTCAGCATGACCTTTTCTGACAAATGTTAGCAGAGTGAGTTCAGTGTCACATTCCAAAGATCACACACCAAGATCAAATGGAAGTCATCCTATACACAGGTGTTTCAATATATTCAGTTCAGTAAATTGTAATTAACTCCTCTGCATAATGAAGGACACCAGCATGTGATTATTTTATAGAAACACAAAGTATGCTACAGCACTTGAAAGTACTATGAAAGCTAGCCAGTATGAAAGAAGCTTCCTTGTCAGCTTGATTCTGATGTCTTTGGGTCCTGTAGCCCAAGTGTGTACTGTCTTCACAGATGTCTTACAGTGTACTGGTGAAGGGTAACTCAGGGCAATGACAATAACCTCTGTTGATCCCTGGGACCTCAGAGATCAGTTACCCATAGGAACCTCTCCCATGCCTTGCGATTCAATTTTCATTTAATTACAATATCTTCTGGGAGTAACTGAATGAAAAAAATCAAAAACAAAAGAAAGAATAAGGAAAAGATATTAGTGATCCTAGGTATGCTGGAGGAGAAAGTTTACTGTAGATAAAAGGGAGAATATAGGCAGAGGAAGACATCAGGAAGAGTCTAGTGTTGATATACCCCTGAGTCAGGTGAGGAGAAAGGGGTCAAGGGCAAAAGGGAAGAGAGAAACCAGGTGCAGCAGCCAGGAGTACCAAAGAGAGTAGACTAGGTAACCAAAATGAGTGGATTATATACAGATGTGTAAACTGTGAGGAGAGAAGTCCAACCCCTGGGATAGAGAATTCATGGTAGAATGCAAGCCAATAGGGCCCTGTAACAGATAGGGATTGAGGGATGCCTGGAGAACCTCTAGGCTAAGTCTTCTTTTATATGTTAAATAGGTTATTTGTCTCAGATTTGAAATCCAACAGTAACATTGTACATCAATGCAGAATAATTCTTTTCAACTCCTTTTCAAGTTTTATTCAGAAATTAATTTACTAATCAGCACATTCCAGTAAGGTGATAACCCCCTGTCTTCTATTCCTCTTTCAACAACTGCTTAGAATAACAGTAGTCTTCTTATATCACACTGAATTCTGCATACTGTAATACCAACCTACCATGCAAAATATTCCCAGCTGGTACAATAGTGTGACATAACTGTATGGGGTAGCTAATCAAATGATTGGATTTGAGTTCTGCAGAGGGTTATGCTTTGTACTGTAGTCCTGCTCAGTAGCCAATGGCTGGGTCCTGGGCCCTGGGCCCTGGGATAGAATCTGTTGTTGTTAATGCTAGATGAATCCACTGTCAACATACCTTATAAACATTTATGTTTAATCCAATAGGTTGGGGCTGCTTTCGACATTGGTCAGAGGAGCTTCAGTGTGAGGTGGACAGAATATATAGAGAGATAAATAGTTGGTAAAAGTGCTAAAAAGAAAAGACTGGATGCTCAGCCCTAAATTTGACAACTATATTTCCCCCACCTAAAGACTTAGCGAACATCATAACAAAGGACTTGGAAAGAATTCAAGAGCTGGAGAATGGGGAGTAATGTGAATTGTGGTCTTCTGGGTATTGAATGGTTGTTAGAATCAAGACCATAGCCAGGGTTATACGAATAGTATCTGAATAAGATCACCCTAGCCACAATTCAGCATAGATGGAATAAAGTCATCTCTAAGTCCTCACTGAAGAGCTATTAGCAGTTGATAGATGCTGGGGAAGAAACATTCATTGGGGGGCGGGCAGGTGTAACCATTCACTGACAGAATTTCCACACTCCAGAGGAGGCCCCCACACCTGTGCACATATACACAACACTAGCTGAACTTGACTATCCAAAGAAAAGGAAAGAAATGAAGTTGGGTGGGAGCATGTTAGAAGATTCATGGGGGAGCTAAAGAAGAAAACTTGAGGTGAATAAAATATGATTATATTTTATTATGAATATGTACAAAATTCTCAAGAAAAAAGTAAAAGTTTTAAAAAAATGCAACAGTATTGATATGTATTATCAGGTGAATAATAGAAGTGCTTCCTGTACACTCAGGAACAAGGCAGAAATATTCCCCATCATCATGTCTACTTAATATTGTACTGAAAGTCTTAGCAAAAACAATCATGGCAATAGTAGTAGTCACAGAGGCTAAGAATTGCAAAGAAGAAGGATGAAACCATTCCATAACAAGCACCAAAGAGCAATTAGAGAGGGGGAGTACAATCTTTTTGGTGACCATGTGTTGGGGAAACTGTTGATGGAAATGGTTAATGCTGTATTTCAAAATGATTTGAAACAGAAAATACAAAATGCTATACACTTTAAAATAACTAATTTTGAATCCTTATACATACATATTACACAGAAAGGTTCATTACATATGTGTTTATGTATAGAATTACCATCAAATATTCCTCAATGATATAAACATATCATGTAGCACTAAAATAAATAGATAAGTAGATTATAATTATATGTATATGCTGAAATATGTAGAGATGAGAGTGAATATATTATAACTAAATAAATTTCATTAGTATTAAGCTGAATGAAAACTACTAATCATAAAAGAAAATGTAAAATTTTAGTCTTAACTAGGAATTATTGTTATACTCAAAAGACTGATATTTAAATATTGACAGATGTTCAAGGTTATTCTGTTCTACATGATTAATACCATGCCAGTTATATTCACAGTAAGGCTGCTTAATTTCAACTCCATAATATTACAATATTTCTAAGAGGTAAATAGACAAATTTGATATTAATACATAAAAAAGTACATGTAAATCACCAATTTCAGAATGTTACAAAAAGAAATAAAATTTCACACTATCAGAAAACAAAGTATTTATATTGTAAAAGGCAGAACATATAATTTGATTATATTAAATCAAATAATTTGTGTTTACCTAATGCCTACCTAGGGCAGTGTGGTAGGTTGTGAAGAATATATACACATTAAGAAACAAACATAATGCAACATATAAAAACATTAACATCTATTAAAAATTGTAAGAGTACAGTTATGCATTAGGCAAACTTAACTTATGGTATAAAGGCTAGTGGTTATCCTATAGCAGTCACTAGGAGAGGCTCCTGGATGACTAGCATTTGATTTTCCTTCTCGTTTCTTCCTTATCCTCCTCCTCCTTCTAAAATACAAACAAGAAATACAAACACACACGCACACACACACATACACACACACATACACAGCATACCTTCACCATCACCAACACCATCACTATAACAAAAACAATAACAATAATAATGCCAATATTACCAGTTAAATATTGTTGCAATAATTAATATCTCCATGAATGTATGACCTCAGCTGAAGGAAAATACTTTCAAACTAATAGCTTGTTTGTTTTTTCTGATTCCATCAACATAAAAATTGGTTTAATAAGAACATCATCTGTCCCCAGTAGAGATAGTGATGTGAAATCAATTGCTTATCATTTGTGACAGTTGTCTCTTACTACAAATGAATGATTACAACACACCAGCATGGACAAGCTTCATCTAATCTCCACTTGGAGCTCTCCACACTGTTCAGGCTTTCTTGTGGCACAATGAACAGATTATAAGGGAATCCTGGATGAGAACCTGGGTTGTCATTATGGATTTTGTTATTTCTTGGATATCACAATTACTATTCAGATGAGGGGGATCTTGGGATTTATAGCCCAACAATCACCACTTATTTGGTTCTGTTTTATGGCCCTTGGGTATCTAATCAAGCTTTCTTAAAGACACACACACACACACAATATATATATATATATATATATATATATATATATATATATATATGTATATATACATATATATACATACATATATATGTATATATGTATTACATATGTATGTAGTCATTGTATTGTGTAACTTGTGCATGAGGGACATAAACGGAGGCAAACAGAGAGACAGGGAGGCAGAGACAAACAGAGATTATGTTTGTATGTATGTATGTATGTATGTATGCCTAATGTGAATGCAGAGGGTGCAATTCCACATGGTTCACATGTAGGTCAGAGGGAAACTTTGTAGAGTCAACTTTCTCCTTCCATGATTTTGCAAATCCCAGAGATATGACTATGGTTAATAGGCAAATGCTTTCATCATTGAGCAATCCTACACACTGGGCTTCATCGTATTTCTGCCACCACGCACAAAACTTTCTTAATGTTTGTGCCTTTCCTGCCCCAATATACTGTATCTTTAAGTCAGGAGCACCTTCTTCCCTTGCCTTACTTTGGTGAATTTGTGGCTCTACAGATGAGGAAAGCACCTAATGAAAATAGGTACACTGCTTTTATTCATTGTTGTCTAAAATACTGCATGTCAATTACATACAAACATGTAATTACTTACATTTATCATGCATTTGTAATTAGAAGTATTTAGATGATTTTTAAATATGCCATAGAAAATGTGGAATATTGATGTAAATACTGCCAGTGTTTAGCTGTTTCAGCACACTCTCCTCATGAAAAATTGAAGGTCATCAAAGTGTAGCATGGAAGTGAAATCATTTTGTAAAAATAACAAACAAAAAAATGTGTTTTGAGATCAAAGCCATATATTTCATTTAGATATTATCTTTGACTATTCCATTGCTGTTGCTTGTGCAAAGATGAATGAAGAGTGGTGACAGAGACTCAATGGACAACATGGTCTAAAGTTGTTAATATAATGTGGTTTAAGATACAGTCAGGTCCTGTGCTAAATGAATGATTACATATATCTATTTTAAGTCCATTCTGAGGTTTAAAACTGTTAGCTTCATTTCAGACCAAATGACATAGGTCAGCCCTACATATTAGAGACTCATCAACAGAGTTAATGTTGGGAACTATATGTAGCTATCACTAATTAGAACATTCAATATTAATAACTATAAATAGTAACTCACATCTCATAACTAGCAGTCTACAACCTAGAGTAGTGCCCATTTTTACCTTTATTAGAGTGATATAGTATAATCACAATGATTTTGGGCATTGTGCAAATGTTATTCTTGTGTTATTCAAATGCTGATTTCGACCTCATATCTTGTTTCGATCCAGTCATAGTATTTTTATGCTTATGCCTAGAATCTCATGTCTCAAGTGTGTGTAAACAACTTTTACCACTTATTCTCTGTCTTGTCAATAAATTCTGAACAGTCAGTGGCTGGGCTGAAGCCAGAATAGGACAGAAACTTCTGCTGGCTAGGGAACCAGAGAGAGAGAGAGAGAGAGAGAGAGAGAGAGAGAGAGAGAGAGAGAGAGAGAGAGAATCGCATTGGTCTTAAACAGGAGGGGGTCTGAGAGGTCACCATGACAAAAAAATCTGAAGCCCGAAGAATAAGCCAGATCAATGATAATATATCTAAGTATCATGGAATCATGGCTGGGATGTAGGCAGATTAGCATAGTAAATAATTTAACTGCCCAGATATTGAGGAGTAGTTTGCAATAAATCTTGTTTCTCTGTGTATTTACTGGGGACTAACTAGCAAAGGTAAAGAAGTACATCAACTGGGTTAATTTGCTATTTGCAATTAGAACAATTCATTTTACAATATACCTTTTGCTGATATTCCTATATCTGTGCTTCAAATTCAATCTCCTCAGGGTACCCATGATTTTTATAGTACACAAATTACCTGGCACCATATGGGAGAGGAAAGCAGTAAATGTTCTGATGCATTCTTACTTAAGTCACTGTATTTATATTTGTCTTGCCAACAGATAGCTAATACTTTAAAAGGAGCAGGTGACTGATATTAGCGTATATTCTTCTAAATGGATAAAAAAACACAAGATGTAAGATGCACTATGAAGCAGTGCAACATATGTATAAAGTTATTCATCTAAACTTGAGAGTGAACCTGAGGGATATTACCTTTACACAGATCATCTAACCACACAGTAAGAAAAATGAACACAACTGTGAATGTCATAAACGGTCAGGGATCCCAAGCACGGGGTTGTCACATAGTCAATTAATCCTTAAATAGCCCATTGTTTCACGCAGATTATTAATAAATGATCTTGTGAAGAAGAAAGATTTTACATGATTCCTTGTTCTAATTAATTTAAGATCTCTTTCCTTCCTAGAATGCAAAGATAAATCTCAAAGAAGAGATTGCACTTGAGGTCCTTAAGAAATGGGAGGGATTAGAATTTATGTCAGGGTCTTATGTGATTTTCCTTTTACCATCAGCAAGTCTAATAAAAATGTACCTGACATAAACTTTTACAACCTTAAATATTTTACCAATAATGTAACAGAGACACTATATCAAAACAACTAAATTCATGCAAAGGCAAAACCAAAAGCTTTTCCATCTCAACATTGCATATCAAACATCAATAGGAATTAGTGGTTGAGACTACATAACCATTAGGCACATTTTTAATCCTGTTTGAGAAATAGTAGGACAAATTCAAAAACACAGAAACATTTAAATGAAGAGTCAAAAGGTTCTAGTAAGAATCAGTGGTTTCTGTACTCTTTTCCTCGGTTATATAGTTCCCATGCAGCTAGTAGTCTAGTCTCCAGGGCTTTCCTCAGCTCTGCAGTCATTTTCCACACCACTACCCTTAGCAATTTGTTATGCTAGCAAATGAACCTTGTTTTCAGTCTGAGAGGCCAGAGCAAAGGACTTTTATTACTTTTGAGTGGAAGCCAGATATCTACTTGTTTCTACCTAACTCTGACAGTAACAATATCTTTGTATATAGATCTCCCTCAGGTCAGAAATTACTCCAGCATGCCTGTGATGGCAGCAATTTGGTGTCTGGGAAAGGAAGACAGCCAATTTGATGCTAGTCTAGGTTATATAGTAAGACTCCTCATCAACCACTCCCCAAGACTGTGTGGGGAAATGAGAGAAGGAAAGAAAACAAAGCCTCATCTCCCCTCATCAGCAGTTAATGAATGCTTTGGTTAGGAATACAGATGATATTTTAGTCATAGCTCTTTTTATTTTATTTTATTTTATTTTTTTTAATTTACATTCCAAATCACTTCCCCTTTCCCGTTTCCTCCCTCCCCGAAAGTCCCATAAGCCCCCTTCCCTCCCTCTTTTCTCCATTCAACCCCCTCTCGTTACTCTGTCCTGGCGTTCCCCTACATCCAGTCTTTCCAGGACCAGGGGTCTCTCCTTCCATCTTTTTAGAAATTTATTAATATGCGAATTGTGTCTAGGGTATTCCGAGATTCTGGGTTAATATCCCCTTATCAGTGACTGCATACCATGTGTGTTCTTTTGTGATTGGGTTACCTCACTAAGGATGATATTTTCAAGTTCTGACCATTTGCCTAGGAATTTCGTGAATTCATTGTTTTTAATTGCAGAGTAGTATTCCATTGTGTAGATATACCACATCTTCTGAATCCATTCCTCCGTTGAGGGACATCTGGGTTCTTTCCAGCTTCTGGCTATTATAAATAAGGCTGCTATGAACATAGTGGAGCATGTGTCCTTATTGCATGCAGGTAAAGTCTCTGGGTATATGCCCAGGAGTGGTATAGCCGGATCCTCCGGGAGTGTCATGCCCAGTTTTCTGAGGAACCGCCAGACTGCTTTCCAGAGTGGTTGTACCAGCCTGCAATTCAACCAGCAGTGGAGGAGTGTTCCTCTTTCTCCACATCCTCGCCAACAACTGCTTAATACAAGTATTTATATAGAATACTTGACTATGGCTTAAAAGTCTAGGTTCTGTTCTAAACATATTAAGATTCATTTTCCATACATGTTTCTCTCTTCCTTTATTTCTCAGTCTCTAAATTTTAAGAGCATGGAATTATAGTGTTTCATCCAGAAAACTATCTCAAATATATAAGAATTTTGGAATCATAGTCTAGATTTAAATTTTACACATAGGCTATCAATCTGAGTATAGTCCAATTCTTGGCAATGCATGGAGTATTTCTTGTTTTTCCATGTGATTCAGCATCAGAAGACTTCTTTATTTTGCTATATTATATTTTATTGTTAATAATGGATGCATTCTTCTTGAGGAATCAAATAAAAAACAACTAAGTAGGTCTGAAAATAATTCTGAAATGTAATTATAAAATTGCATTAAAATTTGAATTTTTTCACTTTAGATCATGTGGGCATTTATTTCACTTTTGCTTTGTAAACAGTATACAAACTGTTAGATTTCACTGTGGCGTGGTCAAAGAAATGTCATTCCTACCCCTTTTTAAGAACTGAACCCCTCCATCCATACTTACTGCTCTCTTTTTTATGTTGTCTTTTATCCTCAAACTGCACCAGCTGGAGCTAGATCACAGTGACAGACTTATGTTTAGCACATTTGAAATTCTGAGCTGAGTTCCTTGCATCAAACAAAAATCCCCATGACTCTGATATTGTATTTTACTAAATCTTGCATGGGTGAACTTCAATACAATGGTTCTCATGATCTTCAAATATCTGAATTTTTAAAGCTGAAAAATATGTCTAATATATTGTTTTAATCATGTAATCATGTCTCACTATGTATTTGTTTAACATTATGTTGACTTCTAAATGAGTTGATAATTAAAATGTTTGTGTTTGCCATTAACTAAGATTTTTTCCTCAGAACAATTGGTACAGTATTTTTTCTTTTATTAAAATTAATTTTTATTTTATCCATGTGCTTGCTTTTAATCCCAGCCCTCAGGAGACAGACATAGGCAAATCTATGAGAGCTCGAGGTCAGCCTGGTCTACAGAGCAAGTTCCAGTACTGTGATAATTAGTCTGTAGGGACAAAGGCTCTATGTAGTCCTCATCTTGACTTCTACATGTTCAGTGAGTTGAATAGATGTTGTCTTCAGCAATGTCTTTATTGCCAGTTTGTGGAAAGCTACTAATAGCCTTGGCGATATTTCAATTTTATATTTAAGTGTTTAAAAATGAATTTTCAATATTTAAGACAACTTTGTGGTATGGAATATTAAATAACAAAGTTGAGCTTTCCAGTTTGACTGTAAAATTTTCCCAGAACTTTATTGTAGCTCTTTGCTCTATGCCCTAATATATTAAAATGTGTATGTTATAAAATGTAAAGAAAAATAAAAGAGTATTAGTTAACCACTGTCAATACTACCAGGCACCATTATGCTTGTTCATGTATGATTTTAAGCATCTCTATGCTTTGCTGGTTTGATGAAACTCCCATAAATACATGGTTAACTGGTCATTTAGAAAAGAGAGAGAAGCAAAAAATAGGTGTCAGGAAAGTCTTGCTGTGTAGAAGTAGTGAGGTAAATTTGATCCTCAGAATCCACCTAAAATTATTGGCGTGGCAAAGTGTTTCTATTATCCCAGCTCTGAAAACAGTAGGAAACCTAGATCTCTCTCTGTAGCCCCCAAAGCTGTATTGGTGAAACTCAGGACAGTCAGAGATCATTTGTCAAAAAATAAGATGCAGAAAAATTGTAGACGATATCAAGCATCAACTATGGCATCTCTGCATACCTGAAAGTCCATAGGTACACACACACTGAGATAAGTAGAGCGAGAGAGACAGACATTACGACAAAAACTAAGATATAATGAATTATATTATGAGAAAAGTGTTTAGATTGTTTCTCTGAAGGCAGGCTTATCTTCCTACTTTGATCTGCTACATTTAGGTCAAACCTCTCTCAGCATTGTTATAATTTCTACATTGGAAACTACTTGTGCATATAAAAATATCTAATGATTTGACCCAATAGTTATCGCTAATTTTTTTCTGCCACCAATGTTCAGTTCAATTAAGGAGTAATAGATCAAGACATGATCTAGAAAACGTCCAGATAACATACACTTTCATAATGTTTTTTTATAATCTCTATCTTTGGCCAGCAAAAGGATATATCACAAATTATTGATAAATCAGACTCCTAAAAAGTTTTTTCTGCCATCTTGATTTCAAGATCTTCATGTTCTCAATATTTAAGGAAATACCTAATAAGCATCATGTGGTTTTTTAATGTATATGACTTGTTACTTGGTAATAAGTTCTAAAGAGTTCCAGGAGATAATAAAAATATAGATGATACATTATATATATATGATTTTGTCTTCTCTACAGACACCAGAAAACTTGTTTTATATTAAATACAGGAATACATATTTACTAAAATAGCAACATAGGAAAAGAAATGGTCCTTCTTAATCTACACTACCCACCTACTGCTGATTGTGGCTTTGAAGTTCCACTTGGCATATGAAAGAATCTTCCACTGGTAATGTGAATGTATTTTCTCTGACTGTTAGCAATATGGCCATCGATGATACCTTCTAGTTCATAATATTCTCTGGAAGCTAAAGACAGATAATATTTGTTAGTGTTCTTGTACTTATTATTCTTGTTCCTTTAAATTCCAGAATCTTGACATCACATATCATTTAATATACTATACAGTAAAGAGTAAAATTAACACACATAGAATATTCATCACTTTCACTTAAGATAATCACTTAGTTTTGAGTTAGAACACAAAAGAGTTGTATGTGTTGTATAATGACTCTTTTAAACATTGAAAAATCCAACCAAAGAGTATCAAGAGTCAGTATTCACCATGAAAAATTGAAGGCATGTATAAGGTATGTGTGTCATAATGTTTATATTCTGGGTACCAATGCTACCTCTGTGAAAATGTAAATTCCTATTTGTCAAAACAGTGTCAGGAAGTAACATTTAGGCACAAAGAAAACTGTAAGTCATTAAAAACTTTGAGATGAATGGTAGACATGGAAAATTAAATGTAATTCAACATTGATGGAATGTTTTATGTTTAAAAATTATGTACATATAACATCTATCATTTCCAAAGTTGCTAAAGTAACACAGTAGTATGTTTTAAGATTCATATTGTTCTAAACCTATTTTTCATGCTTCCTTTATTTCTTAACCATGTCTATGGTTGAATGCCTGAACATATGTTTATGTACCATGTGTGTTCAGTGTCCTCAGATGTCAGAGTGAGCATCAGAGCCACACAACTGGATGTGTAGGCATTTGAAACCAGGGACCTATGGAGTGGAAGCCAATAGTTTTAAGCAATAAACCATCTCTCTCGCACTAAGAATATTTATTTTAAAATGAGTATCATGTCAATAACCACCCCCTGACTGTTTCTATTTTTTAGAGAATTACATTGAAGTATTTTCTTTTTCTGTGACAAAGCTCTGTACTGTTATAAACAGCATTTGTAAACAGTTTCTTCTTAGTTTATCCAGTAAGGAAGTACCTCTTTCATCATAGGAACTTATTCAGTTTGTCCTCTTGGCGCCTCTATACACATGCATGCACACATTTTTATTGGTACATTCTAAAATTCAATTTATATTATACTTGTATTTATGTTGGCATGAAAACATCATTACAATTCACATCACACTTGAGTGTTGCATATTTCCTAAGCTCTTCATAGATATTAAGCCATTCACTTTTTAAAGTCTCATTCTTTATACTAGAGGAATAATTTTCATGTGTATTTCAGAGTAATAAAGGTAAACTGTAAGGAAATTGGTAAAGTTTCATGACCAAATTGTGCATTTTAATTTTCTTCATGAGGAACTTGACTCTAGAGTTCTAGGTTGAACCAGTATGCTATATTACCTACTATAAGATTAATATCAAAACTAAGATACCTATGTATATGGTAAAGTTTCCTATTTTGTCTGTCTTTCTCATTCATACCTGCAATGGCTATCTGACTCATCATTCATAGAATAAAGATTATAAAATAAAAATAATGATGCATGTAAAAATAAAGATCAAAAAACAGCTTCTTCACGTGCTAAGGTAGATATTTCACAAACCACTATATTTATTGTAGCATCATCTAAAGAGTATTTATAGAGAACTTCTAAGTGAATTTTGAGTAATACATACATATATATACATACATGTATATATATGTATATATGTATGTATTACTCAGCCACAGGCATCTCCAGACTTACTCTTGTACCTTGAACTAACACAGAAGGGAAGTTTGTGAATTACTTGACAATTTTTCTTTTATTAAAAATAAATTATTTTCTCACAGATTATCTCCTAACTACACTCCCCTCCCCACACACACATACACACACTCCCATTCCTCTCAGTTTCTCCCAATCTCCCCTACCATCTCTCTGGATCCACTTCTTTAATTTTTCTCATTACAAAATAATAGGCTTCTCAGAGATAATAGTAAAATATAACAAAATAAAATAAGATAAAGCAATACGATCACATCAGAGTTCAACAAGACAAATCAACAAAAGGAAAAGAACCCAAGAAAAGACACAATAATTCTAGTTATTCATTCTCTTGGACCTGGAAGCCATAATATATGCAAGGAACCCTGGTGCAGACCTTGCAGGCTCTGCATACTGCTGCATCAGTCTCTTAGCTCATGTTAATTTAGAGGTTCTTGGTTTCCTAGTGTCCTCCATCCTGTGACTATTAAATTCTTTCCCCTCTTGTGGTGGTGAGAACATGCTTGACCCATAGAATTGCACTATTACAGGCAGAAGGGTCTCTCCTCCCATTGATACCCAACAAAGCCATCCTCTGCTGCATATGTGACTGGAGCCAAGGGTTCCTCCATGTGTACTCTTTGGTTGGTGGTTTAGTCCCTGGGAGCTATAGAGGGTCTGGTTGGTTCATAGTGTTGTTCTTCCTATGATGTTGCAAGCCTCTTCAGAACCTTTAGTCCTTTCTCGAACTCCTACATTGGGTACCCTCATACCCTGTGCTCAGTCCACTGTAGGGGAATGTCAGGATGGGGAATAGTTAGATGGGTGGGGGAGTACCCTTAATAGAAACAGAGTGAGGGGGTATAGGATAGGGAGTTTCTGGCGGAGAAACAGGAAAAGGGGATAATATTTGAAATGTAAATAAATAAAATATCAAAGAAAAATAAATAAGCAATTAAAAATAATAAATAGTAGTCGAGGCTGGCATTTGTGTACTCTTAGAGTCTGTATGAGATCTACCCAGCATCTTCTGGCTTTCGTAGTCTCTGGTGAGAAGTCTGATGTGATTCAGATAGGTCTTCATTTACATGTAACTTGGCCTTTTTCTGTTACTGCTTTTAATATTCTTTCTTTGTTTAGTACATTTGGTATTTTGATTATTATGTGATGGGAGGTATTTCTTTCTGGTCCAGTCTGTATGGAGTTCTGTAGACTTCTTGTACTTTCATCGTCATCTCTCCTTTTAGGTTAGAGAAGTTTTCCTCCGTAATTTTGTTGAAGATATTTACTGGCACTTTAAGTTGTAAATCTTCACTCTCATCTATACCTATAATCCTTAAGTTTGGTATTCTCATTGTGTCCTGGATTTCCTGGATGTTTTGGGTTACACATTTTTTGCATTTTGCATTTTCTTTGACGGTTGAGTTGATGCTTTCTATGGTATCTTCAGCACCTGAGATTCTTTCTTTCATCTCTTGTATTCTATTGTTGATGTTTGCATCTATGACTCCTGATATCTTCCCAAGGTTTTCTATCTCCAAAGTCGTCTCCCTTTGTGATTTCTTAGTTGTTTCTACTTCCTTTTTTAGATCCTGGATGGATTTGCTCAGATCCTTCATTTGTTTGTTTGTATTTTCCTATATTTCTTTAAGATATTTTTGCATTTCCTCTTTCAGGATTTCTGCCTGTTGACCCAAGTTCTCCTGCATTTCTTTAAGCGATTTTTGTGTTTCCTCCTTATGCGCTTCCATCTGTTGATCCATATTTTCCTGCATTTCTCTATGTGATTTTTGTTTCCTTTGTAAGGGCTTCTACCAGTTGATTAATGTTCTCCTGTATTTCTTTTTTTTATTATTATTTATTTTATTTTTTTTTAATTTACATTCCAAATCACTTCCCCTTTCCCGTTTCCTCCCTCCCCGAAAGTCCCATAAACCCCCTTCCCTCCCTCTTTTCTCCATTCAACCCCCTCTCGTTACTCTGTCCTGGCGTTCCCCTACATCCAGTCTTTCCAGGACCAGGGGTCTCTCCTTCCATCTTCTTAGAAATCTATTGATATGCGGATTGTGTCTAGGGTATTCCGAGATTCTGGGTCAATATCCCCTTATCAGTGACTGCATACCATGTGTGTTCTTTTGTGATTGGGTTACCTCACTAAGGATGATATTTTCAAGATCTGACCATTTGCCTAGGAATTTCGTGAATTCATTGTTTTTAATTGCAGAGTAGTATTCCATTGTGTAGATATACCACATCTTCTGAATCCATTCCTCCGTTGAGGGACATCTGGGTTCTTTCCAGCTTCTGGCTATTATAAATAAGGCTGCTATGAACATAGTGGAGCATGTGTCCTTTTTGCATGCAGGTAAAGCCTCTGGGTATATGCCCAGGAGTGGTATAGCTGGATCCTCCGGAAGTGTCATGCCCAGTTTTCTGAGGAACCGCCAGACTGCTTTCCAGAGTGGTTGTACCAGCCTGCAATTCCACCAGCAGTGGAGGAGTGTTCCTCTTTCTCCACATCCTCGCCAACAACTGCTGTCTCCTGTGTTTTTGATCTTAGCCATCCTGACTGGTGTGAGATGGAATCTCAGTGTTGTTTTGATTTGCATTTCCCTAATGACTAAGGATGATGAACATCTCTTTAGGTGCTTCTCAGCCATTAGATATTCTTTAGGTGAGAACTCTTTGTTTAGCTCTGTACCCCATTTTTTAATAGGGTTACTTGCCTCTCTGGAGTTTAACTTCTTGAGTTCTTTGTATATATTGGATATTAGCCCTCTGTCCCTGTATTTCTTTATGAGATTTATTTGCGTCCTTCTTGAAATCCTCTAATAGCATCATGAGAGTTGATTTTAAATCCAGATCTTGCCTTTCCGGTGTGATGGGGTATCCAGGACTTGCTGCTGTCAGAGAGTTGGGTTTGGATGGTGCCATATTGCCTTGATTTCTGTTCGTAACGTTCCTACGTTTGCCTTTTGTCATCTGGTTACTTCTGGTGTTAGTTGGTCCTGCTGTCACTGGCTGTTGGTTGGACCTCCTGTTAGTGTGCAAGGCTATTTGTGCCCCACCTGGATTACCAGGATTCCCCTGGCACCAATTGCTGAGGGGCTGCTCTGCTCCTGAGTGACTTTGGAGTCCTGATGTGACAGAAAAACTCTCAATCAAAATAGACAGAGAGACCAAGACATTCCATGATAAAACCAAATTTACACAATATCTTTCCACAAACCCAGCCCTGCAAAGAATAATAGGTGAAAATCGACAATACAAGGAGAGAAACTATACCCTGGAAAAAATGAGATAGTAACCTTCTTTCATCAAACACAAGAGCAGATAACCACTCAAACATAAAGATAGCATCAAGAATAGCAGGTGGCAATAATCACTATTTCTTAATCTCTCTTAATATCAATGGTCTCAACTCCCCAATAAAAAGACATAAAATAACAGGCTGGATATGTAAATAGGACCCAGCATTCTGCTGCATGCAGGAAACGCACCTCAGTGTCAATGACAAAAACTACCTCAGAGTAAAAGGCAGGAAAACAATTTAACAAGCAAATGGCCCCAGGAAACTAGCCAGAGTAGCCATCCTAATATCAGATAAAATTGACTCTCAACCTAAAGTAATCAAAAAAGTCAAGAAGGACACTACATACTGGTCAAGGAAATATCGACCAAGAATAACTCTCAATTCTGAACATCTATGCTCCAAATGCAAGGGCACCCTCATTCATAAAAGAAACTTTACTAAAGCTCAAAGCACAATTACGCTAATACCAAAATGACACAAAGATCTGACAAGAATGAGAAACTCAGGCCAAATTCTCTTATGAATTTCGATGAAAAAGTACTCAATAAAATTCTTGCCAACCAAATCCAAGAACACATCAAAACCACGATCATTGAACACATCATTCACCACGATCAAGTAAGCTTTATCCCAGGGATGAAGGGATGGTTCAGTATAAGGCAGTCCATCAATGTAATCCACTACATAAACAATCTCAAATCAAAAACCACATGGTCATTTCATTAGATTCTGAGAAAGCATTTGACAAAATACAGCATCCTTTCATGTTAAAGGTCTTGGAAAGATCAGGAATTCGAGGTCCATATCTAAACATTGTAAAAACAATTTATAGCAAACCGGTAGCCAACATCAATCTAAATGGAGAGAAACTTGAAGCAATACCACTAAAATCAGGCACTAGACAAGGCTGCCCTCTCTCTCCATATCTTTTCAATATAGTACTTGAAGTTCTAGCTAGAGCAATTAGAAAACAAAAGGAGGTCAAAGGGATACAAAATGGAAAGGAAGAAATCAAACTATCACTATTTGCAAATGATATAATAGTATGCTTAAGCGACCTAAAGAACTCCACCCGAGAACTCCTACAGCTGATAAACAACTTCAGCAAAGTGGCCAGATATAAAATCAACTCAAGAAAATTGGTAGCCTTCATATACTCAAATGATAAGCAAGCTGAGAAAGAAATAAGAGAAATGATACCCTTCACGATAGCCACAAAAATATAAAGTATCTTGGTGTGACTAACGAAACAAGTGAAAGATCTGTATGACAAGAACTTCAAGTCTCTGAAGAAAGAAATTGAAGAAGACCTCAGAAGATGGAAAAATATGTCATGCTCATGGACTGGCAGGATTAATATAGTAAAATTGACCATCTTGCCAAAAGCAGATTCAATGCAATTCCCATCAAAATCCCAATTCAAATCTTCATAGAGTTAGAAAGAGCAATTCAAAAATTCATCTGGAATAACAGAAAACCCAGGATAGCTAAAACTATTCTCAAGAGTAAAAGAACCTCTGGGGGAATCAGTATCCCGGATCTCAAGCTGTACTACAGAGCAATAGTGTTAAAAACTGCATGGTATTTGTATAGTGACAGGCATGTAGATCAATGGAACAGAATTGACAACCCAGCAATGAATCCACACTCCTATGGTCACTTGATCTTTGACAAAGTAGCTAAAACCATCCAGTGAAAAAAAGATAGCCTTTTCAACAAATGGTGCTGGTTCAACTGGAGGTCAACATGCAGAAGAATGCAAATCGATCCATTCTTATCTCCTTGCACTAAGCTCAACTCCAAGTGGATCAAGGACCTCCACATAAAACCAGACACACTGAAACTAATAGAAAGGAAACGAGGGAAGCACCTTGAACATATGGGCACAGGGGAAATTTTCCTGAACAGAACATCAATAACTTATGCTCTAAGATCAAGAATTGACATATGGGACCTCATAAAATTACAAAGTTTCTGTAAGGCAAAGGACACTGTCAAAAGGACAAAGCAGCAACCAACAAACTGGGAAAAGATCTTTATCAACCCTACATCTGACAGAGGGCTAATATCCAATATATACAAAGAACTCAAGAAGTTAGACTCCAGAGAGCCACATAACCCTATTAAAAAATGGGGTACAGAGCTAAACAAAGAGTTCTTACCTGAAGAATATCTAATGGCTGAGAGGCACCTAAAGAGATGTTCATCATCCTTAGTCATTAGGGAAATGCAAATCAAAACAACCCTGAGATTCCATCTCACACCAGTCAGAATGGCTAAGATCAAACACACAGGAGACAGCAGCTGTTGCAGAGGATGTGGAGAAAGAGGAACACTCCTCCACTGCTGGTGGAATTGCAAGCTGGTACAACCACTCTGGAAAGCAGTCTGGCGGTTCCTCAGAAAACTGGCACGGCACTCCTGGAGGATCCGGCTATACCACTCCTGGGCATATACCCAGAGGCTTTACTGCATGCAATAAGGACACATACTCCACTATGTTCATAGCAGCCTTGTTTATAATAGCCAGAAACTGGAAAGAACCCAGATGTCCCTCAACAGAAGAATGGATTCAGAAGATATGGTATATTTACACAATGGAATACTGGTCTTCAGTTAAACACAATGAATTCACAAAATTCTTAGGCAGATGGTCAGAACTGGAAAATATCATCCTTAGTGAGGTAACCCAATCACATAAGAACACACATGGTATTCAGTCACTGATAATGGAATATCAACCCAGAATCTCAGAATACCCAACCCGCAATTCACATATCAATAGATTTCCAAAAAGATGGAAGGAGAGACTCCTGGTCCTGAAAAGCGTGGATATAGGGGAATGCCAGGACAGAGAAGCGAGAGTGGTTTTAATGGGGAAGTGGGCTTTTGCGACTTTCGGGGAGGGAGGAAACGGGATAGGGGAAATCACTTGGAATGTAAATAAAAAATATAGAAAATAATAAAAATAATAACAAATAATTAAAAAATAACAAATAATTAGAAAACAAAACAGTATTACACTATTAGAAGGTGTGGACTTGCTGGAATGGGTATGACCTTTTTGGAGGAAGTGTGTCATTGTGAGGGTAGGCTTTGAGACCTTCCTCCTAGCCGCCTAGCAAACAATGTTCTCCTACTTTTTTGGATCCAAATGTATTATTCTTAGCTCTTCTCAGGCACTATGTCTGCCTGAATGTTGTGATGTTTCTTGCTTCCATGATAATGGACAGACCCTCTGAACCTGTATGCCAGTCCCAATTAAATGTACTTTATAAGACTTGCATTGGTCATGGTGTTTCTGACCCCTAGAAAGAACAGAGAAATTTTTCTGTCAATAAGTTTATACAAGTTTTTGATTTTACTTATCAGAAGAGAAATTTTGGTAGCTACATCACCAAGAAAAATGAAGTCCTATCCTCCAGCATCCCATTAATAGTCAATATATTCGCAAAGAGTTGTGGTACCTCACCAGTCTCTTCCCATTTCCTAATGGAATGTTGAAAGTCCAGGTCCTGAGCAGGTAACCATAGCTGCCATGGGTCCATGATTACAGCACTGAGAATTATAAAGTGACTTAAAAAATGAAGCCAGCACTTAGAACAACGAGCCACAGAAAGACAAATGGACAATGTGCTAGACATAATTTATATCATCTGTTTAAGTGAAATTTTAGCAATGTATTTCATTTCCCAAAATTCAAAGTGTCTTCATTTGTAAATGGAAAAAAATTCATGTTTGCCAACTACATATTTTCAAAAGCAATGTAGCACATCAGTTTTGCTCACTCCTCAGTTACTGTTTATATGTGCTTAACCAATTATAAATTCACTCCAAAGAGCCTCTTAAAGCAAATTAAATACATGTATTCTTATTTATATCTGTCCCACAGGAAATTCTGAATTAAAAAGGGGACCTCAAGAAGTACTTTTTCTCTATTGATCTACCTATTGAAATACTTTTCTCATCCTTCATTTAGATATCAATCCTTCGATAATTTTCCTCTACTAATTTTAGCATATAATTTATATCTCAACTACGCTGTTATCTCATTTAAAGAGAAATATTAATAGTACCAACAGATCATTAAGCCATCAATATTCTTGTATGCCACGCTCAGTTTTTATGTAGTTTTTTCACTTAACATTAGCAACTAATATATGTGCACATATAATTATTATTGAAATATTGCTCTGTCTCTATGAGTCTTTCCATCAGAAAATATAGACCTCAAATATACTACATTTTCCACTAATATCAACAATAAATCTAACAATAACTGCATAAAAATAAGCTTGATGAAATTTTATGGTTATTTAGATTAAAGAGACCTTACAGTTATCTTTCTAGAAATAAATTGCTGATCTCAAGTGATTAGAACACTTTTGAAATCAAAGACAAAATTATAATCACAATACTTTTAGCATTTGACAATTATTTTGAATTTGCTCTATTGTCAAGATCATCATTATAAATGATTCAGACCCTGAATAAAATATTTTATTTAATATTCTCAGTTTTCATGATCATTTTGACGGATCCATGACAAGAATAATTGCATAGCACATGAAAATATATGTAATAAAAAAAATACCAGTTCTGGATCAAAATAAAGTAAGGCAGATGTTACAGAATTTTTATTTTGGAAAGACAGCTATTCTTACAGTTTATCCAGAAACAGTATGTGGAAGTAGTCTTACTGAGATTCAATAAATTATTATCAACTTAAATCACAAGAAATAGGAAGTGCAAAAAATTCAGAAAGAATTTGTCTTTGAAGATCTTTGACTTTTCGTCAATGAAAATAAAAATGTGCTTAATAACTGACAAATGTAGTTGACATTCCAAATGCTTGCTGTAAGAGCCTTTGTGGAGAAAGCTGCCCATGAATATGCTCCACTGGGTAATAAGAAGATAGAGGTCTTGCATTAAAATGAAATAAAAGGTCAGGCTATGACAGCAGAGAGAGGGAGCATTCAAAAGTGGGAAGTCAAACTGAATGCACAGCAGGAAAGCTTTGCTGACATTTATTTACCTATTTACTTGTCAATATACAAAGCTGCATCCAGTCTAAATTATAGCCAGGCATAGTCTTTTATGCTAATAGTTGAACTGTTCACAAGAGATTGCTCCTAGTCACATGATCCCTAGTTTTAAACAAAAAGTTGATGAGGGTGGGTAGGTGGGAGTGGGTTGGATAGAGAGGCATACTCTTAGAAGCAGGGAGTGGGAAGATGGGTTGGAGATTGTCAGGGAGAGGGAAAACCAGGAATGGATATAACATTTGAAATGTAAATGAAGAATATGTTCAATTAAAAAAAAGAATGTAAAGAGAAAAAAAAAATATCCTTTAGTTGGAGATCAGGGTCAGTAGGAATTAGAGGATGAGGAGAAAAAGCCACAAGTAGGGATGAGTTCAAAATCAAACATGGTGAGTAAATGGACTAGGCAGAGAAACTCTAGTTCAGAGGAATCAAGGAAGGGAGACAAGGCAAAAAATGTAGGTCCTGAAGGAAAGAGGGAGCTATATAGAAAAGGAAAGTAAAGGCCTACACAGTATGTACATACATTAGAACACCAATATGACCAGAGATGTCAGTTGAAGTGGAGCAAGGGTGCATGGAGAGAGAGGAAGAACTTCAAAAGCAATAGAAAATACTTTTTGTCTTTAGTTATGTATGTTCTCTGCATGACTGTGAAAGTTATTATATGCCATTTTTGAAGAAAATTTACAAAATTATCTAGTCTGATTACTCTTGTCAGAGACAGGCAACCAGGAGCTATGATTAGTATGGGCACATAATTGCAGCTCAGTGAGAATATAGAGTACCTTTGCTTTAACCTGAGTGGATCAGAGATAAAACACACAATCTGAAGGTTTAGCGCATGATCATTTTTATTTAAATATTGTTAATTATCAATCTCAGTTTCTCCATTTTATTTAGTAATAAACTGATGTGCAGAAATACACAATCATATACAAAAAAATCAAAGTGGCAGCATGGTGAGGTTCAGAAAGGACATGGTCAGGGCTCAGGGCACACTTCACAGATAACTTATCACAGGGACTCTCCAGACCTTGAACTGCATCTGGCTCTTCAGGCAACCTCATTACTATCAACAGCAGCTCTCCCTGGTCCTTGAAAAGAAAGAAAGATGAGTCTTCCTGGAGGTCTGGAACAAAGCCAGACTGTTGATGTGAAAAGCTACTCTGCCATTAATCTTTTGGACTGGGCATGAGCAGAGAATAGATGGTTTCAGAGTCCATGGAAAGATTACTGAAGACAGCTGGAGCCAACAATACACAAGAACAAAAAAGGAAGTCATTTGTGTCAGTCACTAGCATTCAGTGAGAAGAAATCAGCTATAAAATTCTGGAAAATGATGGCATCAAAGTTCAAGTCTTAGGTAGAGGATCTAGAGTCATAGCTATAGTATACAAAAGATGAGGCCTCAAGGACAAGGACCATAAAAAAACATAATTTGCAGAAACAACTGTGTCACGAATGACAATTACATTCTAATTACAATTGCTTCACCCATTTCTTTTGATTACCTACACAGTGACATACATGATGAAAGTATACAAATTTGTTTGAAATTTTATAATGTTGTAATGTTCCCAATTTAGAAGGTCAGTAATCCCACTTGGTCCAGGAAGAAGACCTCTGGCATCATATAACAATATTCCCCCTGATATTTCTCCTAAGTTTATTAATACAACACATTGAAGCAAATGCTCTTAAGAATTAATATCAGATTTCCCATATATCAGGAAGTCTCAGTCCCATTAAACTCTTAGTAATTCTCAATTAACAATGTTTCATCAATCTGTAGTTTGAAATAACTCACACAGCACTAGAGTTGGGAAGCAGCTTGAACATTATGTTGATTACAAGCCTAAGGGGTGGGGGGAAAGAGCAAAAAGAATCAATATTGAATATGCATGTTCTCTGAAACATATCCATTACCCTTGAATGGTATGTTTTTCCCATTTTATATTTTGAAGACAGGAAAAATAACAAAGAAATAAGATAACTTGCCCCAAAGCTTTCTAAATAGTTGGATTTAAACTATGGCTTAGCTGGCTTTAAAATTAATTTTTAAAATTTCTTGAGATTTTTAATTATAATATAATATAATATTTCCCACCACTCCTTTTCCTTCTTACAAATCCACTCATATGCCTATCCTTGTTCTCTTTCAATTTCGTGGCTTCTTTCTTTAGGAATATATCTATGTATAGCTATGCAGATACATAAATACATCATGATAGCACGGACAGTGGGAATCTCAGAAGGCCTCTGTCTTACACAGGGAACTAGAGGCGACAAAGGGATTCGGAGAGCAAGAGAAATCTCCTGGGAAGAGTCCCTGGATTGATTGCTTCTAAAGCTTTTCCTTTTGTCTTCTTTGTTCTTCCTTTCCTGTTCTTCTTTTCTCTTTCATTTTTTCTCTTTGTTCTTTCTGTCTCTTTCCTTCTTTCACTTTATATAAGCCAATAGATAGCAATACAACATTATTTCACAGGCATCTTCTTTGTAATGGTCACAATACTGTGTTATTGAAACAATGATAATTTTTTTTTCTATTCTCAAATAACAATTTGAGATGCAGAAAGTGAATTTAAAAAGTGGAAGACGATCTGATAAGGACTATGGTAATTTAAGACCAAGGCTACTCTCAAGAAGAGAAGAGAAACTTCAAAGAGAAAGCTGTTTTTCTAAGATTCAAAAGATAGCTCAGAGATACGGAGAACATACAAGATAGGTTGGATTGGGAGAGCAAGTAGTGTAGATGAAGCTCCCCTCACCAGGGAAATACCAACTGTAGTGTGTGGTATGATGTACTAGACACACGATCCTTGGAAATGCATACATTCCACCTGGCTTCCAGAAATAAGGACAGTAGACAAATCTCAGCTGATAGTATTCTTTAATTCGACTAATCATTTTCTTGAGCAAGCTGTAACTATACTATGAAACTATCCAACATGTGCAGACAGAGCTAACAACCTCTTGCAAGCACAAGTAATACTATAAAACCCACTCAGATTTAGTGCAGATGGCTGAAGGCCGTATTGAGATTGTGCTCCACTCAAGGGTTTGACTCTGGATGACCCTATTCCTTTTCTTCCATCTCCACATGAATGAATCCCAAGAGTTTCCCTGAACAAATCTCATGGATTTCAGTTTCTTTCTTTCTTTTTTGTTTTTTATTTTCTATATTCTTTATTTACATTCCAAATGATTTCTCCTTTCCTGGGTCCCCCCCTCCCCGAAAGTCCCATAAACCCTCTTCCCTCCCCCTCTTCACGATTTACCTAAGAATTTCATGAATTCATTGTTTTTAATTACTGAGTAGTATTCCATTGTGTAAATATACATGGGAAATATCTCTGATAAAATTGAATGACCCGACCAGCAGGTCTACTTATTCAGGGTCCCGAAGAGGCGCTACCTGAGGGTCATGGGGGAGAGAAAGAAAGGAGACCAAGCAAGATTCCATTTGTCAAGGTCTCGTTTATTGTCACACAGGCAGCACGTTTTAAGCAGTGGGAATGAGGAAGTTGGGAAGGGGAGCTAGGGGGAAGTGAGCTATGGGCCAAGCCCTGAATGAGGAAGTTGGGAGGGGGAGCTGGGGGAAGTGACCTTTGAAAAATGCAAAGGAGGGAGGGGTCAATGTATTCTTGGCACGAGGAAGCACAAAGGGCATCTGGTGAAGGCATCTGGTAGGGACATTCCGAGGTTAAGGGTGGAGCGATCCATATCGGCAGTTCCTGGGCAGGGTTTAGTTCAACAATCTCATGGTCATAAGACAGCCATGGCTGAATGACCTTGTTTGGTTCCCCACAATTGAAGAAATATATAGAAAAACGTTAAGATTGACTACTTCATGGAAAAATTATACAGATAAAATGGTAGGCATAAAAATATTCCTAAATTGATTGAAAGTGAAATTATAAACATTTTCTGATAAAATTGAAAATCTACAAGGAAAATATTTCTGATAAAACTCAAGAAATATATAGAAAAACATGTTAAAACTGACTATTTCATGAAAAATTATGCAGATAAGATGGTGCATACCATTTTATGGATTTCAGTTTCTATACAAATCATTCCTGTAGAAAATAGGATTGTCAGCTACTGATAAAATGTTTTTATATATGGTTAAATGATTTTTATGTTGGAAGTGGCAGTCTTATAAGGTCTGGCAAATCTTCCCAACTTTATCTTAACATGGAACATGTTTTATTAGTTTGGAATGAGATTCAGAGATTACACAAATTTCTGTTTTCCAGGGATATTATTCTTATAAATGTCTTTGAAAACATTACCTGGGACAAAGAGTGAATATTGTTCTTCATAATCTCTGCATGTATCTAGGAAACATTAGAACTTTATAATACGAAGAATAGAAAAGTAAATATATTATTTAAAATAATATTATAAATGGTTAAATGATTTTTATGTTGGAAGTGGTCTAGATATAATACAGATGAAGTAGAATAACTATATAATAAATAGGACCAGGCAAGTGAGCAGGGTTCTGGTCTTCAATTCTTTTCTGGTTTTCTATTCTTTTCTATTTTTCTATTTTTTTCTATTATAATATTTTATGTTTTTATATTGCTTAAATTTTCTTCTTTGTGTTATAAAAAGACTTGGACACTATAAAGAAAACATGAGAGTGAATACAAGAAGAAAATATAAATAGATTTAAAAAAATCTGAATCCAGCAACCTTTAGTAAGCAATTCCAATTTAATGCATTATTACTGTGTTCCAGGCATTTTTATGAACTACTTAATTTAATACAATAATCATTATAGCTTTGTGGGTAAGAGTCCTTATTGTAAAAGCATGGGAACCTGAGTTTGATTTCCCAGTCCCTATGTAAATAATGGGTCATGGTTATGTGTGCCTGAAACCCCAGCATTGGAGAGAGACAGAGTTTCCCAGAATCTCATTTACTAGGTAGTCTAGTAGAAATAGCTGAGCACCAGACTGTGTCTCATGGAAATAAGGCTCAGGGCAACAGAGGAAGACACCCAATGGTTTCTTCTGGCATCCACATGCATGCACACAAACATGCACACCGGCACAGTTATCAGCACTAGTCACACACACACACACACACACACACACACACACAACACACACACACACAAATAATGAGTTAAAATATATCATTGCCATTATATAAATCTTTATATCAACATTTCAAATATTTTACTATCTGCAAAGGGCAAGACAGATGACACACTCCTACCATACAGAGACAAATCACTGTGAAGGTAACAGAAACCTAATGACTGCTTGTCTTGACCAATCTCCTCACTTCTGCTCTACAAAGTATATCAGAATATGAGTGATTAAATGCAACTTTCTTCTGAAGATAATTTGAATCCACTTTAATTAAATTGCTCACAAGCTAGTTATTTTAGAAGTAGCAAATTATCACTGACATATATTAAAACTGAATGTTATATCAGTTGAGTTGTAACCTCATAATTTAGATTCTCCCTCAGTGCGCAAATTACTATAAAATATAATAACATAAAACCATAACTAGGTAGCTGCACATGTAAGCATGTGTCAATATCACAGCTGTCAGATGAGGCACGTATGTGACTATCCTTTGATTTCATTATGACAGTGAATACAGGGTAAGTAACAAAATCTTGAAGATTAAAGTTCTATCTGATGTAAGTGCAAGCATGGCAGGTGATCTTTCTTCTTTTCTACTGCTGCTGTCTAAGTAGACCACATTCTGATGAAGAGGGACATCACATGGGCTTAGAAAAAGAAGAACCCTTAAAAAGTAGTTATACTCTAGGCTTGAGGAATGGTAAATCAAAAGAGGTACAGAAAAGATAGAAGGTGACTGAAAAGACTCAGAAAATGGCCATGCCTGATGATAATCCCAGTGGACACTTGTAAAATTTGAGTGAGACCCAAGGATGCGGAGGTAGAAATATAGCAGCATAATTTCTTGGGTTTGAGGTTTGAATGACATGTGTGTAGAAATATGTCCTTGTTTGTATAGATAATATACTTTAAAGAATGCCACAGTGGGAGGGTAATTGTATTGGTAATTTCATTTTGAATTGCTAAGGAAGAAAGTGAATCTTGTGCTCTACTCGTAACTGTACTATACATTTCAAGTGGTTCCTAAATGGAAGTAACTAAATACATACATAGATGTTGGAGATGTCCTCACCAATTAAGGACTATAAGCAGAATAGTAAATGACACCCCAGACACAGGACCATACTGTCTCCAAGTTCAAGGTATTGTGATTATTAATTGTAGTGGTTGCTCTCCAAGAGTCCTCTAACCTTCTCCCACTCAATTTTGTTCATCATGTTGACCTACTTTGTAAGTGCAGTAGACTTCCTGTTGTCTATGAACTTCTCACTGGTCTAGGGCAATATCACAACTCTGGAAAACTATCTCACAATATAATTGATTTAAAATGGAAGGTATGCAAAAAGTAAAAATTAATAAATGTTTGAATAAACATTGTTTTTCCAACATCATTAGCTGCCACAGCTAATATTTACAAAATTTTCACTGCATTTGAAAGCAATTTACAGGTTCAATTTCTCACAGTGAAAGATCTCTCAGGGTTGTGAAATAATTGCTTAAAAATCAGTCAACTGTGGATGAAACGAATTTCTCATTTTGAAAGTGAAATAACAAAACTATTTTCAAATGTTCAGAGAGGGGAGATATGTCCTTCAGATTGGCCCTGCATTTTAGTGGCTTTTCTATGCCACTATGCAAGGCTTTCAAAAGGATCGAAGGTACATTTCTCCAATGCAAACAGAAGAGTTTGATATATATTAATCAGAGAACATGGATCTTGGGTAAAAAGAGAAAAATGAGCTTCAAAGAGTAGAAAAAAGTAACATTTGGACTTTTTGGAATGGACATTTTGTCTCTTTAAGAGGATTAAAATTTCAAAGTTGTTCAGGTGCCCTGACCACACTAGGAAAAATAGTTTAGTTTTATATTCTCCTACAGCCTTTGTAGGTGTCCAGAGCCTTTGGTGGAGATTGTCAGGAATATGTTGTCTGGGAACTCAGTGTTTTAATCACTGGCATTCAGATACCGTGGATAAGTAGAAAATGAACTTAATGTTGGAGTGAGATAGTATGGAGATAACATTGTGAAGAATTTGGATTTTAATTGGGGATTTGGAAAGATACCTCAGGAAGGAGATCAGATTCCACATGAAATGACTGCTTCAGTGAATCTTATTTGTTTTAAACAAAGAGAGAGAGAGAGAGAGAGAGAGAGAGAGAGAGAGAGAGAGAGAGAGAGAGAGAGAGAGAAATATGAGAAAGCTGTATCTGTAACCAGTAGCAACCCTTTATTTAAACCAAGTGTGAAGGATACTTGGTGTGATATGAGCTGTCAAGGACCTTATTCACTTTATAATGGCTTCAGAATGATCCTGCTCCATGCTGGTGTTCTATGAGCATCATTTTTAACAACTGGAAAGGAACATGGCTTAGTTGAGATCACCAGCCCTGCCTGGGAAAATCTCTAGACCTATTGGAGAGTTTTAAGGCAAATTCCCAGAAGGTAATAGCTGCTTTCTAGTATTCTATTATTCTGGACAGGGTGTTTTTGTCTCAGCAGAATAGACACACACTTCAGTTTCTTATGAATTTTTTGTTCAATCCTTTACTCCTGTTACCATTTAGGGAAAACCTGGAATCCAATGGATTAGGACACATAATCTATGGGGAATAGCTGCACATGATGATTTGTTTCCTTTCTATTTTGTTATTACTCACAGTCTACTTCACATGCCCAAATCAGAGACCCATGGACCATAAAAGACTATTATAAATGTGATGCTTGCCCTTCAAAAGTCCCCTCCTTTGTCCCACTCATTTTTGTAATCAAGCTGATCTTCCCACTAAATGTGCTAATGTCTCATTCTTAGAGAGTGATTTTTGTTGATAGCTTCTCGTTACCCTCTATAGATCAGATTAGCAAAATTGTATTTCCTTATAGAATATAGAGCACCTGCAATTAAATATCTTGATATATTCCTTATTTAATTACTTCCTTTATCTTCAGTTAGTTCCTTAAGTTCTTCAAGGATATTTACTCCATTCCTATGCCTCAGTGTGGAATTGACAGAGCTTAGTTCAGTATGTAACACAGCTACAGAAATACACATATAGACAAAATGAATTATGCAATAAACTATACCTTATGGGTATATGAAAATCCAAAGAAAATTACTTTTGGAATGGATGGAAGCTATAAGCCTCTCATTACAAATAATTTTGTTATAATAATGTGTGTGAGTTTATATTTTAATGCTTTATTATGACTGGATTTGGAAGTAACATCTGAAGTCTTGTGAGCTCTTGAGATAAGAATGATGTCTATAATTATTTGTCATATAAATGGAAATAAGTTTTCAGACCTCTCCCCTGTACCGGGTGACTTATCAAAGGTTTGCTGTCTATGTGCACAGCAAAACTGCTACATCTATAGAGACCTCCTTATTAAGATGCTGTCTCCCTGCTAATAAGAAAAACGATGACTCAGAATACTTGTGGAGCTTTGAACCCTTAAAATGAATATCAAATTCCTTCTCTGTTAGAATACAGGAGACTTGCAAGATTATAGAACAGTCCTTTTTTTCTAGGACATCCTCTGTCTCTTTCAGTAAGGCAATAGAAGAAGATAAGAGATAATGAAAATTGAAAAGGCAAGAAAAGCTTTGTGAATGTGGGTGTGTGACTGGGCAATGGACAACTAACTTTTTAAATTAGTATTAGAATATGTAACTTGTATGTCAGTTCTTAAAATAACATTCCTATCAAAGAATGCATGGAAGCCACTAGATATGAATTATTTGTATGTGTGAATAAAATAGACACAAATTGAAAGGTCTCCAATAGAGAATGACTCTAGGTCATTTTTGTTAAGAGGTGAGAATCAGATCCCAGTAGGTGGTATTGGTATATCTTATTGCTTAAAAGGGCAAAACCTGTTTTCTTTCTTAAACTTGGCTGAGGCAATTACAGACATGCCAAACATTTGGGTCTGCCCACTGAATCTGTCTTATCTCTTAAGTTTCAACTGGAAAATAATATGCATCTACAATCCTTTACTCATGGTACCATGCTCTACTTTCTTATATGACTTATTTTAATTTTATAGTCAGGTAGCTGGCCTGAACAGGTTGTTTCTTTTCATACTACCCCAGTTACTGTCTCTCTCCACCATTGATTTCATTTTTTCACACTCCACTGCTTACATTTACCATATAATATGTATCATATATCATTGTTATTATTTTTAGATATTTACTGGCAATCTGGAAGAATCGTAAATGAGGACTTACATATAGTTCCCCACTCTTCTTTATTTTTAATATTGATGCAATTCAATCATGCCCAGTATAAGTTTTCAGAACTATTGAAGAATTGGCTATATGTTTAAATGATTTATTTATTCATGAATATTAAGTAACGACTGGATATTTAACTGAGTCTGTTTTGATTAATCTTATTAGACAAATGATTAATCTTATTAACAAATGTTAAAGACAACACAAAATTTTGTCATAATCTCTCATCTATCAAGGAAGAGAATACAATTGGAACTAAGGGCATTTCCTAACAATTCTTTATTTTAAACAAATTTTGTGTACCTTTTGCCAGTATTCTTGGAAGAAAATGTCAAAGAATAAGAAATGGACATTTCACTGGTTGAGGAGGCACATGCTGGTAGGATTTGCTGAAGGAGGCAGAAACAGGAGGATCATGAGTTCGCGGCCAGCAAGAAATGGATATTTCTTGACCCTGTTTTAGCACTTGTCTGCATTATTTCATTTTTCACATCCAACAATCCAGCAAAGAAGGGGTTAGTATTGCCCATTCCTCTGTCTACATTTTTCAATACCAGGAAAGCATCACATTATCCAGTAGTGTTGCAAAATATTCTCTTGTTAATGTTCTGTTTCTCATTTCATGAGTGCTGGGTTGGAGACTCATTACCACTAGCGTCTTGAGTTAAACAGGTGATTCTAAGACATGATTAGGCTCAAAATATTTCCCATATGTGACAATAGAAGCTATTAGAAGTTAAATCATCCAAAGTTAGATTTATGAATGGCCAATTTAGTGCTTGAGCCTCAGCCTGATTTTTTTTTTGTATTCTCCTCCCATCTATTGCACACTGCACTCTTTCTTTCTCATTCTAAATTATCTCAGTGTATGTCACCACTTTCAATTTACATTCAAATCTCATACCATTCTTGTAAAATCATATAGAGCCAAAATATTTTAGCAAGATTATTTTTGGACAAGGTTTCACTATAAATCTCAGATTAGTTTGAGGCTTCTGATCTAACTGACTCTGTTTCTTGTCAACTGTGATTACAAATTCATATCACCATTTCTAGTTCAAATGATTATTGAATGCATAGAACTTGTGCAAAACACCAATGATCATTCAAACAAACAGAGGTTTGTAAATTGTGGTTTTGATAGTTACACATAAATTCATTTTTTTCTATGAAAATAGAAATAGCTTGTTGCTTGATTAAATCTAATATCCCTCATATTATTTGTCCCAACAACATTAACTTATTGAACATGTACAAATTTCCAGATAGTCACATTTTGAGTAATAAAGCGATAAAAGGGAAGAGAAATAATGGAGATATTGTTGCTTTTCCTATGGGGTTACATACCCCTTCAGCTCCTTCAGTCCTTTCTCTAACTCCTCAGCCAACCAGATTCCCCCAGAGCTCCCAGGAACTAAACCACCAACCAAAGAGTGCACATGGAGCGACCCATGGCTCCAGATGCATATGTAGCAGAGGATGGCCTTGTCAGACATCAAAGGGAAGAAAAGCTCTTGGTCCTGTGAAGGCTGGATGCCCCATTGTAGGGGAATGTCAGAAAGAGGAAGTGGGAATGGGTCGGTGTTGGGGGAACACCCTCATAGAAGCAAGGTGTGAGGAGATGGGATAGGGGAATTTTTTGTAGGGGAGAACAGGAAAGGGGATGACATTTGAAATGTAAATAAAGAAAATATCTAATAAAACATATAAAAGGAAAAGAAATGAAATAATGGAGAATAAGGTCAATACTTTTGTACCCCTGAGGGGAGGTCCTTTAGAAATATGGAAAAATGATGGGCCCTTTAAGAAAACGTTCATGTATACTTCATATTAAACTTTTATTAAACATTCTTTGAAGAATGCATCTTGAAGAAGATTTGGGAATAAAGAGAGGAAGTCAGTTATTTGGGCTTTAGGAATACATTTGTCTTATGGTATAGCAAAATTAAAGTTGGTATGGTAAATTTGAAAAGATGATAAAGAGAGTTATATACATGGAACGTGTGATATATGGACAGCTCCTAGAACTGTCTCTAGAACCTAAAAGGTTGATAGTGTATAAAAATGTGCAAGTGTACAGACAGGCATGAGGTGCCTGTAGAAAATAAAAAGCTTTTGCTAGGGTAGAATACAGCTGGTTCTCTGTTTACAATGTTTTAGCTGAACGCCTTATCTTCACAATCGTGCTAAAGCAATGAGGTGAAAACATACTTCATTCTGGGTTGAATTACACCCAGACTGGAACTGTTCTTAAACACTTTGTTACAATCTAGAAAAGTTCTCATAGGCTAAAGCTCACAGTTAGGCACCTAGGCTCCTATGGATAATGAATCGATAGAAGGATTAATTATCAGTCTTTGAGAGACACAGTGATTTAGTGAAAGCCAAGTTGCTAAATGTTGATAAGTCAACGTCAAGGGAAATAGAAAGATACAGAATCAAGTGTGAAGAGGGAATAACTGGCTTTAGACACATGTTATTTTTTGTCATTGGGACAACTAAATAGATATGCACAATATATTCTCTATAATTATTATAAATATGTAAGAAAAATAAATAAATAAATTCTGTCTTATTGCTCCAAATCCTTCTGTGTAAAAAAGTATTGTATTCTGTAAATATTTTCTATCAGTTTAGCAAATAATCTCAAACATTCAAAATTAAAATAATGTTTTCTATTTTTCACAAATTGATGATAATAAGAGAGTGTGGTTAACCTGGATTACAGTTCATTGATTTTATCTATGGTTGTTCATATGTCTGCAGGTAGCTTTCAGTCAGTTATAGGTTGGGATATCAATTTCTCTTCTATGCTGTTATATGTTTGGGGGAGATTAATTTTTTAAAAAAATAAATTACATAGATATGTATGTCTTCATGCAGGTATATGCATTTGATTGAAGGAGCCAATGGAAGCCAAAAGCGAGTATTGAATCCTTTAGACAAGGAATTAAAAGGAAGTTGTGGGCCATCAGATATGACTACTAGGAAGAGATTTCAGATCTTCTGCAAGAAGGTGGTCTCTAGTCCTGACCCAGTCTCTGATACATTGTTGATGTTGCTTTTGTGAGAGTGTAAGAGAGGATGAATACATAGAAACATAATAAAAATACATATCAATTTGCAACATTCAGCTTATATTAAATAGGCTACCATCTACTTTCAAAAGCAATTCACCTATGTCTGGTTCTGGATAGCATAGTACCTAAAGCTACATGAATCATTTAAAGCCCAACAATCGTTGGTTAGAACTCTATGCTTATAAATGCATTTAACCTTAATGATGTTTTAAATGTCTTGTCTTTATAACATGTAAACAAAACCTTCATGTATACTGCAAGGATAGAGTATGACAGCATATGTGGGGTAATGAATGTTTACCCGTTCACTGGAATCAAGGTAACTTTTATTAGCCATTCTTTGGGCATGACTTAAAAAAGGTATGGGCATATAGAGAAGAAAGGCAGTCATTTGGACTTTGGAACTAAATAGAGAAAATGTTGCATTCAAGGTTTAGTCAAATTCTGAATAGAATGAGGTCAATTCAGTGCAAACAATAGGTTAAGAGGACATTATTATTTAATGTGGATTTAGGATATTATTTAATGGTGGATCAGTTAATAAAGCAATTGCCCTGAAACATGGGGGCCTGATTCAAATGCCTAGAACCAAGTAAACCCTGGAAGTGAATATCTGCAGTTTCAGTGATTCCACTGCTAGATAGGAGGCAGAGACAGACAGAGAATCCCTAGAAGTTCATGGGCTTGCTACTTAATGGATGCAGTGATAATATAGGAAGTTATCCTTTCTTGAGCAAGATGGAGGTATGTAATGTTATCCAAGTTTTCCCACTGGCATCGACAAACTCTCACATGACTCTTTACATACATAGGAATGAATGTACACATATGCATGCACACATCATACATGTAAACACATCTGTACACATATAAATTAATTGAAAATGGGGCATACATAGAGAGTAAAAGGAATGGGGAGGCAGCTATAGCTCTAAAAGGTAAAAATATCAGTAGATTTCAGTTACAAATTCTTCAGACAGCAGTGGTAAACAGTAGAGCTGGTAAGAATTGTAAGTTTTAGTACAGACTGAAAACCAGGGCACATAAGTTAGACATAAGAATCCTAGTTCTCTGAGTGTATTTGTTTCTAGAAGTACTGAAGAGAAATGGGAACAGTCAGGGCTTGTGTCCAAGTCCAAAAGTGAGATAAAATAGTCTGCCAAAAAGATGACAACCTTTGGTTGCTTGACTCACTTTTGTATTTTCCTTAGCATTTCAGCTGACAGATGGTCCTCAAGTTTCTCCTCTTCTTCACCCTTCTGCTTTGCTATGTCAATCAGACTTGTTCACATTTCCAGGAATAGGAGGGCTTCATCTGTTTTATTTATCATAGGCATGTTTCTATAATACCTTTAATCATAATCTTTTTGAAGGAGGAGAATGTTCTTTAAGAAAGATGTCTGCAATTGTCTCCTCAGCTAGAAAATACTACCACAGAAGAAGCCGGGAAAAGTGGAAAGACTTCTAGGAAAAAATTGTCTATATTTACTCGATCCTTCTGTCCTTTTTCAGTAGAAGAGACATGATTTCTGATAGAAATATCAGTATTTCTGCCCCTTCTTTTTTAATCCTCTATTGTTGAAGAGGAAATGGGCTGATGTTTTTCAGTATTAAGGTGTCTCCTATATTAGAAAGTCTATCCAATGTCTCCCTGGAAGAAATGGATGTACTTTCCCTCATTTATATGGGAACATTTTATAAGAACACTCTTACTAACAATTACTCCTTTCATACCTATAATCTTTCTCAAAACACAAGCTACTTGCTATTAATAGGTTCATCTTTTAAATATTTTTCTATGAATATAGTGGAGCATGTGTCCTTATTGCATGCAGGTAAAGTCTCTGGGTATATGCCCAGGAGTGGTATAGCCGGATCCTCCGGAAGTGTCATGCCCAGTTTTCTGAGGAACCGCCAGACTGCTTTCCAGAGTGGTTGTACCAGCCTGCAATTCCACCAGCAGTGGAGGAGTGTTCCTCTTTCTCCACATCCTCGCCAACAACTGCTGTCTCCTGTGTTTTTGATCTTAGCCATCCTGACTGGTGTGAGATGGAATCTCAGGGTTGTTTTGATTTGCATTTCCCTAATGACTAAGGATGATGAAAATCTCTTTAGGTGCTTCTCAGCCATTAGATATTCTTCAGGTGAGAACTCTTTGTGTAGCTCTGTACCCCATTTTTTAATAGGGTTACTTGCCTCTCTGGAGTTTAACTTCTTGAGTTCTTTGTATATATTGGATATTAGCCCTCTGTCGGATGTAAGGTTGATAAAGATCATTTCCCAGTGAGTTGGTTGCCGTTTTGTCTTTTTGACAGTGTCTTTTGCCTTGCAAAAACTTTGTAATTTAATGAGGTCCCATTTGTTTATTCTTGATCTTAGAGCATAAGCTATTGGAGTTCTGTTCAGGAAATTCTCCCCTGTGCCCATATGTTCAAGGTTCTTCCAGCCAGAAGCTGGAAAGAACCCAGATGTCCCTCAATGGAGGAATGGATTCAGAAGATGTGGTATATTTACACAATGGAATACTACTCTGCAATTAAAAACAATGAATTCACGAAATTCCTAGGCAAATGGTCAGAACTTGAAAATATCATCCTTAGTGAGGTAACCCAATCACAAAAGATCACACATGGTATGCAGTCACTGATAAGGGGATATTGACCCAGAATCTCAGAATACCCTAGACACAATCAGCATATCAATAGATTTCTAAAAAGATGGAAGGAGAGACCCCTGGTCCTGGAAAGACTGGATGTAGGGAAACGCCAGGACAGAGTAATGAGAGGGGGTTGAATGGAGAAAAGAGGGAGGGAAGGGGGCTTATGGGACTTTCGGGGAGGGAGGAAACGGGAAAGGGGAAGTGATTTGGAATGTAAATTAAAAAAATAAAATAAAAAAAAAAGAAAAAAATATTTTTCTAAGAGAATTTGTTGAAATTGTTAAACTCTTGACATCATTTTCTAAACAATTCATTGAATATGACTTCATACCAAGAAATAGCAAGATATGTTATGCTTATTTATTTACTTGTTTCATAAACCAACCAGGCCACAGAGATACTTTAGAAAAAGAGGGACTGACATGGAGGGGACCCCGCGCTGGGAGGGAGTCTGCCAGCTTTCCTTCCACGACCTCTGTTCCCGCGGACTGCGCTGGAGAGACGGGTACCCCAGGCTCCCTACCCCCAATATAACATCACTTGGGACACGGCCTGTTGGGGCTTCCGTCTGTGCCCGAGGGCGGGTCAGTGCTGTGGTCGTCTGGGTGCCAGATCGGCGGGCCATCGCTTCTACAGAGAGAGCGGCGCCACGGAGAGTGCCCTCCGCCATCTTTGCTCCAGTGACTGGGAAGTTGGGACCGCCAGGCTCAGAGACAGACAGGCATAATATCGCTTTGGTCTCAGGCAGCTTGTGTGTAACCTGCTCCCAGGTGCTGGGCTGATCTGCAGTAACCAGCGCGCCAGCTCTGCTGTGGGACCTTCTGCCTGGTGGAGGGACCCCTCGCTGGGAGGGAGCCTGCCAGCTTTCCTTCCGCAACCTCTGTTCCCGTGGACTGCACTGGAGAGACGGGGAGAGACTTCTGCCTGGCAGAGGGACACCCCCTCCCCCCCCAGGAGAGATCACACACCCCTGCACAGGGCAGGAGCCTGCCAGCCTCCCTTTGGCGACCTCTGCTCCAGGAATCCACTACACTGATCCTTTGGATGTGCAAGGCCTCCCCAATATAAGATCACTTGGGGCAAGGCACATTAGGGCTCCAAAGTCACTCAGGAGCAGGCAGGCCCCAGAAATCGGTGCCAGGGGAATCCTGGTAATCCAGGGGGGGGCAGAAATAGCTTTGCAGGCTCACAGGAGGTCCAACCAACAGCCAGTGGCAGCAGGACCAACTAACACCAGAGGTATCCAGATGGCAAAAGGCAAACGTAGGAATGTTACTAACAGTAATCAAAGTAATGTGGGACCATCCGAACCCAACTCTCCAACAGCAGCAAGTCCTGGATACCCCACCACACCCGAAAGACAAGATATGGATTTAAAATCACTTCTCATGATGCTATTAGAGGATCACAAGAAGGACACAAATAAATCTCATAAAGAGTTACAGGAGACCATGAATCAACGGTTAGAAGCCCTTACAAAGGAAACACAAAAATCACTTAGAGAAATGCGGGAGAACATGGATCAAAAGATGGAGGCGCACAAGGAGACAACACAAAAATCGCTTAACGAGATGAATCAACGGGTAGATGCACTCACAAAGGAATCACAAAATTTGCATAAAGAAATGCAGAAGAATATGGGTCAACAGATGGATGCCCATAAGGAGGCAACACAAAAATTGCTTAAAGAAATGAATCAACGGTTAGATGCCCTTACAAAGGAAACATGAGAACTGCTTAAAGAAATGCAGGAGACGATGGATCAACGGATGGAATCCCATGAGGAGGAAACAAAAAATCGCTCAGAGAAGTGCAGGAGAACGTGGGTCATCAGGAAGAAATCCTGAAAGAGGTAATGCAAAAATACCTTAAAGAAATACAGGAAAATACAAACAAACAAGTGAAGGATCTCAGCAAATCCATCCAGGAACTAAAAAAGGAAGTAGAAACAACTAAGAAATCACAAAGGGAGACAACTTTGGAGATAGAAAACCTTGGGAAGAAATCAGGAGTCATAGATGCAAACATCAACAATAGAATACAAGAGATGGAAGAAAGAATCTCAGGTGCTGAAGATTCCATAGAAAGCATCGACTCAACAGTCAAAGAAAATGCAAAATGCAAAAACCATGTAACCCAAAACATCCAGGAAATCCAGGACACAATGAGAAGACCAAACCTAAGGATTATAGGTATAGATGAGAGTGAAGATTTGCAACTTAAAGGGCCAGTAAACATCTTCAACAAAATTATGGAGGAAAACTTCCCAACTTAAAGAGAGAGATGCCGATGAACGTACAAGAAGCCTACAGAACTCCAAACAGACTGGACCAGAACAGAAATACCTCCCGTCACATAATAATCAAAACACCGAATGTTCTAAACAAAGAAAGAATACTAAAAGCAGTAAGAGAAAAGGGCCAAGTAACATACAAAGGAAGACCTATCCGAATCACATCAGACTTCTCACCAGAGACTATGAAAGCCAGAAGATCCTGGGCAGATCTCATGCAGACACTAAGAGAGCACAAATGCCAGCCTAGACTACTATACCCAGCAAAACTCTCAATCACCATAGATGGAGAGACCAAGATATTCCATGATAAAACCAAGTTTTCACAATATCTTTCCACAAATCCAGCCCTGCAACGGATAATAGGTGGAAACCTCCAATACAGGGAGAGAAACAACACCCTGGAAAAAATGAGATAATAACCTTCTTGAATCAAACCCAAAAATAGATAACCACTCAAACACAAAGATAGCGTCAAGAATGGCAGATGGCAATAATCACTATGCCTTAATCTCTCTTAATATCAATGGTCTCAATTCCCCAATTAAAAGACATAGACTAGCAGACTGGATACGTAAACAGGACCCAGCATTTTGCTGCATGCAGGAAACACACCTCAGTGTCAAAGACAAACACTACCTCAGAGTAAAAGGCTGGAAAACAATTTTACAAGCAAATGGCCCCAGGAACGAGGTGGAGTAGCCATCCTAATATCGGATAAAATTGATTTTCAACCTAAAGTCATCAAAAAAGACACAGAAGGACACTACATACTGATCAAGGGAAAAATCCACCATCAAGAACTCTCAATTCTGAATATCTATGCTCCAAATGCAAGGGCACCCTCACTCGTAAAAGAAACTTTTCTAAAACTCAAAGCACACATCGCACCGCACACAATAATAGTGGGTGACTTCAACACCCCGCTATCTGAAATGGATCGTTCAGGAAAGCAGAAACTAAACAGGGACACAGTGAATCTAATTGAAGCCTTGGACCAAATGGAACTAGCTGATATATATAGAACATTTCATCCTAGAGCTAAAGAATACACCTTCTTCTCAGCTCCTCATGGTACCTTCTCCAAAATTGACCATATAATTGGTCACAAATCAGACCTCAACAGATACAAGAAGATAGAAATAATCCCATGCCTCCTATCAGATCACTATGGAATAATGGTGGTCTTCAATGGCAACAAAAACAAAAGAAAACCCACGTACACATGGAGGCTGAACAATGCTCTACTCTATGATAACTTGGTCAAGGTGGAAATAAAGAAAGAAATCAAAGACTTTTTGAAAGTTAATGAAAATGAAGGCACAACATACCCTAATTTATGGGACACAATGAAAGCAGTGCTAACAGGAAAATTCATAGCCCTGAGTGCAGCCAAAAAGAAACGGGAGACAGCATACACTAACAGCTTAATGGCACACCTGAAAGCCCTGGAACATAAAGAAGCAAATACACCAAAGAGGAGTAGAAGGCAGGAAATCATCAAACTCAGGGCTGAAATCAATCAAGTAGAAACAAATAAAACCATACAAAGAATCAACAAAACGAGGAGTTGGTTCTTTGAGAAAATCAACAAGATAGATAAGCCCTTAGCCAGACTAACCACAGGGCACAGAGATAGTATCCAAATTAATAAAATCAGAAACGAAAAGGGAGAGATAACAACAGGAACTGAGGAAATTCAAAAAATCATCAGATCCTACTACAAAAACCTGTATTCAACACAACTAGAAAATCTTGAGGAAATGGACAATTTCCTTGACAGATATCAAGTACCAAAATTAAATCAGGATCAAATAGACCATCTAAACCGTCCTATAACCCCTGAAGAAATAGAAGTTGTCATTGGAAGTCTTCCAACCAAAAAAAAGCACAGGTCCAGATGGTTTTAGTGCAGAATTCTATCAGACCTTCAAAGAAGACCTAACACCAATACTCTTCAAACTGTTCCACAAAATAGAAACAGAAGGAATACTACCCAACTCGTTCTATGAAGCCACAATTACACTAATAACAAAAGCACACAAAGATCCGATGAAGAAGGAGAATCTCAGGCCAATCTCTCTTATGAATATCGATGCAAAAATACTCAATAAAATTCTTGCCAACCGAATCCAAGAACACATCAAAACGATCATCCACTACGATCAAGTAGGCTTCATCCCAGGGATGCAGGGATGGTTCAATATAAGGAAATCCATCAATGTAATCCACTACATAAACAATCTCAAAGAAAAAAACCACATGGTCATCTCATTAGATGCTGAGAAAGCATTTGACAAAATTCAGCATCCTTTCATGCTAAAGGTCTTGGAAAGATCAGGAATTCAAGGCCCATATCTAAACATAGTAAAAGCAATTTACAGCAAACCAGTAGCCAGCATCAATCTAAATGTAGAGAAACTTGAAGCAATCCCACTAAAATCAGGGACTAGACAAGGCTGCCCTCTCTCTCCATATCTTTTCAATATAGTACTTGAAGTTCTAGCTAGAGCAATTAGACAACAAAAAGAGGTCAAAGGGATACAAATTGGAAAGGAAGAAGTCAAACTATCACTATTTGCAGACGATATGATAGTATACATAAGCGACCCAAAGAACTCCACCAGAGAACTCCTACAGCTGATAAACGACTTCAGCAAAGTGGCCGGATATAAAATCAACTCAAGCAAGTCAGAAGCCTTCCTATACTCAAAGGATAAGCAGGCTGAGAAAGAAGTAAGAGAAATAATACCCTTCACGATAGCCACAAACCATATTAAGTATCTTGGCGTGACTCTAACCAAAAAAAGTGAAAGATCTGTATGACAAGAACTTCAAGTCTCTGAAGAAAGAAATTGAAGAAGACCTCAGAAGATGGAAAAATCTGCCATGCTTATGGATTGGCAGGATTAATATAGTAAAAATGAGCATCTTACCAAAAGTAATACACAGATTCAATGCAATCCCCATCAAAATCCCAACTCAATTCTTCATAGAGTTAGAAAGAGCAATTCAAAAATTCATCTGGAATAACAGAAAACCCAGAATAGCTAAAACTATTCTCAAGAGTAAAAGAACCTCTGGAGGAATCAGTATCCCGGACCTCAAGCTGTACTACAGAGCAATAGTGTTAAAAACTGCATGGTATTGGTACAGTAACAGACATGTAGATCAATGGAACAGAATTGAAGACCCAGAAATGAATCCACACTCCTATGGTCACTTGATCTTTGACAAAGGAGCTAAAACCATCCAGTGGAAAAAAGATAGCCTTTTCAACAAATGGTGCTGGCTCAGCTGGAGGTCAACATGCAGAAGAATGCAAATTGACCCATCCTTATCTCCTTGCACTAAGCTCAATTCTAAGTGGATCAAAGATCTCCACATAAAACCAGACACACTGAAACTAATAGAAGGGAAACTAGGGAAGAACCTTGAACATATGGGCACAGGGGAGAATTTCCTGAACAGAACTCCAATAGCTTATGCTCTAAGATCAAGAATAGACAAATGGGACCTCATTAAATTACAAAGTTTTTGCAAGGCAAAAGACACTGTCAAAAAGACAAAGCGGCAACCAACTAACTGGGAAATGATCTTTACCAACCTTACATCTGACAGAGGGCTAATATCCAATATATACAAAGAACTCAAGAAGTTAAACTCCAGAGAGGCAAGTAACCCTATTAAAAAATGGGGTACAGAGCTACACAAAGAGTTCTCACCTGAAGAATATCTAATGGCTGAGAAGCACCTAAAGAGATGTTCATCATCCTTAGTCATTAGGGAAATGCAAATCAAAACAACCCTGAGATTCCATCTCACACCAGTCAGGATGGCTAAGATCAAAAACACAGGAGACAGCAGTTGTTGGCGAGGATGTGGAGAAAGAGGAACACTCCTCCACTGCTGGTGGAATTGCAGGCTGGTACAACCACTCTGGAAAGCAGTCTGGCGGTTCCTCAGAAAACTGGGCATGACACTTCCGGAGGATCCGGCTATACCACTCCTGGGCATATACCCAGAGACTTTACCTGCATGCAATAAGGACACATGCTCCACTATATTCATAGCAGCCTTATTTATAATAGCCAGAAGCTGGAAAGAACCCAGATGTCCCTCAACGGAGGAATGGGTTCAGAAGATGTGGTATATTTACACAATGGAATACTACTCTGCAATTAAAAACAATGAATTCACGAAATTCCTAGGCAAATGGTCAGAACTTGAAAATATCATCCTTAGTGAGGTAATCCAATCACAAAAGAACACACATGGTATGCAGTCACTGATAAGGGGATATTGACCCAGAATCTCGGAATACCCTAGACACAATCAGCATATCAATAGATTTCTAAAAAGATGGAAGGAGAGACCCCTGTTCCTGGAAAGACTGGATGTAGGGGTACGCCAGGACAGAGTAACGAGAGGGGGTTGAATGGAGAAAAGAGGGAGGGAAGGGGACTTATGGGACTTTCGGGGAGGGAGGAAACGGGAAAGGAGAAGTGATTTGGAATGTAAATTAAAAAAATAAAATAAAATAAATAAAAAAAAAATAAAAAAAAAAGAAAAAGAAAAAGAGGGACTGGAGAAATCCAGTCAAGAGGAAGTGGCACCCTAGGGATGGCTAAGGAATTCAGCAGGCCTTTCACTGAAAACAGAGCCTAATTAGCTACAGAGCCTCTCAAAGGAAGTTAGAAGGTAGACAAAAGGCAATATTACGACTTTTTAAATTTTTATGTAAGCTAAATACATGGTCATTTTGAGTTTCAAAAAAAATGATTGCTAGATAAATGTTCAAGTAAGAAACGTAGACAATGCTAAATAACATTTATAATATTCTCTAAGGTATATTGCAAGAAACATAGGTATCTGTAGGTTGACAGCATGTTTTAATTGCGTACATCTATACATATTTTTATTCCAGGCAGTGGTGGTGCATGCCTTTAATCCCAGCACTTGGGAGGCAGAGACAGGCGGATCTCTTGAGTTCAAGGCCAGCCTGGGCTACAAAGTAAGTTCCAGGACAGCCAGGGCTATACAGAGAAACCCTGTCTCGAAAAACCAAAAAAAAAAAAATGTGTTCTGTGAACTTTATGTAGCATAGCATGATAATAACAGAAGTGTGTAGAGTCTAAGGGTTCCTTGATGGTGGGTGTTTCTCATGCTTTTCTTATTTCTTGTTGACATTCAGAAGAAGATCCTAAACTATAGAGAGGGACAAAAGCTGTGATTCTGACATGGTTCATTGGAGTTGGTGCTCAGAGAAGAGAGCTAGATTTAAAAGAGAGAATGAGAGAGCAAGAGAAGAGAGAGAGAGAGAGAGAGAGAGAGAGAGAGAGACAGAGAGAGAGAGAGAGACAGAGACAGACAGAGACAGAGACAGACAGAGAGAGAGACAGAGAGAGGTCTAGAGGTAAATGCCTTGTTGTTTTTATGGTCTTGGTGATACAGCTTCATTCTCACTCTAACACTGGGATTAAGAGCTAATCAGATTACTATCTATGTGTAGTCAGAAACATTGACATTAATAGAAATATATCAGTCCACCTATATTTCAGTAGTTGGAATTAGTGTCTTCAGCTAGATGGTCCATTGTCTAAACCTCAATGAATTTGTTTCAGTATTTGTGTGGTTATGAGGCTCACATGGAAGTTAGCTGATACTATTGGGAAAATATTATAGTAGTGTTTTTACACTGATAATGATTTAGAATTAGATTGAATTTTAAGTCTGCTTTGTTTATATATTTGCATATATTTCTTTTTCTTCCTTGAAATGTGAGGTCTTTAGAGAATGCAGGATATGGTAAGGCTTCTGTGTCATCCATACAACCAGTGAAAAGAGATGCTTTGATTTTTGTTAGTTAGATACTCCATGTCCCATTTCAATAAGTGTGTACTGAGTGGTACTCAAATTATTCAAGATTATTCAAGGAATGGCAACTTTTTTCACACTAGACACATAAGGACAAACTATAACCTTGAAGGGCAATCCTCATGCATTAATCAGAATTGATGCTAACCTCAGAATTTAGTTCTCCTTAGAAAAATTCATCAAGGTGCTTAAACAAGGAGGCACAGAGCATAAAATGCATTATGCTAGCTCAACCCAAAAATCACAGTCATTGTATATAACATTTTTGAAATAAATAATATTTAAAAGGCATGTAAATGTACAATATAAGTGAGTCTATAAAATAATTCTGCCGAGAAGTTTTGAAATATGCAATTGTATACATAGAAAATTCATATTCAGCTGTCAGAGTGCTTTGATATCAATGAGAAAGCTATGATGCTCAGATAAGCAAGGTAAGAGTACAGAATTGGCAGAGGAAGGACTCTGTTACCATAGCAACCTGATTTGAGATGCACAAGGTGTGTTTTAACCTAAGTTCCTATCTTGGAAATGAACACAAGCAAATAATTAGATAAGTAAATTGCTGAGACAGCATCCAAGAACCTCAAGTGTTTTTAAGGAAAATGCTCACTCAAATATAAATCATCAGTTGATTATGAACCAGAATAATAGCAGTCTGTGCTGGGTCATAATTTCTATTTCATTTATGCTTCATTTAATGGTATGGGTGTGACTCTTCCATTTACTTTTACAATATCCCTTTTAATTTTTGTTACTGAATTATATTGAGATTGCCCATATATTGCTTCTTTATCTATGAAATGAACAGGTAAGAGCAGATGATGTGCCAGTGTCCTAATTAGACTAATGAGATGGATGCTGTTAGCTTAAAATTCCAGTAATGGCTTGAAAGAAAATCATCTTTTTCTTAATACTTTTAATATCCTCTTCTCTCAGTTATTGACATATGTTTAGTAACAGGGTAATTTGAGTCAAATGAAAATATTTGGTCAAATTTCATTATGCTGAAAATAAGACATTTTTAAGGAAAATGTAGCTTACTTTCATACAGTAAAGAAATAGTTTAGTACCATAGTACAACCATAAAGACATGCAAACAAGTACATGGATACAACAGTGTATACATATAAAGCCATGACTAATAAAATATATGAAATTTATTAGAATGACTTGCAGGCCCAATTAACCCAACAATGGCCAGCTGTAAATGAGAAATCCAAGAATCTAGTGGTTGCTCAGTCCCATGATGCTGGGTATTTCAGCTGGGCTTCTGTATAAACTGGAATCATGAAAAAATAGGTTCCACAGATGTGCTGGCAAGTCAGTGCAACCAGGTAAAGAGGAACGAACCATTCCTTTTTTCCTTTGTCTTTTTGTAGGCCTTCAGCAGAAAGTATGACCCAGATTAAACGTTTGCCTCAAGGTATGGATAAAAGGCTTGTGTGTCTTCTAGCCTTAAAATCTGCATCAAAAGTTTGTATCTTCCAGTCTCAAGATATAGGTCAGTGATATGCCCTCAATTTCTGGATTGCAGTTCACTCTAAATATGATCAAGTTGACAACCAGGAATTGCCATCACAATCCAATCCCCTTTCAATTTGACATAAATCACCCTACTAATGTCTGTTTCAGGTCAGGGTTTCATTGCTGTAAAGAGACACCATGACCATGGCAACTCTTACAAAGGAGAACATTTCATTGGGACTGGTTTACAGTTAACTTTTTAGGCCCTAGCTACATATTTATATGTAGACTTCCATGTCTAAGAAAGATCACATTTGTCTTTCTGTGTCTTGTTTATTGTATTACCATAATTATATCCAGTTGCATTGGCTTTCTTTAAAAATATATTTTATTTTTCTCTTTCCAACTGAATGAATTCCTGTATGCATATGTTCCACATTTTCTTCATACATTCGTTTCTTGATGAGTATCTAGCTAAGCCTGTTCCATTTCCTAGCTATTGTGAAAAGGGCAGCCGTAAACGTGGATATTCAAGCATCTCTGCATGTGTTCACTTAGAGAGTCCTTCTGGTAAGTACTCAGAAGTGATAGAGCTGAGTCAAATGGTACGTCTATTTTTAGTTTTCTGAAGAACACTGACATTGACTTCCACAGTAGTGCTAATTCACATTGTCTCCAGCATTGTCACCAAAGATTCCTCTTTCCTCAGATCTTTGTCTGTATTTGTTGCCGTTCAATTTTTTAATGATTAAGTTTATCATTTAACATTCCTATTGCAGCTTCCTCTCCCACATTTACTCCTAAATCTCTCCCTACCCCGCACTCTTCCCCTTATTAACCCCCTCTCCTCTTCTCCCAAAAAGGGGAATCCTCGTATGGATATGAACCATTCCCGGCCTATCAAGCCACAGCAATACTAGGTGCATCCTTTTCCACTGAGGCTAGGCAAGGCAGCGCAGTTAAAGGAAAGGGATCCAACGATAGGCAATGTAGTCAGAGATAGGTCCTGCTACCACTTTAGGAGTACCACATAAAGACCCATATGCATAAGTCTTACATATGTGCAGAGAACCTATGTCAATCCTATTCATATTCTTGAATTGGCAGTTCAGTCTCCAAGAACCCCCATGGGCCAATGCTAGTTTAATCTACAGATATCCTTGAGCTGTCCTTGACTGCTTGGGTTTCTTCAATACACTCTTCCTCTCTTACACAGAAATCCCAACTTCTGCTCAATGCAAATTTAATTGACAATATTAGTCTAAAATACTAGAAAATCAAACTATTTAAATATTAGATTTCCAAAGAAATATTAAAATTAGGGCCCCTCAGAAGCCGGGCCTGCAACAGGCTGCCCTGGCTCCTGCCCGGTGTCATACCACTACAGTAAAGGAATGTGCTGTGGAACGGTAGGAAGAATGGAAGAGCAGAACAGGGCTTGAGCTGCAGAGAGAAGCAGAACTGGAACAGTGACAGTATGGCAGCAACAGGCTGAGGTCGATAGTGGATCAGGTTGTTGACCAGTGTGGTTGGCGGCAGGGTGGTATGCAGCAGCCTGCAGCCTATATAGACTCAGCCTCCAAATCAAGCTGCTGGACCACATAGTCACCCTGGCTCTGGGCAAGGATAGAGGCAAAAAATGAGGAAAGATTCATTTTCTGGACTGCATCTCCTCAAATTACCACCGTGGTCTATGAAGCAGCTGAGGATCGTGTATGGATTAGTAGTCCTGATGTGGCCCAGGGCCACGTCATTGACCATGTTAAAACTTAACACTATGAGGACATCTGTGGCCTGCGATGCCTTGTTTATATGCCCCGGGGGTGTGAGGGGGCATATGAATGTGAGTGACCTGTGCTGCCCCTGAGGCCATGGTGATGTCCTTTACTGGGCTGCCTCCGATGGACATCTTTATCTGGGTCCATAGACCTACTACAGGAGGGAACTATATTCGTTTGTTCTGTGAAACCATGAAGAACCTAGAGACCATAAAGAAGCCCATGATCCAAGCTCTAGCAGACAGCAACAAGAAAGGAAGCTACTTGGACACTAATATCAATGGCTGCAGACATACAATTGAGTAAAAGGAATAAGGAAGTCATCTGTAATAACCTCTACCAACCCTTCCTTCCCCCCACCCCCACAAAATAAAACAAAATCCCAGAAAGGAAGCCCATCAAAGAGAATTTTTAAATAATGTGGGAATGATGGTGAGGTGCAGCTCTCCACAACTAATGGCTTCTGACAGGGGTCTAGGTAGAGAAGAACTTAGTTTTCTTTAGAGAGCAGGATATTGGGAGTTACCCATGCTCCAGTAAGTATAAGAACAAGATAAGCAGAAGTTGTTTTCTTTGGGTTGTTGGGGGAGAGGTCATAATGAGTGGGGAAGGCAGACATGAAGGACAGGAAAGTGATGGTGATCAGGATGTATTAGGCAAAGTTCCTAAAGAATCAATAAAAATATCATTTTTTAAAAAGGTATTTAAATTTATCAAAACTTAATACTAGGATTAAGTTGTCCAAACATTAAAAAACAGTGTGTAACCCTAAACTTTATAGGTAGGTTTTTTATCAAAATAAGAAAAGATTATGTTCATCTTTTCAAAAATTACATTTAGGTCTATCCTAGCTCATTCATGAAATTATGATGAGTTTACTCCAAAAAACTTGGTAAACATTAGGAACATAGAAACTTAGAAAACATTAGGAACTTAGAAACTTACAAAACAATAAGATAGCATAATTTAACATTCTATGAAACAAAAAACTAATAAAATGACTCACTGATGTGTTAGGAACACAGTGTCTAAAGATGGCCATTCTGTGATGATCTAAAATTAAATACACATTGGGTGACAAACCTAGGGAGGTTCCCTGAAATCCTTCCTCTTACAGATATATTTGTCTGTCTCACTGCTAAGGCAGCAATCCAGCTGGGACCTACATTTCCCAGGTGTCTTTGTAATTAACTATGGCCAAATATTTTTCAGGGTAAGTCAGGAAGACTTCATTCTGTCAGAGATTCAGATGTGTCCTTTCTTTATCTGAAGTAGGACTGTGAGGACAAAGCTTTTGAAGATGATAAAGTAAAGACATTTTCAAATGACTAAACACAGCAAATAGACCTGTACTAAACTGTGCTATAGTAACCAAATTTTTTGATTTAGAAAATTTCTATTAATAAGTACATATATGTGTATGCATGTATGTATATATGTATGTGTGCAAACATGCATAGCTTATCATTTGCCGAATGAGATTAGAATTTACATTGATCTCAGAAAGCAGATTGTCCCTGCTGCCCCCAGTATGGGTGAGTATCCTCCAAGCCATTAGTGACTAAATAAGAGAAAAGCAGGAGACATTCTCTGCCTGATTGCTTGAGCTGGGACTTTTTATCCCCTCATTTGATTGTTCATTTTTATCCACTTCCTTCTTGTAGACTGAACTGCACCACTGGATGTCTTTGGTCTCCAGCATGCATATGGCAGACAGTAACTCTTCTCAGCCTTCATAAATTCATTAGATAATTCAGATAGAGATGATAGAGATGTACATACATATGCATGTGCCTTAGCTAATCTTCTATTGCTGTGAAGCGACACTATGACTAAAGTAACTCCTAAAAAAGAGAATTTAATTGGGGGCTTGCTGTAGTTTTAGAGGATTAAATTCATTGTCCTGATAAAAAGCATGATGGTTTGCAGGCAGGCAGGCATGGTGCTAGAGAAGTATATGAGAACTACATTCTGATTTTTAGGTGGCAAGCAAAAAGAGAGAAGGAGAGAGAGGGGGAGGGAGGCTAGCATAGACTTTTGAAACTGGAAAGCTCACTGTCTGTGACACATGATCTTCAGCAAGAGCATACCTACTCCAACCAAGCCATAGCTCTTAATCCTCCAAAACAGTTCACCACCTGCAGACTAAGTATGTATATATAAGTAAGTATATATGAGCCAATGGGGGCCATGCTAACTCTAATACCCACAGTGTACATATAACATAACTACATCTATTGGTACTTATAAAGTAGGCAAATAGATAAATGATAGATAGATAGATAGATAGATAGATAGATAGATAGATAGATAGATAGATAGATAGATAGATAGATAGATAGATAGATAGATCTTTCAGTTTCCTTTCTTTGAAGAATGTTCAATTAATACCTGTGGCTTCATGGATGGAAATTAGATAACAGCAGGGTAATTCAGGAGGCAGTAAAGGCATTCAAATTTCTCACTGGTTTGCTGATGTTTTGCTTGTTCTCTTGCGCTCTTTTGTAATTGCTCTGAACTTTGGCATTGTTCCTTTATTCAGTGCTTGGATGACTGACAGTAAGTTTAAAGCTACCTGGTAAGATTCATGACTTGCAGAAGAAAAGCTATTCTGTCTTTAGAAAATGGGGGAAATGCAATTATAAGTGGGAGATGTTTATGGAAGGCTGTCAAGTAATAACATTTTCAGCAAAATAACATTGAAGAAAATTTATATCGTGAATCAGAGTGTTTGTAAAAGGATTTCCAAAGCACCACAAATGCTTGTGTGAGCCCTGAACTGCCCAAGTTTGTATTTTCAGAAGGCAATTTGTTTAGCTTAAAGACTGACTTCTGGGCTCAATCGGTGTTTCAAATAATATGGTTTGTAGCACACATAGTTTGGCAGCTCATGGGATGGTTATTGATGTTTTAAAAATTGATTACAGTCTCAGCTCCAACACCAATCTATAGCTCTGGAGGTGGGAACAGAATACCAGGGTTAAAGCTCTCTGGGTGGTTCCAGATACATAAGGCCTGTAGGTCATTTTTTTCTGAAGAAACTACTGCAGCTCAAAACATAAAATACAATAAAAAATCAACTTCAATTTTTCTTACTTTGAACACACATACAGGGAGATCAAGTCCACAGCTCTCAACATTATTTTTCAAATCTCCTATTATTTTTCCTCAACTTTTTCACACTCACCACCCCTATTCCTTTCATATATACCAATGCCAACACTCATCTGACAGAAAGAAAATCAAGCAAACAAAATTCTTCGCTCTATTCTCTGCTCTTGGTTATGTTGGTAAACTTGCAAAATCCTTCCCTCTCTCCTCTCACCTTTTCCTAACCACCCTGACCTCAAATGGCTGGGGAGTGAATGTAGGCTCCCATATATGCTAGTTAATTTCTTTAATACTCGTATTTATCTCAATCATCTCCCTACTATCTTTAGTTCCCAAATTTATGGCAATCTAACAAAAATGTAATAAATGTACTCAAGAAATCAAAACTGTATTTGTTTTCAAGAGTAAGCAGTATAAAGATATGTAGACACAAATAGTATTAAAGTTGATTGTTTTTCTCAACTCTAGAAAGTTTCTCAATTCAAGAACTTTCAGAAAAGAGAGTTTGAAGATCTTAAGAGTGACGTGCACTAAAAATAATAAATGATCTGTCACAGGATCAGTGTGGTTTTCCTTCTATTCACTATGTTTTATTGCCTCATGAACTTCTGCAAGAACATTTACTTTAGTTTGTTCTCACATCATACTGGGTGGCCTTACTTTTCGTTATAACAGCTGGTAGAGAGACGTGATCAAAGGATTTCAGCTGGACCACTCAGATGGGTGTGCATGTGCTTTAGCACAAATATCTTCTGTGTGATGACACAGAGGATATGCTGTGTTTCAGGTCTCAGAAAAGGCTTTTGCAGAGAGGCCGGTTGGATTGCAATGGCTTTATAAGGCTCAAAAGGAAAGGGAAACACAAGTCAGAGGTCAAAATGTGAACTCTTTCTACAGATACCCATTTGAATCACTTCCCTTTGCTTTATATTCTCCCCATCCATGTGTCATCTTACATAGCACTTCTTTGGAGAAACTTCTCTGAATCCCGGATCCCGATTACACTCTCTATTAAGGCCCCTTTCCTTTACAGAGCATCTCTAATATTCCATATGGATGATTCATTTCATTTCTAGCCTTGCCTGAGAGGCTGAAGCACTGATGAGGGCAGGAGTCTCTGTTCTCCATGTCTATCCCTATATTGTTGGGGCCTCCAGGAAGAAGGGAATAGTTTATTCTACTGCTATCATCAGGGAGTATTCAAGGTGGAGAACTGAAAAAAGGCAGTTGCAATTTTGCAAACACAACTAAATTATTTGATTTGGGGCCAAAATTAAAGTCAAGGTGATTATTATAATTGTAGATGACAGTTTAATATTATTTATGGAGTGCTTTCCACAGTACTAAACACTTTCCATATAGCAATTATCAATGTCACAATAACTTAATGAGGTAGGATATCTTATCGCTGTACTTTTAATGGAGATTCTAAACAAAAGAGATTTATAACATCTCCAGTGGCATATACTTTGAGAGTACTAGAGACAATGGCATAAACCCAAGTAGGCTGGTTCCTGCTCTAATATCTTCATGTGCTTTAATATAATTTAATATCAATATGGTGCAATAGTTTTCCTTACATGAAAACAATACAATGATTCTTCCCCATTAAGATTCATTTTGGCTAGGATATTAGAGTGGGAATACTCCCAGGTTTCTTTTATGTACTGTTTCTCTTTTATCGGATGTCCTCTAGTACCCTAAGCAGATAATCTGACTGGTTGTTATTTCTGTCCTTTCTGCTTCTTCACAGAGAGAATCTATAAGCCAGTAAAAACAGTACATATCAGTAACCCAGCACTAAAAACAGTAGTGTTGAAACACTGAGAGTATAACATCAACCTAAACTAAGTAGCTAGGCTCTGAGGAAGCTGATACTGAAAGGGAAACAAGGAAAGTGAGAGGCAGCGGGGAGGGGGGAGAGGGTTAATGGCAGGGACTTCCAAAAATGCAAGAGATTTAAGGGGGCTGGTGAGATGGCTCAGCGGTTAAGAACACTGACTGTTCTTCCCAAGGTCCTGAGTTCAAGTCCCAGTAACCACATGGTGGCTCACAACCATCCATAATGAGATCTCACGCCCTCTTCTGGAGTATCTGAAGACAGCTACAGTGTACTTACATATAATAATAAATAAATCTTTAAAAAAAAAGAGAGATTTAAGTGTCCTTCAAAGTTAATTTTGTAAAGAGATTAAGGCATGAGCTAATGTATTGACTGAGTAAAAATTTACCTCCCCCATTCTGTTGTAAAATATCTACTTTTTCAGTTATAAACAGAAATTATATTTTACAAGGCCATTGTGAAGAGTAAATTAGAAATAATATATTTACTCAAATCCAGATATATATGTAAAAACAATTAATTAAAAAGGCCATGAAGCTGAATAATATGTTTGAGGGGAGAAGGAAAAGATGAAATAATATAATTAAATTATAATCTCGTCAATTAAAAGAAATAATTTTAAAATGAGTAAATTATGCATGGTATTTACTATAGACTATATAGATAAAAAAATTTTTAAGAAACAGTATATTTTATTTCTTTACCATGATCCATGGTTGCTCTTAGACAAACTCAGAACTTTTTGTAAGCCATTCTAGGTGGTACAATTTAGGAAATGTCAGATGGATAATGTAATTTGAACTAAACCTATTCAACAAGAATGACTTCAGTTCTTTCAACTTATGTTCAAGGTTATGGTAACTATGCAAGGAATTTGTTAATACTTTTTGCATATGGAAAATGTTATAACTAAAATGTTTTCAGTTACTCACACCTGAATGCATATTTATGTGCTGAATGTTGGGATGTTACTAGACGCTGATGTGTTTTTAAAACATTTTCAAATATGTGATGAGGTCTTTATTGCTTCTTCCATCATAGTCTTATCCAAAGTCAGCCCTTTTCCCTATAGGATCCTAGAGTACACACCGATAATCATCAAATTTCTTCTCCGGCTGAGCTGTATTAGGTCATCTAAATCCTTAAGTGTGCAAACAACTGATTAGACTTGGCCTGAGAACCATATGACAATTTAGAATAAAAAATCAGGAAAGAGATGTTGGGAAAGTTGAGCATTGGTGTAAGATTTCCTAGGGAAGTCAGGACTTATTTTAGCCTTAAATTGTGTAGAAAATGCAGACAAGGAGCTCAGTTAGCCTCAATATTATAACCTCAGCTTCTTCTATCATATACTGCATCATCAAGTTGAACATAGTAGTATTTGCCTGTAGTCTCAGCATTACAGAGGCTGAGGGGGGAGGATAGCTTGATCTTAGTAGTTCAAAGTCAGCCAGTGCAACATAGCAAAGCCTCAAATCAAAAATTAAGAGTGTACTTAGCCATTAATTAATCTAAGTTTCTGATTCTACATCTGCATCATTAATTACAAAATTAAGATGAGTTTTAAACTTAAGTATTTATTGTACTTATGTTCTGATGTTAGCCAAGTCTACTTCACTTGTCACTCACGTAACACACATTCAGGATATTTGCTTCCCATGAAATTGAATAACAGCACAGAGTAATGTGTGCTTCAAGAGAGAAATGGGAAAAGTGAAAGGATGTATTTAGGTAATAATATCAACAAGATAAAGGCTATATATAATTTTTAAAAGAATAAATTAAGCATAGTATTTGCTTAATGAAGGAAAGTGCTTATTGCTAGCACTGTCTCGAGAGAGATATGTTGGAGAGAAACTACCCACTGGAGATATAGAACATATGATTCTCTCTACTCGTTACCAATATTCTGGCTTTTGTGGAAGGACAAAATGAATTGTGCCAATACCTCCACAATTTTGTCAACAACCACCTGTCTCAAGACACACAAAGGAGCACTATTTAATAAAAAAGAAATGTGGTTTACTGCACAATAGCAGTAAGTAGCAGAAATAAGAAATGGTCCATTTAAAGTCCAGTCCAATCCTCCAGAATCACAAAGTACAACAATATACTAATGAAAGCTCTGATGATGTCCATTCCACAGGAGAGCATAGAAGTTTAGACAATTGTCAGCCTTCAGAGTTGCTATCCTTTTTGAATAAGCTGTACGATATCTGAAAATGAACTAAAAGTGAGTAAGTGGACAAAGACCTACCAAACAAGAAAAAGAATTCAAATACACAAATCCAGGGAAGGTCAAATAGAAGCTAAAAGTGCACTCATTGTCAGTCATTGGGGAAGTGGAAGTAAACCTAAAGCCAATGGAAAACAAGGAGCAGCCTGAGCCCATGAATGAATTTGCAGATAAAGCAAATCTTCACCCAACCCCATAAAGGATAAACTAATGAGGACAGAGAGTTCCAAACAGTTCATTGCAAACAGTTCATTCTAAACAATACATTCCAAACAAACTTCCAAACAATTCAGAGTGAATTTTTCATAGATCCACTAAAAGACCATTCTGTGCAGGAGGGTTGAACATGTAAAACAAATACAAAAATTCAAAACCTGAGGGAATGAGGTAATTAACTTATTGTCATCTTTTGCTGCAAGAAGCCGGTTTCCCTCAAACCCAACTGTATCCATCTGATCTACGTCTGTACCTCCTACATTTGATGTCATACCTACAACAACAAAGCATCTATCCACTGTCACAGTTCAATACCTGTAAACTTATGGTGGAGTGGAAAACAATGCCTTGGCCACACAGCATATGTTGTAGAACTCATCAATTATCCAGCAAGACGTCACATAAAGCTGATGCACGTTCACTACAACCCTGGTGAATAGTACACAGTCCATCCCAGCAGCCTGTGGTCATTGATAATGACTGAATTGCTCACTACCATGGTCTCATTCAGTGTTGCAGAGGGCATCACTAAATAGTCCAGAGAAAATATAGATACAACAAAAGAAAGAAATGACGGAGTAGTAGAATGGTCTTTCCGAAAGCACATCTGGGCACATGACAGTTTAGTTTGGTAGCTTGAAACAAAGTTGGGAACCTACAGTGGTTGTGAAAAGCAGAGGTCTCCATTATGAAATGTAACCTAGATCTAGCTATGGTTGACATGCTTGGAACAGCTGTTCTGCTCTCTCTGAGACCATGAAGATGCAGCACGTATATGAAACCAAGAATCATTGGTATGTCTATTTTAAGAAGAAGGCCATCTTTTACTTAGGTTGAAAGATCAGCTATTAAGACACCCGATTATGGAAGGCAAAATGGTTGAGAACAGGAGCATCCAGTCAGCTGGCCACTTTAGCAGAAGCAGATGCTCAGGTGAATAGGGAAACCAGAAGCAGGAACAAGGTCATTGCAGGTGACTCCTCCAATGCACAAGCAACTCCATAGGAAAGAGCTAGTACTTCCAAAAAGCAGACCCAGCCCAGAAAACCAAGGATATTGACTAGATCCTGTAAGATTTTGGCACCAAACAGATATCTTTTTCCATTCTTTTTTTTTTTTTGTCTTTTAAAAATACCTTTATTGAAGCAACCATTACATACCATGACATTCAGTGTATTCTAAGAATACACTTTTGTGATTTGTTTTTTTTTTATTTTATTTTATTTTTTTAATTTACATTCCAAATCACTTCCCCTTTCCCGTTTCCTCCCTCCCCGAAAGTCCCATAAGCCCCCTTCCCTCCCTCTTTTCTCCATTCAACCCCCTCTCGTTACTCTGTCCTGGCGTTCCCCTACATCCAGTCTTTTTAGTACTAACTAAGGTTGCTTCAGCAGATGTGGCATGCAATTTTTCCTATGCTCCAACCATAATGATCCACCAGCTTCATGTACTCTAAATACTCAACTGATAAGTAGAGTACTTGCAATAGAAAATCATGTCCCCAGAGGGGCAGCAAGAAGATAAGGTCAATCTGCTGAGAGCGCAACACCAATATAAAAAGAGTTGCATACACAAAGTTTCTTTACTGGACACCTTCTGGGACTGGGGGCAAACAGTTACAGGTGCAGAGTACTCTAGATACAAAGGCCACAGGAAGCAAAGAAAATAGAAGAGTCACCTTCAGAACTGAGAATTTTAAACACTGCAGCTCCCACAAATATGCTTGGTACAAGCCCAGCTACAGAAAGAATGTTGTCTTAACAGCACCAGTCTTGATATAGACTCTTCCCCCTCATAAGCCCAGTGCTTCAGAATAGATGCAAATAAGAGACACTTTGTAGATCCCACTGACATTGTTTGCCTTCTCTTTGAATATTTACATTGGCTTTGACTTATAAAACATCAATTTTTAAAAGAGATACACAAACAAAGGATTTTCTGATATTAGAGGTGTGGTCATTTAGGCACTGATCATGTGGTGGTATGAAACATGGCCAAACTACTGCTGTTCCACAGAGAACTTTGTGTTTGGGTCCTTAAAGGTGTGGAGCCACTACCACTCTGCTGTGGGTTGGGATCCGAAATGTGAATACAGGATATGTCATGAACGATGGCATGAACCTGTTGGCCCCTTAATAACACTATCTTATTATTTTATGAAATGAAGGTTTTCGAACCAGAACCCAGAGAAAGAAATGCCTTTGTTTTCTTGGATTTAAATGATGGTTCCTTAAAGGAAAGATCAGTTTCCTTCCTTGCAGAAGGAAACAAGTGGCAGCAAGGCACATTCAGTGTAGCCAACGAGCTAGAGAACATTAGTATCATGAAATCCACAATGAATACAACTCTTTGCTTTCTGTTTTCCTTAAAAACATCTGTAAACACTTGTGAAAAGGCTTACGGAAACAAGGGCTCAAAGCAAAGAAACACAGGTAAGGCTTGCATGCATTATTAATATGACAGCATTCTACATGTTTGGATAAACATGGAATGAGGCATTCTGAGAGAAAGCAAGACTTTCCATGCTGGAATTTACACTGTGTGGGTTGTGGCATCATTTTGTATGTCGCTTAAAAGACAAACTATACCACTCCTGGGCATATACCCAGAGGCTTTACCTGCATGCAATAAGGACACATGCTCCACTATGTTCATAGCAGCCTTATTTATAATAGCCAGAAGCTGGAAAGAACCCAGATGTCCCTCAACGGAGGAATGGATTCAGAAGATGTGGTATATTTACACAATGGAATACTACACTGCAATTAAAAACAATGAATTCACAAAATTCCTAGGCAAATGGTCAGAACTTGAAAATATCATCCTTAGTGAGGTAACCCAATCACAAAAGAACACATATGATATGCAGTCACTGATAAGGGGATATTAACCCAGAATCTCGGAATACCCTAGACACAATTCGCATATCAATAGATTTCTAAGAAGATGGAAGGAGAGACCCCTGGTCCTGGAAAGACTGGATGTAGGGGAACGCCAGGACAAAGAAGCGAGAAGGGGTTGAATGGGGAAAAGAGGGAGGGAAGGGGGCTTATGGGACTTTCGGGGAGGGGGGAAATGGGAAAGGGGAAATGATTTTGAATGTAAATAAAAAAACTTAGAAAATAAAATTAAAAAAAGAAAAAAAAAGACAAACTATACTAATACAAAGGGTGACAATAAGTGTGAGAAGAGTGGTTGCACAGTATCATTCCAGTTTTGTTTTTAATGCAATTTTAGTCCCTTAGGAAAACCCTCTCTTCAGTATTGACAAGAACTATATGGTTCAAATCTCTTTACCCATATTGCAGAACAGAGTTAGACAGGAGAGAAACAACATTTGTGGACTGTCAAAGAAATAGCCTAGCTGGCATCATAATTGCTTTCATCATATAGAAATACTCTTTCACATTTGAAAATTAAATGCATCAAATGTATGGCACATGATATGCCTCAGTATCTAGAATTGCTTGGCACAAAGCCTAGTCACCTCCTTTCACATCCTAGGACCTCCATAGTGAGAGAAAAATAATGACTTTTACAAATTTTTCCCCTGACCTCCACGTGCCTGCTGAGGCATTCACAATGTCGCAATATATATGTATTAAAAACATGTAAAAGGAAACTTAAAGATATTTTTATAGAAAATGAAAGTGTACTGCAATATTTTCTCAACATGCCAGATGATACTTCTAACATTGTTTAAAGGAAGGAAGGACAAGAAGAGACAAAGTAAGAGGCATGGACAACAGTAGATAGTGAAGGTTTTAATATTTTGAGTATCAGTGTCTTAAGCGTCTCATTAACTTCTGAAATAGAGATAAAGCCACTGACTTTTATCTCCAGAGAAGACAAAGGTCTTGAAACCTTTAAAGATTTGTATACTGTCAAGCATCTACAGAAGTATGTATAAATCAAGTAACTATTGCCATGTATAGATTCAGACTTTACAGAAGATGAAATTAATGATTCAGTAATGTTGGCAAACACATACTTTCTCCAACTGGCATATAATCCTATATTGTAGGTTAGATTTTAAATGAATCAGAGCCTCTTCTAACTCCTGTTCATTTTAGAGTCTTGTCTCCAACATTTCAGCTACTTGAACATTTCATTCAAATATTTCCCATCAATCCCCCATACAAGCAGTTTTAGTCTGCATGGTCAAAACCACCTGTGGTCAACTGAGGTCTAAAACACTAAGAGGAAGATTCTATAAATAAACAAGTAGAAATTTTTAAGTTATGTAATGTTGAGTCATGTGACAAAATCTTCAGTGTCCTTCTTGCATGACTAAGGGTCTGGGAAGATGGCTCAGTCAGTAAAGTGCTTGCAGCATGAGTTTGACAAGTTGAATTCAGATCCTCCTCAGCACCCACACAAAATCCAACCTCATGGTTAAAAGCCTCTGATGTCTTCACTGGTGAGGCTCTGATAGGAGGATCCCTGAGACTTTTGACCAGTCAGTCACATTGAATTGTCATCTAAAGTCCAGTGAAAGATGGTGTCTCAAAATTAAGATAGTAATTGAAGAAGACACCAAATCTCTAGCTTCTATATCACACACATGTATACACTCAAGCCCATATAAACACCATATAAACACACACACACACACACACACATGCACACACACACTCACTCACACACTCATACATATATATGCATTACAAAATATTTAAATAATGGTAAATATTTTACAGGAAGGAAGGCTCGGAGGTTAAGAGCACCTTTCTTTCATTAAAAGTGCCATTTATCATTTGAGTACAAATAATAAAATTGATTCATTTTTCCCACGAAACTATGACCCCGTAAAAATATTTTTTAAATTTTAAGGAGAGACTCACTTTACCTACGGTGATATTTAATGAAACTCCCAAGTCACTGGGATTCCATGAGAGATAAGAGAATTTTGTATATTCTCTTTTTATTGAGTTGCTAATGGAAACATTATTTCCTCTTTTTATAGTGTTTTACTCTGTCTTTGGAAAATAATGAATATATCATCCATGCTAAGCAAAACTGATTGTGTTGCTTTGGAATGTGCAAATGAATGGGTTGTTAGAAAGCTGAAACTGGTTAACCCTTATTTAGTATAGAACCCCTAAGTCATATTCATTAATAGTGACTCCTTCTACCTTTACCATAGGTCCCTATGTTTCTTCCAGGTATATTAGATGGTTGGCTACTTTTATCAGCTCTGACATACTCTATCAATGAACCCCTTCAGGTGGTTAGAATCAGCTTCTAATGACTAATTAAAAATTATAAAATATATTTTTCTTATTTGTAAAATCCCTTCCCAAATGTCAAACCAATTTCCATTTCCATCTATGACAGCATTTAGCTAATATTCTGAGGCGGAGGGTGAGTTTTAAAAGGAACTCAAATGACTAATAAACACTATCATCTGTTTCAAATTTTCTTGATCAGAAATTAAAATTCTCTTTTCTGTCATGGAATCCCAGTGAATCGAGGAGTGCATTAACTATCACAACAGATAAAGAAAATTTCTCCTTAAAGGTTAAAAAGTATTTTGATGGGGGTCATAGCTCCCTAGGAAAACATGAATGACTATTATTATGCAGTAGAAACATTTCCACTTTAGCTGAAGACTAAAACCCCTTTGGAGTCACTTTGAAACATGTCCAAACTTGCTAGCAAGTGATCATCAATTACATGTTTCTGTGAATAAACATCCAATTTACTGCAATAATTTGCAGATATAATTTTGGCTCTCTGTGTGTATCTGTCTTTATTCCAATGCACATAGCAGTAATAGATGCTATGATTACAAACTAGCTATGTATATATCATTTTAAATGGTAATTAGGAAACAAATCTTCTGAAAAAACTAAAGGAGAGACAGTTAGGGTCTATTAGGTTTGAGTAATCCCATTTACCTTTGAAGCTGAATTTAAAGAACAAAAGCAAAACAACCAAAGGAAAACACAGGCAATGAGCTATATATATCATATGTTTCCTGACAGTAACTGGGAACACACATTAAAGTTGATTAGTGTATATATTTTCCTTGAGAATGGAGACAAAGAAGGACACAGAAATGCTTGGAAATTAACCATTTGTCTTAGGGATGAGGCTCTCTAAGAACAATTAACCTTAAGTAAAGAAAAAAATACTTATTTCGAAACAAGACATACTATTTGATGTGAAGGAATAGAAAGTCTCATGATTTTTGCACGAAATGGTTGTCTAAATTCGAAATGTTGGTAACACTCAGGCAAAGGAGTATTACTCAGGCAAGACTGAGGTTCAGAATTTATATTAGCTATCAGTGCATTTGCTTGTATTTTATTAGAAGTATCACAGGGGAGGGTATTTTAGATATAAAGAAAATTTCTGGAGGATGATAATATATAAGTTATAAAGGGAAAGTATAGAAAGGGAGGAAGAGAGAGCAGAAAAAAGAGAAGAAAGGGGAGAATAGGAGAGGGAAAGGGAATTCACCTATCGCTTGAATTTCTTATCATGGAGTGTCTCATAGCTCATGTCATGATGAGAATAAGCTGGCTACCATTGACAGTGGAAATGAAAGGAAGGAAATCCTTCCAAACATAAATCTGAAAATGGGAGAGAAATAGGTAACGTTGCAGTCAGATAGTGGAGGAGTGACCCTCACAGATGGGAACTCTTAATTTGAAGGATAATTTAGCAAAGTGACAGGGAGGCATCTGAGACTTTGGATGACAGATTCATTATCAACAACTCTTTGCTTCCTATATCCCCTCCATTAGTAAAAACGTTGAAAGGACTGGTTTGCTCCCATCTCTTTCACTGTATATCTCTAGTCTCCGTGTGGTTGAATTTAATTATTAAGCAGATATCACGCAAATTGGATGAGACCTGATTGTAAAATGTTAGGGAAAAATTTGCATTGTAGCACCTTTGACTACAAATGAAGGAGCAAATAATCAGATGATTCATGTTTAGAATGAAAGGCATATATGTAGATGAATAGGTGTTTATATTACTATTCAGCTTCTTGCTGGAGCATGCAGTTCCTTCATTTTCATAAGAGAAATCAAGAAAGACACAAATTCTATTATCTCAGCCCATGTCTTTGCTTTGTCCTTCAAACACTGTATTGACATTAAGTTAGAAAAACTGAGGATTTATAGGCTTAAGGTATCTTTTAAGTTTACACCACCAAAATACTTGAGAATTTGGCATACTGTTCTTTAAGATAATTGGATCATCTTATTTTTTATTTGATGCAGCACAATAAGACAGAATAAAAGGACATTTTCTCTACTTAACATAAATATTAATTTATGCTTTCCTAGTCAATATAAGTGCTCTCCATCAATCAATGTGAAATTGTTATTAAATACTAAATGTTACTAATATAGTTCCCTGTTAAATGTTGGGAGATTTTTCTTCATGGTTCTCTACTATTTTTTTTTTGCCTAGAAATTTCCCTTCCTAATCATTCCCTAATTTTTATTGTCATAGCTCATGTTTATTCTAGAAAGCCCAGGTTTCTATTGCATAGATATTTATATACTCACACCAGGCAAAATTTAAAGCCCATTACTTATGTTCTTGGAAACCTTCACTGTTGAATGGAAAAACGTCTTCCTAAATCTAACATTCACAGGTCGGTTTCACCCACTCTATTGAAAGCTTGACTAGCGAATGTGCAGGTCCATCTTTCTCACATCTTAGACAAGTCCTAGCATGTGATGAGCTTGCATAAATAAAGCACAACAGAGAGAAGCAGAGGTAGTACAATAAATAAGACTTCTAAGTGGGTATTTTTTTTTATATTTGCTAAGTCAAATAATTAGAAAATGTATACCTTTCAACACCATGGTTTTTAACTCATTTTCACAGTAATACTGGACATGAGTTCCCTTCTGTTTAGAAAAATATGTAGTCTTTTGCTTATATGCCAAAGAGTGCACTAGGTGGGTCACACAGTATATCAATTTAAAATTTATTTCCCTCCACCACCAATAGTATATAAATGCTCCCTGCATCTTATAGCCAAAGCAACTCTTATTATAATTGTTTTCTTTATAATAACAATTCTGACTGGGAACATAATTTATTTTTATATGCTTTCCAATGATGACTAAGCAAGTTTACCATATTTTTTAGAGTGTTTACTAAATCATTTCAATTTCTCCTATGAAGAACCTACTGGTATACACATTTCCTTTCAAAATAGTCATGTAGTTAAGCTGCCTTCTAAATATTTGCATATATATGGATATATGTGCATATATGAATATATGTGCATATATGGATATATGCACATACATATCTATATGCATAGATATAAATATATAAATATATTTGGATTGCTTCTAGTCTTAGTCTGAGAATCTTATTTCAGTGCATAGTGTTTAATGCAGGCACAAAACTAGTCAAAGTACTGGAAATAAATGACTATGAATAATCAGCTATAGACACTACATCTGTTTAAACCTCCTCTCAAGGCTTATGGGGCATTGTAGAGAGAATCTACGAGGCAGAAGATAGGGTGGAGTGCTATGTAATGCCCTCTCTGGACATGTGAATGCCTCAGATCTGCCTTTCAGGAGGAGTTGGGACTCCATGAGAAGCAACAGACTTATTTTCCTTATCTAACAATACAAAGGAGCCACAGGAGTCTTATGCAAATGAGCAGATTAGTCACTTTAACTATTTGATGACATTGTACTGTGTTCACTACCAGCCCCTATAGGAAATTCGAACAATATCTGGGTCCTCTGAACTTCTCAAGGGGTTAGCTCAATTCAAAGAACTGGCTTATAATTTTAGTGATATTACTAAGGCCTGATAAGAACATGGGAAGGCTTTTTCTTCCTCTTTGATTATTAATATAATATAGGGAATCACTACTATCCAAAACACATTTTTGATAGATTTACTTTTATTTGTGTGGATGAATATATATCCATGTGTGATTGCCATGTGTTCATACCTACACAAGCAAGAAGAATTATTACAATGTGAAGCTCGGATTCCAGGGAGTATGAATAGCCCCGTGTGGGTACTGATATCAAAAATTGGACCTTTGCCAGAACAGCAAGCATTCTTAGGCACTGAGATATCTCTCTATTTCTCCTCCATGCAATTTTATATGCAATTTTCTAAGATGAAAAAATGTTTTTAGGGGGTTCTGAAATATCTGAATCTATGTAAACTATAAATGTAAATATATGAAAAACAGAAAACTTGAAATAAATAACTTTAAAAAAATTACACAGACATAATTTTATTCCAATTACGATTAGATGAAATTCTCTCCTAGGTATAAAGAGTATAGAAATATAATGAAGCCTGACAAACTTAAAAGAATAAAATAAAGACAAAGATTTGATTGTAAGAGCCAGTGGAGAGTGGGAACTCATGTTCCATCCACATGAGTGCCTAAACATGCCTCAAACAAGAACAGCAGAAATAGATATGCTAAAGTGGACAGAACAACATGAGGACTCAACCCTACATAAAGAAGTGCACAACTAAGGAATACTAAGAGCATGAGAAATTATATCTCTCAGTGAAAAGACAGCTAATTGGTTTTCCAACACCAAATGGTCACCCCTGAGAACATACATCTGGGTAAGATGCTACAGACTGAGCAGGGTATATGTTATATGTAGAAACATATACTGATATGCACATATGAAAATAACTATAGGTATTTAAAAAGAGAGGCCCTAAATTTGAAAAAGTGAAAGAAAGGGAAAATGGAAGAGTTTAGAGGAAGAAAAGGGAAGTAGAAAATGATGTAATTACTTTATAATCTGAAAAATAAGAGAAATAATTAAAATGTAATATATAAATAAAAAGAATAAATTAGTATTAGTGCTTTAAAACATCTGTCATAAAATCTCAAAAAAAAAACTTTGCTTTCACATATACATCAAAAGTGCTTTACTAATAATATGCAAAAACCACATAGGTACATCTTGTTTAATACCATATGGAGAAAGCATTCTTGAAATGGACTGTGTGTATGTAGTAATCATCTATTCAAATAGAAATTTATGTGAGTTCTTTATTGTTACCTAACTCATCTGTGTGCCTCCTTCCTTCTCACAGCAGCAGAGTCTCTGGCATTCCTGTTTATCACTTAAGCTACTCCACTTTCCCAGCCAAAGCCCTTCTGCCCTTAGCTGTAGCATTGTGGTAACTACCACAAGAACTCCCCCCCCCCCGCTCCCTTCTACAGTCTCCCATTTGTCAGAGTAAATCCAACTATTGCAGCATGATAAAATAGAAGCTCTGATGGTCGGCCCATTTTTCTCAATTGCAACAATTGTCTTCTCAAGCAGTTTTCCCATGCAAAAACACTTTACCCTTTAATCATATTGTGATTTCTTCACTAATCAGCACCTTTCTGTATCCTCTCTCCTGGATGTTATTTTTAGCATTGCATACACATCACGGAGTAGACAGTTTTTCACTCCTACTAAGTCCTAACTTGAAGGTCACTCATGCTGTGACCGAAGATAAATCAGGTGGGAATTTTATCAGCTCCTCATCCCTTTCCTAACTCCTTAAACCCTCATCTCTACCAACATAATGCACAACTGAGTCTTTTCTCTCAGTTATATTCAGCTTTGCCTTCTCTCTGCTTCTTTTATATTTGTTTGTCTCTTGGCAACTTCTTATCTCATTCTTCTAATTACTAGGTGATACACATTCTATGTGGTTTTTAATTCTTACTTCTTCTATTACTTTAAGTTTATTCCTTGTAATACTGTTTTATAATCTGAATACATGCCATATATTATCTATTTGTCTTATGCCACATTTACCCTCCACTTCTGTTGAGTATCCTTGGTGTTATTATTACATAGATTTTATTTCTATTACCAAGGCTTATAGTGTGGGAAGGAATATATGCAATTATTTATGAACAAAAAGTTACATATCCTCCTTAGCTAATTTAACTAGCAATGTCTCAACTAGATAATGAGAGGTTTGACAAAAATAATCTATTAAATGAATGAATACACATGTAATTAATATTTATCATGAATAAATATGGGTAATTAATAGGAAAGAGATATTCTATATTGACTAAAATTAAATATAGAAATGTATTTGTAATAATTGATAATAAACACTAGATTAACTCTGTACTTTTATATTTAACAATATTTTATTAATACTTTCAGAATTTAGTAGAATGCATTTTGAACATATTTCCCTATTGCATAATCCCTCCCATAGCCACCCTGCTATCCTTCCATTCAACTTTGAGATTTTTCTTTAATTTCCATGGAAAATTCTGAATTTTTAGCAAATGTACCAGTGAAAACTTGATGTGAATTTTTAACCAAAACTAAAATGGATTTAGTGACAAAATTAGAAAAAATAATTATAGAAAAGAGATTATTAGAGATTGTTATTGTGGAGGCACTGTCTTCTCTTGACATTGTTATTGAGGGTCACTGTCACCCTGTTTTCAGGGTGGGGAGAGTTATTTTTACTAGAAATCAGAAGAATTAATATAAAGCTTCTCAAGGATTATCATGTGACTTGTCACTGTTTTAACAAGGAAAATAATTTGACATAATTGCCAAATATCTTTGTATTTTTCATGCACATTAAAATACTATTTGAACGTTTACCTCTTGTTTCGTGAGAATATTAAACAGTATTCTGGTATACAAAAGTAAGCAAGACCATTGAAATGTAATGGCATATTGTCACTTTTACAGAATGGAGCAGAGCAAATTCAAACATTTTTATTGCACATACTACAAATATTTCTTCTTTGGGGTTTAACATTTAAAATGCATTAACTGAACTGCTGTTATTTTTAAGATGTCTAAATATTTAAAGTTATACATGTCAAAGTGAAACCTGAATGTATGTGTATACTGTGTAGTTTGCAGATTAGTTTGAACACATCTATATCCTAAAAACACTTTTCTTTCAACCTTAATGAACAAAACCAAAACCTTTTGTTTTAGTGGCTTAAATTGACACCAAAGTTTTGCTGTCTGGAGTTGTCTCACATTGCCTTATCTGTCAGAGCTTCCCATTCCTATTTACTTTTAACTAATGGTGATAACATATTTCAAAGAATAATAACGAATGTGATCTCGGAGAAACTACAAAGGTCTAATGAGCAGTGGTGCTACCTGAGCCTGTGGCTCTGTGTCTACATCATTTCAAAATAACAAAATGATATAAAATACAAGACACAGCAAATAAAATCCAAATAATATAGAACAGTGGGTTTGAGGTTCTGCAGGTTTTGACATTTTGTTTTGTCTTCATGATAAAAAAAGAAAAAAATGGCTGTCTGAGTTGTTATAATTCTGCTGTTTCTGTGGACAGTAAGTATCACCACTTGTCAAACTCCAAAATCAGGTTGTAGGAGGCGAATCTGAAACAATGCAGTAGCAAACATCACAGGTGTCTACCACATCATCTTGCACACATACTGTGAAAATGCAGTTTTAGGCAGTAGCTGCGAAGCTAGAAGCCACATCTCCTTCCTCCTTCCCATACTTCTGTTTGACTTTATCTAGATCAGGTCCTATAACTGGATCAGATGCTGTAACATATTTGGAGCATCGGGATGTGTATTACTTCGGAGATTAAATAAAATATTATTTAAAATAAATGGGATACACTGAAATATATGTTTGTTTGTGTTTATAATTGTCATATGATAAGCTCTTACAGATTGCAGAGGCATAAGATGAAAAATTTAACCACCAGAATTAATAATGTAGAAAAATTCTACTGACCAGGGATAGCAATGAGTACAAAGAGTAACTTGAGCAGAGTAACTTTAAGCTACTGAAAGTGTTATGTTAACAAGACCACTCATTTTATCACAATACTTATTTTGATGTCTTTAGGATTTCCTCTGATAGACACACCTAGAGTCGCTTATTGTTGCTGTTTTTACCTTCGTGTGTGTGTGTGTGTGTGTTTGTGTATGTGTGTGTGTATATGTGTGTGTTTATGTGTGTGTGTGTGTGTTACATGTACATGTACATGTGCACAGGTACCATAGAGTAGCTGGACAAGCCAGAAGACTTATCAGATATGAGTTCACACTTTCCACCTTGATTGAAATGGTCTCTTGTTAACTACTGTGTGCCTCAAACTCACTGGCACATTAGCTTGACTCTGTCTCCTCTTTCACTGTAGAAGGGCTAGCAGTTTACATGGGTTTTTGAGATCCAAATTCAAGCCCTCACACTTGTGGGACAAGGACTTTACCTACTGAATTATCTTCTCTTATTGGTAATTTTCTCCGTGTCCTATAGGGATGTCTTTTATCACCTGTAATCCTATGGATGTTATTGCTTTCTATAATATATAATATTTAATTTATCATCTGCAGAGTTGGGGAATGAGGAACATTAACAAAATGGCACAGCAGTGCTTAAAATCCTGGATCGGGTTGTACCTGATGTTATTCATCTGATTCTTAAATTCTTTTACTTCTCTGTCTTTTTCCCTACTCTTCCTTTACTTATTCCTTATTCTTGTTTTATTTTTGTCAACTGAATATGTACTGACTAAATTCCAGGCTATAAGTAAGGATTCTTGTAAATCAGGTAGAAAAGTTTAGATTATTGCAATTAGGTATAGAAAGTAAAGTTGATTGCTATTCAAGAGGAAGTCAAATTATGCATAAAATTAGGCTAGTCAAGGTTATGTTCATTACATCAAAGGTTACTTACCAAACATATTACAGTTGAAGCTTTTGCATTCGTATCATGAACTTTTTGTAAGTTATAGAAGTATAAAAATACTTCATAGAAAAACTTTAACTTATTAATAGTTATGTAAAACTCTATGCATGATTTAATTAAAAGTTGGGTAAAATATAAGTGCTGAGGCATTTGTTCCATAAAATATAAATGAGCTACAGCCAAAAGCTTCTTTCTTTCTTTTCCATTTTTTAAATGACCTACATATTATAAACCAAAAATATATTTCTCTTGGAACCTGAGCCTAATGGATAACAGGTTTTTAAATTTATTTGGCATCCTACTGCTAACTTTTAATTGTGACTCAAAGAGCAGTCATGAAAGATTGAGAGCTATGGTAGAGTGCCTTTGGCCATACCATAATAAATTCCCATAGAAAAAGTAAAACTTTGGTTTAAAAAAAAAAAGCTTAAGGAATAAGATTTTGCTCAAATTCAGAAAAAAGAAAGAAAACTAATACATTAACACTTTGAATGTGACCAATGCCACATATTATTCACTGCTAGTATGCTTGTAGCCAGTACTCTGACCATTAGGGGATTAGAGCATCATTTTCCTACATATGTGTCTAGAGTAATAGGTCCCTCCATGTGTACTCTTTGGTTAGTGGTTTTGTCCCTGGGAGTTCTGGGGGTACTTGTTGGTTCATATTGTTTTCCTCCTATGGGGCTGAAAACCCCATCAGCTCCTTGGGTTCTTTTTCTAGCTCCTCCATTGTAGACCCTGTGATCAGTCCATTGCTTGACCCTGAGCATCCACTTCTATATTTATCAGGCACTGGCAGAGCCTCTCAGGAGACAGCTATATCAGGCTCCTCTCAGCAAGCACTTGTTGGCATCCCATGGCTCCAGCCGCAAACATAGCAGAGGATAGCCTTGTTGAACATCAAAGAAAGGAGAGGCCTTTGGTAAAGGCTCATGCCCCAGTGTAGGGGAACACCAGGATAGGGAAGCAGGACTGGGTGAGTTGGTGAGCAGGGGGAGGGGGATAGGATAGGGGATTTTTGGAGGGGAAACAAGGAAAGGGGATAACATTTGAAATGTAAGTAAAGAAAATATCTAAGAAAAAGCAAGAGCATCATTTTCCAATTTCACGTGAAATTCTTAAATGCTGAACTTTAAGATTTACCCTAACATTTCCTTGAAAAAAACCTATATCAATATCATAAAGATATTAGATCTATCATGCACCAGAGAGATCTATAGAAGAGACAAAGACTGCATTCTGAAATTTTGCCCAAATGGTAGATTTCTCTGAAAAAAAAAATGAGGCCTAAGCAATGGTTTTAATATAAGAACACCTAGCTAAAAGAATTTGAAATTTCTAGGATTATCTATGCACATTGAGATCTATCCTATATCCATGCACTTTCTCAATCTTTGACCAGTGAAATAACCTTTGCTTTGAACTTCAGTTGATCTTTCAGGCATGGTTGTTACTCATACTTTAGTCCTCACTGATTTTCTAACTTATCCTTGGCTTATTGGATCTTAAACCAAACTAATGCTGTGTAAGGTCAAACTTTTGAGTAGTTCTGGATGACTCTCAGAGACAAAAATGATACCAAAATTGACTCAAGTGTAAAGGACTGAATTTTTCTGCTAAAATTTGTTCATTGATAACTTCTTTTGTATTTATTTATTTTATTAGATTTTGCTTTATTTACATTTCAATTGTTATTGCTTTCCTCGTTTCCCCACTGAAAACCCCCTATCCCATCTCCCTTCCCTCTGCTCACAAACACACCCTCTCCCACTTTCCTGTCCTAGCATTTCCCTACACTGGGTCATTGAGCCTTCACAGGATCAAGGGCCTATCCTATCATTGATATCTGAAAAGGCCATCCTCTGCTACATATGTAGCTGGAGCCTTGCTTCCCTCCATATGTACTATTTGGTTGGTGGATTAGTCCCTGGGAGCTCTGGGGGTACTGGTTGTTTAATATTGCTGTTCCTCCTATGGGACTGCAAATCCCTTTGGCTCCATGGGTCCTTTCTCTAGCTCCTCCATTGTGAACCCTGTGCTCAGTTCATGGTTTGCTGTGAGCATCAAGTTCTGTATTTGTCAGGCTCTGGCAGATACTCTCAGGAGACAGCTATATCAGGCTCCTGACACCTAGCACTTGTTGGCATCCACAATAGTGTCTGGGTTTGGTAACTGTATATGGGATGTTTCACCAGGTGGGGCAGTCTCTAAATGGCCTTTCCTTCAGTCTCTGCTCCAAACTTTGTCTCTGAATCTCTTCCCATGGGTATTTTGATGCCCCTTCTAAGGAGGACTAAAGTATCCACACTTTATTCTTCCTTCTTCTTGAGCTTCATGTGGTCTGTGAATTGTATCTTGGGTATTCCGTACTTTTGGGCTAATATCCACTTATCAGTGAGTGCATGCCATGTGTGTTCTTTTCTGATTGGGTTACCTCATTCAAGATGATATTTTCTAGTTCCATCCATTAGCCTAAGAATTTAATGAATTCAATGTTTTTAAGAGCAGAGTAGTACTCTATTGTGTAAATGTACCACATTTTCTGAATCCATTCCTCTGTTGAGGGACATCTGGGTTCTTTCCAGCTTCTGGCTATTACAAATAAGGCTGCTATGAACATAGTGGAGCATGTGTCCTTATTACCTGTTGGAGCATCAGAAAAATGCAAATAAAAACAACCCAGAGATTCCACCTTACACCAATCAGAATGGCTAAGATCAAAAACTTAGGAGACAGCAGTTGCTGGCAAGGATGTGGAGAAAGGGGAACACTCCTCCATTGCTAGTGGGATTGCAAGCTGGTACAACCACTCTGGAAATAAGCTTGGTGGTTCCTCTAAAAATTGGACATAGTACTACCTGAGGTCCCAGCTATACCACTCCTGGACATATACCCAGAAGATACTCCAGCAAGTATTAAGGACACATGCTCTACTATGTTCAATGATAATTCCATACATCTAGTGCGTTCTTTTTATTCTAGTCCCCTCCTCAAATTCCCCTCCCACACCTCCTAGCCCTTTACTCTTCCCTATATTTTAGGGGGGGATTTGTGACCCTCTGATTTTAATGAGATTCACCCTTGTAGCCCCAGTTAGGTCCTAAAGCCTACTGGCTCACCATTTGATGCATAACTAAAGGCAATGGTAATCTGTGTCTCAGAATCCATCACTACCACATAGTTCAGCATGAAGAATGCTCTAATTTTCATGACTGGAGTAATGAAAAATACCCAGATAAAAAGAATCATGGAGGAGGAAAGTATCTATCTGTATTAAACTTCTAAGTTACAGTCCATCAAGCCCATCATTTTGGGGAAGTCAAGACAAGTTCTCAAGTAGTATGAAATATGTCCAAAGTCAAGATCAAAGAGAGAATAAATACATCTTTGCTTGCATGCTCTCAGGCTGCTTTTTCCTCTTTTTTATTGTTCAGAATATACTGGATGGGGAATGGTGCTGCCCAAAATAGGTTGGGTAGGACATCACTTAATAATGAAGATAGGGTTAGGGGAGGGACATGATGTGGTATTGGGTAGGAGGAAAGGACTGAAGCCCTGAGGGCCAGCAGAAAGAATAGAGACAGGCAACTGTGGGAGGTAGGAAGTTGGGGGAAGCCTCCAGAATATACCAGAAACCTGGGAGGAGAGAGACTCTCAAGAATCAAAAGGAGGGACCTTAGATGAAATGTCCTACAGTGGGGACAGGGAACTTGTAGAGCTCAACTCCAGCAGAAAGACAGGACATCAAGTGAGGTATGGGGTTGCCATTACACAGTCGAAACTCTGACCCATAATTGTTCCTGTTTGAAAGAGCTGCAAGGATGGAAATGGAGAGGACCCTGAGGAAAAGAAGGTCCAGTGACAGGGCCAAAGTAGGACCCAGCACAAGAGGAAACCCCAAGGCCTCACTCTATTACTGAGGCTATGGAGTGATCACAAAATTGGACCTATCATGATTGCCCTCTGAAAGACCCAACAAGGAGCTGAAAGAGTCTGATGCAGATATTTGCACCTAACCAAATGGACAGAAGATGCTGACCCCTGTGGTTGAATTAGGGAAAATCTGGAAGAAGCTTAGGAGTAGGCCATCCCTGTAGGAGGACCAGCAGTCTCAATTAACCTGGACCTACAAGATCTCTCAAATACTGGACCACCAATCAGGCAGCATATACCAGCTGATATGAGGCCCCCAGCACGTATACAGCAGAGGACTGCTGGGTCTGGGTTTAGTCATAGAAGATGTACCTAACCCTCAAGAGACAGGAGGACCCAGCAATTCAGAGGTCTTTTGGGGTGGAGGTTGAGCACAAAACAATCATTATTTCAGAAATATAAGACGGGGCAGCAGGGGTATAACAGCAAACATCTCCAACAGCATCATCTGAACTCATTTTCTCTCTGAGTCATAGATTTTCTCCATTTTGGAGCCATTTGATCAGCCTATTATCACACAAAGCAGGAAAGACTAGCAAGCTTTTATGTTATCCTCTTAGCTTTCATTAAGGATGAAGAGATTTTTTTTTATTCTCTTAGAAGTTCCAGAAACATTCAAATATTGAATTTCACTGCACTGTGTGAATTGAGTCATTTTCTCATTCCTGTGTGATCAGAAGGGAAAACATATTGATTATCCAGGGATGAGTAATATACTTATGTTTAGAGCCAGATGATTGATAATGAAGTATTCCAAAATGAAAATCATTATTTTATTTATTTTATGATCATCATCATCATCCTCATCATCAATGAAGAGAAGAGGTGAGTAGGGAAGGGACAAACAAATCACAAAAATGTAAGTGCCATTTATATATCCTCTGTAGTAATATTAGAAAAGCCTAAGTACCCTGTTATCAAACTATTAGTTCTTTTTAGCCTGATCTGTCAGAAATTGCAACAGTTGCAAAGATCGCAAATTGCAAAACTTGCCAAGTTCTGTATCATACACAACCTTTTCTTTAGACTGCATCTCTAAGGATCTGTGATGATTAATCAAGATCAAAGTAGTATTGCTAAGGGGAAATGATGATTGTATAGCCAATCCCAAAAGAGACATTTCTAGTTTAAATAGTTCAAATAATCAGAATGTAATTTTCCCAAATTCAAAGAGCCTATCCATCAATCGAGAGTAGAAGCCAAACTCTTCCTGGGAGAGTAACTGCAGGAAAGAAATTGATTGTGTTGAGATTCACATTACTGTTGATTACTATTCTTTGATGTGTTTCAGAACTTTCTTTAGAAAAACGTGATCAACTTGTGGCAAAGAGCTCTTCATATCCATCTCTAATTAAGCTTTTCTTTATTGGCCATAAGCAGACTTATTAGAAAAGGTTTCATTATTTGAGAATGTGTCATTTGACTTCAGACACAGATTTACACTTACATACTTTTAAAAAAGAATATTTTAGAAGTTCAAGCGTACTTTGAAAGCAATGGATTGTCCCCAGTGGAATAAGGCACAATAAAATGAGTGGTTTAGAACAGAATTAGGTGTTGAAGGTACTATATGTATAAGCCTGTTAGCATCAAGGGACTTAATTTCCTTATCCATGGTTGCACTTTGAATTTACCACAAATCATAGAACTCAAAAAATATTGATGCACAAACATACCAAAAATGAAAATCAAAGTAGACTTGAAATGTGGATGTAATATAATATTAATTTAGTGGGCATCTTCAATATGATTTTTAAAAAGTGTTTAAACACTATTGTACATTCAATAAGAAACTGATAAACTACATAGATCAACAAACATCTCAAGAAATCAGAAACGAAAAGGGAGAGATAACAACAGAAACTGAGTAAATTCAAAAAATCATCAGATACTACTACAAAAACCTGTATTCAACACAACTAGAAAATCTTGAGGAAATGGACAATTTCCTTGACAGATACCAAGCACCAAAATTAAATCAGGATCAAATAGACCATCTAACCGTCCTATAACCCCTGAAGAAATAGAAGTTGTCATTGGAAGTCTTCCAACCAAAAAAAGCACAGGTCCAGATGGTTTTAGTGCAGAATTCTATCAGCCCTTCAAAGAAGACCTAACACCAATACTCTTCAAACTGTTCCACAAAATAGAAACAGAAGGAACACTACCCAACTCGTTCTATGAAGCCACAATTACACTAATACCAAAAGCACACAAAGATCCGACAAAGAAAGAGAATCTCAGGCCAATCTCTCTTATGAATATCGATGCAAAAATACTCAATAAAATTCTTGCCAACCGAATCCAAGAACACATCAAAACGATCATCCACTACGATCAAGTAGGCTTCATCCCAGGGATGCAGGGATGGTTCAATATAAGGAAATCCATCAATGTAATCCACTATATAAACAATCTCAAAGAAAAAAACCACATGGTCATCTCATTAGATGCTGAGAAAGCATTTGACAAAATTCAGCATCCTTTCATGCTAAAGGTCTTGGAAAGATCAGGAATTCAAGGCCCATATCTAAACATAGTAAAAGCAATTTACAGCAAACCGGTAGCCAGCATCAATCTAAATGTAGAGAAACTTGAAGCAATCCCACTAAAATCAGGGACTAGACAAGGCTGCCCTCTCTCTCCATATCTTTTCAATATAGTATTTGAAGTTTTAGCTAGAGCAATTAGACAACAAAAAGAGGTCAAAGGGATACAAATTGGAAAGGAAGAAGTCAAACTATCACTATTTGCAGACGATATGATAGTATACTTAAGCGACCCAAAGAACTCCACCAGAGAACTCCTACAGCTGATAAACGACTTCAGCAAAGTGGCCGGATATAAAATCAACTCAAGCAAGTCAGAAGCCTTCCTATACTCAAAGGATAAGCAGGCTGAGAAAGAAGTAAGAGAAATAATACCCTTCACGATAGCCACAAACCATATTAAGTATCTTGGTGTGACTCTAACCAAACAAGTGAAAGATCTGTATGACAAGAACTTCAAGTCTCTGAAGAAAGAAATTGAAGAAGACCTCAGAAGATGGAAAAATCTGCCATGCTCATGGATTGGCAGGATTAATATAGTAAAAATGAGCATCTTACCAAAAGTAATACACAGATTCAATGCAATCCCCATCAAAATCCCAACTCAATCCTTCATAGAGTTAGAAAGAGCAATTCAAAAATTCATCTGGAATAACAGAAAACCCAGAATAGCTAAAACTATTCTCAAGAGTAAAAGAACCTCTGGAGGAATCAGTATCCCGGACCTCAAGCTGTACTACAGAGCAATAGTGTTAAAAACTGTATGGTATTGGTACAGTAACAGACATGTAGATCAATGGAACAGAATTGAAGACCCAGAAATGAATCCACACTCCTATGGGCACTTGATCTTTGACAAAGGAGCTAAAACCATCCAGTGGAAAAAAGATAGCCTTTTCAACAAATGGTGCTGGCTCAGCTGGAGGTCAACATGCAGAAGAATGCAAATTGACCCATCCTTATCTCCTTGCACTAAGCTCAATTCTAAGTGGATCAAAGATCTCCACATAAAACCAGACACACTGAAACTAATAGAAGGGAAACTAGGGAAGAACCTTGAACATATGGGCACAGGGGAGAATTTCCTGAACAGAACTCCAATAGCTTATGCTCTAAGATCAAGAATAGACAAATGGGACCTCATTAAATTACAAAGTTTTTGTAAGGCAAAAGACACTGTCAAAAAGACAAGGCGGCAACCAACTAACTGGGAAATGATCTTTACCAACCTTACATCTGACAGAGGGCTAATATCCAATATATACAAAGAACTCAAGAAGTTAAACTCCAGAGAGGCAAATAACCCTATTAAAAATGGGGTACAGAGCTACACAAAGAGTTCTCACCTGAAGAATATCTAATGGCTGAGAAGCACCTAAAGAGATGTTCATCATCCTTAGTCATTAGGGAAATGCAAATCAAAACAACCCTGAGATTCCATCTCACACCAGTCAGGATGGCTAAGATCAAAAACACAGGAGACAGCAGTTGTTGGCGAGGATGTGGAGAAAGAGGAACACTCCTCCACTGCTGGTGGAATTGCAAGCTGGTACAACCACTCTGGAAAGCAGTCTGGCGGTTCCTCAGAAAACTGGGCATGACACTCCCGGAGGATCCGGCTATACCACTCCTGGGCATATACCCAGAGGCTTTACCTGCATGCAATAAGGACACATGCTCCACTATGTTCATAGCAGCCTTATTTATAATAGCCAGAAGCTGGAAAGAACCCAGATGTCCCTCAACGGAGGAATGGATTCAGAAGATGTGGTATATCTACACAATGGAATACTACTCTGCAATTAAAATCAATGAATTCACGAAATTCCTAGGCAAATGGCCAGATCTTGAAAATATCATCCTTAGTGAGGTAACCCAATCACAAAAGAACACACATGGTATGCAGTCACTGATATGGGGATATTGACCCAGAAGCTCGGAATACCCTAGACACAATCCGCATATCAATAGATTTCTAAAAAGATGGTAGGAGAGACCCCTGGTCCTGGAAAGACTGGATGTAGGGGAATGCCAGGACAGAGTAATGAGAGGGGGTTGACTGGAGAAAAGAGGGAGGGAAGGGGGCTTATGGGACTTTCGGGGAGGGAGGAAACAGGAAAGGGGAAGTGATTTGGAATGTAAATTAAAAAAAATAAAATAAAATAAATAAAAAAAAAGGAAAAACAAGAAAACAAACAAAAATCCAGTCCTATCAATCTTTTGATCACAAACTTTAAGGTTCCATAATTATGAGAAAATACACTTTTGGAGTGTTGATCCCAGTCTTGGAATCCTTATCACAGTTATACAACTGAGTCTCCAGGCTGTTGGATTCTGTTTATCTGGAGACTTTTAAGTGAATGTATACCTAACATTTTAGTTAACATCCTTTAGTTTTAAGCAACTAGTACTACTTCTCAATTAAGTATGTAGAAGTTGCTAGAGACTTGAAAGAGCTTAAATATACTAAATTCTAGAAGGCTGTCTTCTCTGCAGGAGAAGATCAGGGAAAGCTGAGAGGTTCCGGGAATCAGGATAGCTGCAGAACACAATCTTTTCACTTTGTCTTCCCTCCTCTTGGTGGACATGAAACTCTACGTGAAGAAGTGATCCCTGGGAAAAGTATGAAGCACTTAATTGACAGGTCTACTACAACTTTACATAATGCAGAAGTGTGGTTTCATGGACTAAATCAGAATGTGTTTGGTTTGTATATTTGTCTTAAGCAGAAAATGATCTAATGGATGATGATAGTTTGTTGCACTTTGAATTTGTTTGACATAGATCATCAGTAATCCCAACATATGCCATGTTTGAAATGTAAAATGTGACACTAATTATATTAAAAATAAATATTGAATTAATCAAAAATAATTTTATTTTAATGACTTCAAAATCCTCTATAGACAAAGAAAGTATGCATATGTATGTATATGTGTATACAAACACACACACACACACACACGCGCGCGCACACACACACACACATTGCATTTGGAATTAGTGCAGGCAAATGTATATGTTAACTTAAATTATCCATAAGGTGCTTGAAATTTTTATATGGCCATTCTCGTTATCTTACTTTTTTACTTAGATTTTACCGAAAGGGGCAAAATGTAGGAGGATTATCACTTGTGAAATGTAAGATGACAGGTGCAATAGTTTTCATAGTTGTCTAGAGGAAATTTTTATAATGATAGCATCATCTATTTTAATGATTTCCATGGCCTAGAAAAAATAACATACCTGTTATCCCAGGGGTACCATGAGTTGAAGAAGCCTTTATTTTCACCTCTATTATTCAGGTTATTTTCAGCCTTGAACTAACAAGCAGTTTGGAGTTTGTATTTGGAATATTTGTGACATAGTCATCTTTGCCATTACAAAATTTTGGTAGATATAATGGCCAGTCACCATTTCATTGTAGATTATTTTTATCCTTGAGTTCAATTAATTGGAGAGTGGTGCGTTCTAAGTGACTTAAAAATAAAATTTATTTTCCCAACATCTCTTTTACTGCCAAGAAAGACACATTCATGCAATCAACAGTATATGAAATATATCCTAACGATTCTAACAAGTTATAAGGTAGTGTTTGGCTCCTTTTTTTCTTTTAAATGGAAAGGAAGAAGAAAAAAAAGACAGAGTTGAAAATAATTTATATAAGAGGTGGGACTGGGTCAACATGCTACCATTTTATAAACATTTGTATGTTGAGTTAAACTCCAAAGTGATGCTCTGTATATTTAAAATACTTCATTTCTGAAAACAAGTCTGTGCACAATAGGGCTTTAGCAAATAAGCATATAGGGCACCTATATTCCAGATAAATATTATAATGAAAAGATATTACCTTTGTCTTAGGAAGGAAATTTTAACTAGATATTTTATAGCCTATTTGGCAAGCCTACACATTACGATACTCTGTACCAAAAGTAAGAAAGAATGGCCTGAGAGCTCCCTAACAGAGAATAAATTACTATGCACAACGTTGAGATAACAAGGCAAAGATAGAGGCAGAAAGAGACAATTTTATTACATAGTAGCACTATAAAAAACTTTGAAGGATGCATTGCCAATATTTATGTGAAAAAATCTCCCTTATGTAAATAGTTAAACCAATAGCAGATTTTTTTTAATTTACAAATTTATAAAAGAACATCTTGACTGAATCTTATCACTAATCAAAATCCAAATTAACATCAAGTTCTTCTATGACTCTTTTGATTAGTTAATCGTGGAGAAAATTGCAGTATTTTATGACTTGGTTTAGGAGGTACTATGAGGTGTTTTTATTGTTTTCTTTCTTGTTCTTTGTATGCGCTGTCACCCAGAATAAGGCCAGACCTTGGCAAGCTACACATGTAGATATTAGGAACATTTTAGAGCTTTTAGAATTCATCAGGACAAACCTATGATTGATGCCTTAATTTAAACAAATTTTACATCTATGACTTTAGGAACAAAATGTGTTTGAGGACTGCTTCTAGTCATCTCAATGATGAATCAGTCCAGTAGTATGTTTTAGTTAAACATAAATTGAAACATAATAATATAAATTTTCCTTGAATCAATCAAGCCCACAGTGTACAAGGGCTTTATGAGTATTAGGACTTCTGTTAAATTAACATGTTAGTGTTATTAATTCCTTAACTGAGATGTCTGTAAAAGAGAGAGAGAGAGAGAGAGAGAGAGAGAGAGAGAGAGAGAGAGACCAAAAGGATTATCTTATGTCGGGGTATCTCTGTTCAGTACCTTTTCAGAAAGGTACATAATGTATTGAAATAATTCCATGTCAGGAAACTAGAACTCATCAATTGTATTGCTTCTCTCTGTCTCTCTGTCTCTTTGTCTCTCTCTTTCAAGAACAATTTGGAAGAACTTAAAGATACTGTTTTTTTTTTTTTATTTTAATGTTGTAAACAGTGATAAATACATTTCTTTTTATTATTTTCTATATTTTTTATTTACATCCCCAATGATTTCCCCTTTCTCGGTTCACCCCTCCCCGAAAGTCCCATAAGCCCTCTTCCCTCCCCCTGTTCCCCAGTCAGCCCCCTCTCGCTTCTCTGTTCTGGTATTCCCCTGCACTGCTACATCCAGTCTTTCCAGGACCAGGTCTCCTTCCTTCTTCTTGGAAATCAATTGATATGTGAATTGTGTCTTGGGCACATACACTTCTAATGTGCAAATGACACTTGAAAAAGCTATTCTGTACCATTCCTTTTGTGCAATAACAAATAACTAAAGTTTTTCTTTGCATATATTATTTTTAATCAGTGTTGTGGTTCCTGTGAGTGGCATGCTTTTAAATTACTCTCTAGATACCTTTGATGAAATAAACAGCTGTAACTCGATGATAACTCAATAAAGTTAATCTTTCCTCTTTTAAAGTTTCTTTGAAATAAATAGGGGAAAAACAAAGGAAATGACAAATCAGGGTAGAGATTGACATAACATTTTTAAATAGAAAGGAAATCATAGTTAATCCCTCTTTCTAAGAAAATGTCTTTTGTAGCCCAGGCTGGCTTCAAAGTGAAACTTAGTATGCTCTAGAACTTCTGGTCCTTTTATCTCCACCTCTAACTTCTTGATTTATAAGCATTTATCACCATGAAGAATTTAAGTGTCACTGGGGATTGAACTCAGAACGATGTACATGCTATTCAAGGAATCCACTAATTGAATTATAATCCCTACTCTTATGTATTTCTTCATTCAAATGTATATACTTAGTAATGTGTTAAATGCCTCAGACAATAGTTTTAACTGAGATTTGCTTCCTGAACTGGAAGTCTTCAGTATAGCTGACTTACTAATATTTATGATCAGCTTATTACTAATATTGTGTAAAAGCCACTTAAAAATATCTCCAAAATAAAGTCAATCTCGAAAGTAAAAAAAAATTCAATAGATTCAAATATCAAATGTAAATAACACAACATACTTGAGAATGAAACATATTTATATAGTGAGAACATATTCTGTGGTTCAACTCATGAGGGGTAATTATAAAGGACCAGTCCTTGATCCCTAGGACAAATAATATCAACTAGCATTAACTGAATGAATGAACTATCTCCTACATCTCCTTGTTCTGAAGATTATTCTGTACCAACTAAAACACTTTATTTAGCACATGAAGAAAAACATTTACCTTGTAAATAAGACATAGAATATATGCATTTATTCATGTTATAAGAATATTCTATTTTCTAGCCAGGTATATAGTGCATGTTTTTAATTCTAACTCTTGGAGGAGAGACAGAGGTCTATCTGTAAGTTCAAGGCAAGTTTGATGTACAAAGTGAGTTTAATGTCAGCCAGAACTACAGAGTGAGAGCCTTACAATAGGTTCATAAACATAGATAAATACATCTTTTGTATGTAAGAAGTCAAAATGAATAGGGAAAAATATATCAGACACTCAAGAAATTAAAATTGCCTTTTGATAAGGACAGATCAGATATTTGTCATCTGCTGAAATACATTTCATGTTGTACTGAGGATGATTCAATAATCTTGGGCTTGTTGCTCTGAATATCATTTTTAGTAGAACTGAATATTATTAGTAATTGTGTAGAGAATGCTTCATAGAATCTGAAATAGGAGAGAATATCTGTAAATCATACTTTTTGATCTCTGTGGTGTTTTGTTATTGATGCCAAGTTAACTTTTTCACTTGTTTTTAATGTTTCAGTAAAAGTTGACTGTCAAATGTCAACTTTTCTGCCAAATGCAGTCTATTCAGTTTTCCCTATCTCAGCTTTTACTAGATTTCAATGATAAATAAAAGCTTAAACTAATTTTTAAAGGTGTGTTTTCTTTTCAGGTGCACAATGCTTGAAATTCTATCATTTATTAAAGAGGGAGCCAGCCTTTATTCCTTATACAAAGTCACTAGATATAATTAATATAGCAGGCAAAGATAGTATTCAGAAGACTCCAAGTGTCTTGAAGAAAGGTATTGAGCATCTCTCTGAAAGGACACAGAAGTAAATACTAAACAAAGAGATACTTAGAATACTAAATGCAAGAAATTCTGCTTAACAAAAACCCATAAAAACAAAATATGAGCATTTTAGAAAATTCAAAGCTCCACAGATATTGACAGTTTGAAATGACTCTGAAAAGTCTTAATAAAGCCATAAAATGAATAAACAGAACAAGGGAACAGATAGACCACTGGGCTTGCTATTGATCAAACTATCTGGGGCAATGTGGCCAGTCTCAGGACACCATTTCAAATGCTGTAACTCAAGTAAAATGCTGAGAAAAATAGAGACATTTGGATAAAGAATAAAGTCTATTCCCCCTAAGAATTGAGGTGCTTGCTAGCTAAAGATTCCCTAATTATATTTTTATGTAAAGTAAGAAGTTTGGTTAAATGATGACCTAATAATGTTCAGTTAGCCTTAAAAAAATTGTTGCCACAGCAACTTTGTATTCTAAGCAGAATCATTGATGAAATGTTGTAGAGATAATTTTTCAATACTGAAAAGTGACTGAAGGCACCCTAATCACTGACTGCTTATGTCACCTTTAATATTCTAAAAACATTTCTGATAGGTCATGCTTCTGCACTAGTAAAACATCCTATCATTACAGCTTGGTGTTTTGTCTTGGTTCAGCATATCATACAACTGTATGAAACCAAGACTAATGAGAGAGAGAGAGAGAGAGAGAGAGAGAGAGAGAGAGAGAGAGAGAGAGAGAGAGAGAGAGAGACAGAGAGACAGAGACACAGAGACACAGAGACAGAGAGGGAGGGAGAGAGGAGAGAACACTGTATGGACCCTGGAGCTTGGTTATCAAACTAGAGATAGTGCCAATATACTCAAAGAGAAAAAGATAGAATTAGGAGCAAAACTGATGTATATCTGCTTGTTAAGAACAGTCTAAGCCCAGTATAAAGAAAAAAAATGTTTTTCACAAACAAGCCTCCTCATAAAAATCTAGCCCTTGTCAGGCATTTACTTTTTCTTTTTTAGATCTTTTGTTTGTTTGTTTATTATACAATCCAGATTTTATTCCTCTCCCACTCCATCCTCCGACTGTTCCACATCCCGTACTTTGTCCCTGCCCTCCTGTTTCTGTGCGGATGTCCCCTCCTCTCCCCACCCCACCCCCACTCCACCAGACCTCTAAACTCCCTGGGGCCTCCAGTCTCTTGAAGGTTAGGTACATCTCTGACTGAACCCAGACCCAGCAGTCTTCTGATGTATATGTGTTGGGGGCCTCATATCAGCTTGTGTATGCTGCCTGGTTGGAGGTCTAATGTTGGAGAGATCTCCAGGATCCAGGTTAACTGAGACTGCGGGTCCTTCTACAGGGTCACCCTCCTCCCTAGCTTCTTACAGATTTTCCCTAGTTCAACCACAGGGGTCAGCAGTTTCTGTCCATTTGGTTGGGTACAAATATCTGCATCAGACTCTTTCAGCTACTTCTTGGGTCTTTTGGAAGACAGTCATTCTAACTCCCTTTTTGTGAGCACTCCACAGCCTTAGTAATAGTGTCAGGCCTTGGGGCCTCCCCTTGAGCTGGATCCCACTTTGGGTCTGTAGTTGGACCTTTTTTTCTTCAGGGTTCTCTCCATTTTCATTCCTGAAGTTCTTTCAGACAGGAACAATTTTGCATCAAGAGTTTTGACTATGGGATGGCCATCCCATCCTTCACTTGATGCCCTGACTTTCTGCTGGAGGTGGGCTCTACAAGTTCCCTGTCCCCATTGTAGGGCTTTTTGTCTAAGGTCCTTCCCTTTGATTCTTGAGTTTCTCTCACCTCCCAGGTCTCTGGTACATTCTGGAGGGTCCCTACAACCTCCTACCTCCCACCTCCTGAGGTTACCTGTTTCCAATCTGTCCCTCAGGGATTCAGTCCTTTTCCCCCACCTAATACCACATCATGTTGCCCTCTTCCCACCGCCCCCACCCCATCCACTTTCCCTCTCAGGACCCTCCCTCTGTCTTCCCTTGTGATAACTTTCTTCTCCCACCCATGTGGAACTGAGGTGTCCTCACATGGGCCCTTCAGCTTGCTAACCTTCTTCAGTTCTGTGGATGGTATCTTCATTATTCTATATGCTTTTTTGGCTAATGTCCACTTATTAGTGAGTACATAACATACATGTCGTTTTGGGTCTGAGTTACCTCACTCAGGATGATATTTTCCAGTTCCATCTATTTGCCTGTCAAACTCAGGATGTCCTCATTCTTAAACTGAGTAATATTCCATTGTGTAAATGAACCACATTTTCTGTATCCATTCTTCTGTCGTGGGACATCTGGGTTGTTTCCAGCTTCAGGCTTTCATACACAAGGTTGCTATGAACATAGTGGAACATGTTCCCCTCTGGCCTTGTGGTTCATCTTTTGGGTATATTCCCAAGAGTGATATTGCTGGGTCTTCAGGTAGATCTATTTCAATTTTCTGAGGAACCTCCAGATTGATTTCCAGAGTGACTGTACCAGTTTGCTATCCCACCAGCAATGGAGGAGTGTTCCTCTTTCTCCACATCCTCACCAACATGTGCTGTCACCTGAGGTTTTGATCTTAGTCATTCTGATTGGTGCAAGGTAGAATCTCAAGGTTGTTTTGATTTGCATTTTCCATGATCACTAAGGATTTTGAATATTTATTTAGGTGTTTCTCAGCCATTTGAGAGTCCTCTGTTGTAAATCCTCAGTTTAGTTCTTTGTCCCATTTTTTGATTGGGTTGTTTTTTTTTTGTTGTTTTTTTTTTGTTTGTTTTTTTTTTTGTTGGTTAGCTTCTTGAGTTTCTTATATATGTTGGATATTAGCCATTTACCGGATGTGGGGTTAGTGAAAAATTTTTCCCAATCTGTAGGCTGCCAATTAGGATGCCCATACTTTTTCATTTTGAACATTAGTTTTTATTGTCACATACACGTGTCATTATTAAGGAATTTTGCGGTACAAGTAATATATGATAAAATTGCATTTTTTTGTTTTTTTATTGTCTAAGTTTTTTTTATTTACATTCCAAATCATTTCCCCTTTCCCGTTTCCTCCCTCCCCAAAAGTCCCGTAAGCCCCCTTCCCTCCCTCTGTTCCCCATTCAACTCCCTCTCTTTATCCTGGTTCACTGAATGCTATATATAATCAACAGAAAGATATACTATTAATTAGAGCACCACTCTGAGGGAAGAAATAAGCAGAGCAATGACTGTACAGTTAGGTACAGCATACCATGGGAAATGGGGGTCATTTTAAGGTCCTACTATGAGCTGTTTCTTATGCACAAGCAGTCTCTTAAAACATGTTGATATTGCAAAAGAAAAAAAGGGAAGTCAAACCAATGTCTATACTATTTGAATAGTAATGAGTGGCTATGTAGATGTGTAAGTTTCTAATTTTCATTTTTGTTTATTTTTTTCACAATAGCAGTGACACAAGACATCTACTTCCCATGTTATATACATAGCTTACAAAATAATAATAAAACAATTCAATAAAAAGTAATGAGATACAGAAAAGTAGAAGTGAGAATTGCATATATATTTGCAAGGAATATGTGGGGAGAAACAATTCTAAAAATGGAAATATGAAAATGACTTCCTTTGGGGAAATGGTCTAACACCTTCTGCAAAATCTAACTAATTCTTCAAGTTTTTAATCACAAGAGTGTTCTCTTTAGCTGACAAATCAAAGAAAGAAGTACTATTTCCAGTTCCTAACCAAAGCAGGTTGAACTTAATGAGCTTCATTTCTATGGTAATATGATATTTTTCCCCTTTCTGCTTCTGAGATAGACGAAAAAAAAAATCTAGGTCTTATCAGATCATCAAATCAACTTTGCAAGAAGCTAGGTGTTTTCTAGAAATCTGCAAGTACAGGAATAAAACCCTGCCAGATAAAGTGAATTTTAGGGTAAAGGACTATATCCTAGATAGGGATGTATATGCTGACAGCATCCCGTTGTTAGATATTTGGTGGTCATGACTCTTGCACATGTTATTTACAGAAGCTGTGATTTCATGCCCAATGGCAGTACAAAATGTAACCAGACAAAAATCCCAGTATTCATCAGGAAGGAGCTAATGAAGTTTCATTCCTAGATGAGGAGCCACCACCAATGGGCGGTCGCTGGTGAGGGCGACCCAGAATTCATCAGGGCTGTTGTCATGGAGAAGCTGCCCATAAGCAATACAGGCACAAATCAGTACTATGTGGACTAAGTCTGTTTTTTTTAAGAGTAGATTCAAGCAGAGAGAAATAGGAGACAAATTGGGAGGAGGATTTGATCAATACATATTATATAAATGTATGAAATTCCCAAAAATTAGAATTTTTACTTATTTAAAAATATTTAAGCTAAATTAAATATAAAAGAAATGTGACTGGTAGTCTAGGGGAAAGGAAAAGGTGTTCTTCTTACTGTATTGAGTAAGGTCTCACATTTCTGGTTTCTGGCTTTGCATATTATTTGGTAATGTACCCCCAGTTAGGCCATCTGTTATTCAACAATAATAACCAACAAAAGGAGAAAGACAAGAGAAAGAAGCAAAGATATGGTACACAGGAAAGTAGAACCCACAATATTTTTTTGGCTTTTGCAATGTGCAGTGTGGTTTTGCCTATCTGTTGAATACACTCTGGTGTTGTGGTTTGACTTAAATCACATTTGATACATTGCAATGTAGGAGCTTCCAGAATGAAGCTTCAAGGTATCTAATAGGATTTGTTCTCATCTGTACTGGGGAGTTTCTCTAGATGGCTCTGTAAGGAACCAAGACTGAGGTTCATTTTGAAGGGGCTTGAAATTGTCCTAGGTGGAAACTAGCATTAACGTCAGACAATTCTTTGATGGTATCATATCTCTCAGACTAGGAGCTCTATTAAATATATAGAGTCACATGAGCCACCAAGGTGGCAAGATGAAAGCAAAATTGAAGGCTTAAGTTCAACCTCCAACAGTACATAACAGCATACAAATAAAATAAATGGCTCTTTTGGAGTCAGAAGTCATTTATCAGTCTTTTTACAGTTAAGTGCTTTATTGGTAGTTATCAGAGTACCAATTATAGGGTTTGAGTAAGTGTATATTTTATTACTTGCTGACTAGCTATTATGTTGTTTTCTGAACATACTCAAATGTTCTACATTGATTATGACAAAAAAACTAATGTTAACAACAACTATTCAATTTAAGTTGTCTGTTTTTATTTTAGAAATCACAAATAATTTTATCAATGTTATTTCTTAGAAATTGTTACAGTGAAACTGTATTTTTAGGATGCAATTTTAAAAACTGTAAGACATACAAGAAATAGAAACCTTACCATAGTGAGAATACAGAACAGCCTCATTTCCATCAAAATATCATGTATAGTATCTATGTTTCTTAAAAAACATCCTTGCCTCATGAAAATAGTCAATCTATTTTAAATCATTGCAATATTTATTTTTCATGCATGAGAAATGAAATAACACAATAGAATATAATTTGACACAGGGAATTGAGTAACATGATATTTTTTTAATTCAATCTCTATTCAAGTAATCTTATCAAATAAACCCATTTTATAACTCAGGCTCTTACATTTTTACTGTGTGTATATATGTATGTATGTATGTATTTAGAAAGAGAGAGAGAGTGTGTGTGTGTGTGTGTGTGTGTGTGTGTGTGTGTCCACACATTCCACACATTACTGAAATTACTGAAATATTCTATAAAAGCTGGAAGAGCATTTTGGATATCCTGGATCTGGAATTATAGGTTTTGAGCTGACCAATATGGATACTACAACTAAACCTGACCTCTACAAAAACAGCATTGGAGGTTAACCAAAAAACTATCTCTCCAGCCTCAATTCAGCCACTTATAATGCTTAGTTATAAAAAAGATTGACGCAAAAACTCCAGGTTGATTTTTAACAGAGATTAATATATATATTTTACAAGTAGAAGTTAAGAAGCATTTTATAAGATGTGGGCCACAGGTTGTCTACCAGTAGACAGACAGACAGACAGACAGACAGACAGACAGACAGAACATAGGTAGAGAGAGAGAGAGAGAGAGAGAGAGAGAGAGAGAGAGAGAGAGAGAGAGAGAGATTTACAGACAGGCAGGCAGGGAGGCAGACAGACAGACAGACAGATCATGGATAGATTGATAAATGGGTAAATAAATGATATATAGATAAATTGATTGATTTCTGATAGGCATATATATATATATATATATATATATATATATATATATATATATATGAAATAGATTTTTATCAATATAAAAGCGATTGTTTGGTTGTCTGCTTAGAAATTAGGAAAACTGACTCAAGATAGGATTCTTCCTGTAAGGTTCCTTCAGTTTTCTGAAACCTGAACTTGCTGATAAAAGTTGATGTTTGACACTTGTTAGTTTCAGTGTCTCAGAAGCATGGCCTCTACCCAGCTGTTTTTGGATATTGTTCATTCCTCTATATTCCTCACCATTTTATGACTACAGTTCCAGAGAATAGTGTTGATATTTTAACCTATGCTTATTTATTTTTCTGTTTCTTCTTTTTGTCAGATTGTCTTTGATATATTCCAAACTTCTGCTATCATATGATATCATCATTAACAATATGAGGCAGGAGGGTCTTCCTGGTGTACTAACCCTCTTAGTCATAATATTGTTTCACTTGTCTTCTGTTGGTTTGCTTATTAGAGGCAGGATCTCATTCTCTAGCCCAAGATTATTGCTATTATTTTGACAATAATTTGTCACACTTTCCTAATTTTGATCTTTATAACCACTTTGCTCTCAAGTTTTCTCATGAGAGAAAAATTAAATGCTATGTAATTCTCAGAAAAATTAAATGCTATGTAATTAAATGCTGTAATTCTCAGGCTAGCTTTGGCTAGACTGAGAATTACAGCCATTTCACTACCTCAACTTCTAGACTCTAAAGTCTAGAGTACTGGGATTACAGACATAAGCTAGCAAGCCTGGCTTTTCACATGAGCTTCAACATAATACTATTAACTTAATCTCAAAATACCTCTACACAAGGAGAAATAGTCTACAAATAAGCAAAAATTACTAAAATTCTCCATGTTCCTTTCCCTACTTATATATACCTGCTCATGTTATTAAGATCCCTCCCCAGAAGAGTGAGATTGTCACTGTCCAAGAGCCTTAATTGGCATCAGGAGTGAATGTGTTCATTCATTGTTTACATTAGATTCATTACAAATTTGCAATTTTTAAGTGTGACCAGAGGTTGTACTATATGTACATTAAGTTAACATTATCCACATTAGTCTTTTAACAAAGTATTTTTTGTGGTATCTCTATCCATCCCTTTCTACCTCTGAACCCCTAGCCAACTGTCCCTCCACTCCCTCCAGTGATTCATACAGTATGTCCCTTTCAGAATATCAAATAACATACATTTATGTTTTCTCTGTGCTTTACATGTCACTAGAACTTACTTATTCTTAACACCAAATAGATCCCCTTTCATGGGCATACCACATTGTATTTATTCTTGCACTTATTGAAGAATATCTGGGATACTTATATCATGGAGACTACATAAACCTATAAACTTCTCAGGGCAAATTTTCATTTGAATCTAAGTTTTTATCTAAGATTTGACTTGGTTAGTAGCTACTAGGAATCCTTCTTTGCCATTTCTCGTTAGTTATTTAAAGCTTGTTTTACTGTTCTATTTGATATTTCTATTTTCTTCCCAGTGTGTCTTTTTCTACACCTTACCAACTGCCTAATCTAAGGATTATAATATCAATATTAACTTGATAGTATGTATGGGTTAAATATTACTATTTCGGATCTTCTATGGAAAATTGTAGAGAATGTTTTTGAGAACATTTTTTACACCTTAGTCTCATAATATTCTCCTGAGAAAAACATATACATACATACTTTAAAATAGACAAATCAGTTATCATCAAATTCTACAAGTGGGAAAGGATAGCAACTATCTCTATGCCAAATCAGAAAGTACTGTCTTTCAGAATTATACAGGCAACCACACTTCTGACTGATTGGCCACATGTTCGGAATGCTACTATCCTCTCAGAGTGACTCATGGAAATCAGAATAATTTCCACCTTATAAGTTATCTATGAAGCATATAAATCAGAGCAAATGAATGAAAGACACATTAATAAGGTCTATGAGAGAATTTTGAGAGTTTCTCCCCATGCAAGTAAGAAAGTCATCCCCAGTTCCCAAATTTCACTGTGCTTCAGAATACAATATTATTGAAAATCAGTATCATAGGCTTGCTTGATTGAGTCACTAATCATATGATTAATTTCAACATTTAAAAGTATTCCCCTACCTGTGGTGAGGCCAACTCATAGATAATCTTTTATAACAAAATGATCTTTCTGGTATTTCCTGTCAAAATTCTGAAACTATCTAGGGATCTGCAATATGTTCCCTCATTGGTGGCAATGAATGCCTAAAACACTACTAAAACACAAGAAATTATAGTGGGAGCTTTGGAACTGAATTAGAGATGAAGGGAAAATTACCAGACAAATTATATATCTATATTTTCATTTTGTTTCAATGATTAAATGCATTGTAGAATTACCAAGAGAATAAAAATAATCTATGTTTAACCAATATTCTCTATTTTGTGTCTTTTTGCTTTTGATATCTTGAGGTATTTTGATTTTTCTTTCTGGATAGCATTTCATTCATATCTGAATACTGTCCTCCAGTGATGTAGTGAAGCACTTTCATTGGAAACAGGGTTATCTGTTTTTCTTGAGCGAAAGGTCATCATTTTATTGTCAGTTGTTAAAGATATCCTTAACTAGTTCATTTCAGGTCTACCTAGATCTGTACTGTTCCTGTATTGCTATACGTTGACCCTAGGTGTTAGAATATATGACACATTAATTCTCATTCTCTCTAATACTCTGAATAGTATCTAGTCCATATACATATAGTTCGGAGTGAATAGAGAATACCATAGAAATATATCATGTGTCTGTTTTGCCAAGTACTGACCTTTTTTAAGCTCCTGCAGTCATTTCCATTTCCTTAAATATGCTATACTGTCTTTTGTTCCCTTGATAGAAAACAAAGATTCCATTTTTCTGTTCTTTGAAATAATTTGCCAAGTGGTGTCACATCTCTGATCAAGGAGGTAATATGGAAAGGGGTTAACATTTGAAATGTAAATAAAAATGCAAATATCTAATAAAAATTATAAAAAAAAAAGTAGAGGGCAAAGAGTAAAATCATCAGTCGACAAACTCTGTAATAGGATTCAAAGCAGAACCTATCCCTCCCACAAAGTCTGGGCTTTGTGTGGGCTCCTGATATCTTCAATTTTTACCTAAAGTTCATACTCACTTGAAGGCTGGATTGTGGGGAAGCAGAATAGACTAAGATAAGACAATATATTTCTACATTCTTTGTGAGCGCTAGAGAATTCTTTCCTAACACTGATTGAGCAGGAAATCAAGAATTTACCTGGACCTTTCTCTCTTCCTACTCCATAGTGCTGCACTCTAGTGCACTTACGTAAGGCAGATGATTCCAACTGAGAGAAGCTACTAATTGAAATCCTTGTAGGATCCATGGTCATTGATAGTCTATATTTATCCTACCTGCCTGATTTTCATTCCTGGATCCTCAAATGAGTATTCTATGCATTCTGTTCACAGATATATTTAATGGGACATGCAATGTAGTATAGTTTTTTTTTTCCTTTTCATGTAGATACTGAGCCTGGAATTCTTGAAAACAGAGTAGATTTCATGTGACAGGCCCAACACTAAGTGATTTATAAAGACAATCTCTTTATCTCTGATAACAGACTGCTGGGGTTGGTACAGTTTTATAATTGAAGACACTGAAGTTGTTACTGAGAAGTCTCCATGCTCAAGTGCTTAGATTTGTTGGGTTGTAGAGTAGAAAGCACGTTTTGAGAGGACCTTAGTTTGAAAACTGAGAATAGGAAGGGAAATTTGTATGAAATCTCTTTGCAGCAAAACTTGAATTATGTAATAATGCTGAGATCAATTTACTTCTTTCATCATTTTATTTGACTCTGGTCCTCCTGCCAAAGTCTTTCCAAAGTCAGAGCAAGCATTTCTTTGCAATCAGATATATGCCTATAAAGCTTCTTAAAGCTCTAGGAATCTAAGGGGTTAGAGAACAAATCTTTGGTACAAACTTCAAAAATTACACAGCAGAATGCAAAAAAAAAAAAAAAAACCAGACTTTTTGTTAATCCTCTGGCTTTATCCAATGATAGCTTAACTTTTGCTAATGGCTGCATAATTATCTTCAAGGAAGGTTACTGGCATTTTTAGCAAACTGAGGTTTTATTCTAGCATTTTCTTTTCATATTACACATACATCATTTAAAAAAAGATGCATTTTTTTTCTGTTAACAAAAAATTATCCTCTGGAATTTTACTAAATTGTATGAGATGCCTTCAAACAAATTTTGCATTATACAAAATCCTGAGGGAAGGTCCCATATTACTGATTAACATAAATTATAAGAATTACATCTTGATTGGGACTTAGTTATATTTTATCATTAATTTCCTTTAAAAACATGAAGTTTCATGCAGGATTTTTTGGTGTTGATTTTATAATTTTGGAGCAAATACAAGATGCATGTGTTGGCAAAGTGACAACTTGTCATGCCTCCTCTTCAAATATCTACAGCTAACTCTCACTGGGTTTCAAGCTTCCCCATTTTATTTTGTTTTTAAAGATTAATTTTTGTGAGTGTGGTATGTGTTTGTGTGTGTGTATGTGTGTGCGTGTGTTTGTGTGTGTGTGTGTGTGTGTTTGTGTATGTCATTTATTGCCATTAAGTTAAAGATCTGTATTTTCACACCATGGGAAATGGATACTTTTCACTACTGAAAATCATGTGATATGGTGAACTGTGGGATATACCATAGTCATTTTAAGAAGTCACAGATTTTTAGTACCCAAGTACTCAACTTTTGTTTCCTTTCATTTTTATTACAAAAATATCAGTAAATAATAATATATTACTACAGATTCAAGGAGGAAAACTAGCATTCAAAATTATTAAATTAGTTGCATAGTTTCAAGTACTCTTGATGACAAATTGATTTTAGCACTGATAAGTTACAGAGTTGACTCAGGCTTTTGACTATTCTGTAATGTTGGAGTGACTAGTAAACATAGTATTCCATGATTTCCCCTCATCAAAATTATTTAAGTTGATGTGTGTAGCTTGACAGCCATGGCTGGGGTACTGGCCCTATCAAGAGCTGGTTCTCACACTATGTCACAGACGCCCATTTTTCATCTCACAGCTGATAAGCCAGCCATCCTTCTTGGATAAGCTGCGTCACTTCATTCATCGCATGGCAGAATTTGTTACAGAAACCAATTTCTGTACCTCGTAAGCAAATCTCATGAATGACAAAGAATAGCAAGAGAGGTTTAAAGAGGTTCACTGGTAATCTTTAAAGACTTTATGTCATCAATGGAATCAACAAAGAAGAACCACAGTTGGTAGCTGACTCCCAGAAATGCTCACTCATGAGATTGCCCTAGAAGTTCTTGCTCCTTGCTCTAGACATAGCCCACTGTTTTGAGCACCAGCACTCCAGCAATGGAGGTTTGCTTGTGGAGCAGTTGCTCCTTGGAACAGTTACACTCATTCCTACAGGACTCTCAGTACTCTATCATCTGCATCAAGGCATCCAGGCACAACCTACTTATTATTTTATAATGAGAATATCAAATAGTATCTTAAATTCCTTTTCTTTGATATCAGAAGCTCTGTTAATAATATTGTTTTATAAATGCCTAAAATGCATTTTAAAAACACAAGGTTTGGAAAGACAATTATAAACCAATCTTTTAACTTTTTCTATTAGCTACTCTATGTATGACTCCAGAAGCTGTGGCATTTAGAGAAGTCAAAGTAGCCCTAGGCTCTGCTGTGCCCACGGGCATGTCATACCTTGATCAAGGCAGTCCTCACCTGAATTACTGAGTTATTTAAGTTTCCAGTCTGACCTTTAGATATGTGAATTTATAAAAATATTTTGAGAATTTAGGGGCTATGGAAACAGTAACAAATGGCTTGACTTTGTCTTCTTTCTCCCTAGAAAAAAAGTGATGTTTTTGATTTCTTGTCTAATAGTAAAAGCTTTTGAGAGGCATGTGTTGGTTAAGACATACAGGTTAGTAGCAAATAAAAGTGATTTGATGTCCTTGAAGTTTCTTTTCCCTTCTATGAATATACTTTCAGAAATCAGAACTGTCAAATTGTTGACATGGTTAGTATACAGTGGGAAAGGTATCCTGACATTCAGGAGACAAGGAATATAACAATGTCACACTATGTACAAACATTACACAAGAGATTTATTAGGAAGTTAAAACCCAGGAGGCTGGTTGCCTCTGCTTAGGAGAGAAGCATCAGAGAATTGGATAGAATGAGTTTATATATTGTTTTTGGGAGAGCAGCTTACCCAGGAGTCCTGGAAAGGGGGGGATTGATGGCCTGATCTTGGGGAAAGCTAAGGTGTCAGTGGGATTTCTTCTTGGGGATGGGGTCTGACCACTCTTCTGCGTTGGGTTTTGTAACAATGTTATAGCCATTAAAATCAGTCCTTACTGCTGTTAAGGAATTCTTGGGAATAAACACTAGTGTCTAAATCTCCTCTACTTTCATGCCTTAAAGTTTTACAAAACTTACAAAAAGACAAAGTTTATAAAAGGAATATCTAAGCAAAGTTTCCCTGCCACTTGAGCCGGTATGAATATCCAACAGTTACATTAGTTTAACTGTTGGTTAAAATGTGGTTTATTAAAAATGAATAATTTTCAACCAATGCTATGATGTTTATAATTTATATTATTTGATAGGATTGTCTATTTCATTCTTTTGTTTTTATAATAAATTTATTTCAGTTATATGTGTGACTAGTTATTCTTTTAGAAAAAAGTACCAGTGAACATGTTTAAACTTGTCTGCAATATTATTTTTCAAGTTCCACTTAGATGACTGAACCCCTACTCTCTCTCTCTCTCTCTCTCTCTCTCTCTCTCTCTCTCTCTCTCTCTCTCCTTTCATGGAAGTGGTTCCCTTGGATGATCATGGTCATAGATAATGGTGAAGTCAGTATACATTCTATGAAAGCTAAAATGGTGAGACTATTTGAAGACTTATGAATAGAAGTAGACTACCACAGATCGATTTCAAAGTTCTAACATATCACAGAAATAATCAAAAATAAATTAATTATATTAATCTCATAAAACACTATGTGTCTGATATTGTGGGATTCTAGATTTGATATATCTTAAATTAATTCCACAGGGAAAACCTTTATTCTTCCAAAGAAGGTTTTATTCTCACATCAGAATAGAACACTGCAAGATTCTCCAAATGATCTTTTCAAGCAGTTAAATGGAGCATGCATAGTCACTGTATTTTCAAAGATAGTGAGAAGTGTATATGCTATTTCCAGTATTTTCTTTCTTCCATTTTCTTTTTCATTTTCATTAAATATTATCAATATTACTTTATGATAATCACCTTTTAGCAACACTAGTTTTCTAATCGCCACCTAATTCCCGTGCCATTCTGACTTGTACTTCAGCATATTGCAACCCATATAAGATTTGTATTTTGATAGAAATGAATAGGAGAAAATCCATTGAATAATCCATTTATTTCCTTTAGCCAGGCTCAGCACCTTTACCATCATTCACCATAACTTTGAATTTCAGATTTTTTTTCTGTTTCTCTAGATTCACAGATTTACTGTGGAGACTGACATACAGTCCGATAGGCAGCCAAGTAAAGACATTAATCAAGAATTCTTGTGATCCAACTTGAACATTGTGTTCAGGAGGCAGTAGCTTTCAGTATATATACATATGACAATGTTGACTTCATTCTACTATGGCCCATACTAGTTTCATACTAATGTGTCCTCCTAATTTAAAGCTTTAGACCTAGCACAGTGTCTTATTGTAGAGTAACGAGAGGGGGTTGAATGGAGAAAAGAGGGAGGGAAGGGGGCTTATGGGACTTTCGGGGAGGGAGGAAACGGGAAAGGGGAAGTGATTTGGAATGTAAATTAAAAAAAATAAAATAAAATAAATAATAAAAAAAAAGAGTCATCTTGGTGCTTTGTTTCTATAGTGTCCCTGAACCAGAAGCTACCATCTCTACAAAGCAAGACTGACTAAAGCCTGAGGACAATGATAGTGGGAAATGGGTCAAAGAGTAAGAAACAGCCTTGGGCTGAAAGAAAGCACTTCTTAATGATGCTGACACAGGCCCAGAGGCTCTGGGAAAGAACAGAAGTGTGACCTTCATGATTCACTGGGCATTCTGGCACCTGTCTTGACATATTCTGAATAGATTCCCTGGAGTAGTATGAACCCTAAACCTCACTTGCAACAGTAGCAGGAAATGGAAGGCTCTGCCTTTGAAACCTCTGCTGGGTAACCATTTCTTTGTTGCTTTATTGGCTAAATGGCATCCAACTTAACTGCTAACCTGCTGATCTCAATTATACTTATTACCGTCTGATGTTTATTTTTTTTCTTCCAATCCTCCAGAGGTTCTCCCATCCACTAGCTCCTGCACTGGCTTGTTTTCTCCCTATTGGTGTGTTTGTTTTTGTGTGTATGTGGGGGGTGGGGAGTGTGATAGAGACATACAACCAGATACAGAATGACAGACAAAGAGAAAGAAAGTGAAAACTGGTGTTCAATGAAATGTGATCTTGCAAAAAAAAGACAAACTTCTTGAGAGTCTTCATAGCACACCCTGTCAGTTCTTCAGGTTGATTCAAGGTGACTGCTTTTTGTGTTACATTTCTTATCTTGACATTCTGTTTCAGGAGCTGCCAGAACATTCATTTTATTTTCAATATGAATGCAAAAATCTCCCAAGCTTCTGCAGGACCATTGAAGCTTACTAATTAGATCCTTTAAGCAGTACTCAAAAGCAGAAAGAATCTGTCCTTTATTGTTTTTTTCTTCCATGACTTCCTTTCCACATTGCTTTATTAAAAATTTGCTATGTTTAATAACTCTTCTTGTTAAAATATTGGATCAAAAAGTGCAAGTTAAATGAATTTGCTTTCATTATGATGTTGTTGATGTCAATTCTTGCCCTGCTAGTATTCTTGGTTTTGGAGTTTCAGAGTAGTCACAAATAAGATTGACATGATGTCTAATTTTGGAGCTGTAAATTTGCTAGGAAAAGTAGCATAGAAAAAGTTGAAAGTTTTATGGGATTATTTTAAACAAAACAAAATTATCTCTATTGCTATATAGCAGTTTAATAAATGGAATGGGTAATAGTCAATTTTTTTCTTAAATTGAACATTTCTGAGTATTAACACTTACATATATTTAGGCAGTGACACACTCAATGGACAGATGTGCAGAGCAATGTAAGGATTATACCGAAGTCCTTTTTTCTCTTCTCTTGTTGATAAAAGTCAACTTTAACTTATGCCAGTCTATCAATGTACATCATCTCTCTCTCTCTTTCGCTCTCTCCAATGTATCTATATCTATTGCTATATCTCTATTTATCTATCATGCATCATTTAGTATTGGCTTCTTCAATTAGGTCTTGATTCTTTTGGAACTTATTCATCATGTTGCATACAATTATTGTCTTTTTTGTTTATGATTGAGAAGAATTTTGGCATAACTGAATGAGAATTTACCTGTTTACTCACTAAAGATCATTTGGGTCCTTTCTAGTATGCAATCATGATGAACAAAGTATGCAACATTCATGTTGAGGTTTATGTATGTGAAAAGAAGTCACATAAGTGCTAACAATCCTATAAGGACAATTAACTGCCAAAATCTCTGGAATCTCCTGATTCCAGAAACCTGGAAGGTTATATGTAGTTCTGGAGGCTATATTTAACTTCTTCAGCAAACATTCATTGCACCCTCTATTTTTGACTAACATACATGTCAACTATAGGGTAAATCCTATAAGGTAGGACCATTACTTCCTACCAACCCAAAAGTTAAAAATATCACCAGACAACAGGTGAGGCATAGGCAGAGATTTCTGTGTTTTACTATAAGCTACCTACCTAGTATCATTTGAAACAGCTTAGATTTGTGACTACCTATTTTTCCATTCACACAGAAACTTCATAAGACTATTATCATGTTGAAACTTGGTTTTTAAAGTGACCTGAATGCATGAGCTCTGACTCTGATCACTTGCATTTATCTCTAGAATTAATTCCCCCTTACTGCCTTTGAGAAGAGAGCTATTTTTGCATCAGAAGTGATAATGGTCACAAGTTTCCAATAAGCCTAACCTTACAGGAATTGACCAGACATCTAATTCTCATTTTAGCATATAAGGTTGTTAGAAATTTCCACTCTGTCATAACAAGTGAAAACATGAAGAAGCAGAAAAATCAAAAGCTCTCCTCAGATCTGTCAAAAAAGTGAGGTTGTGAGACAAACAGCTTCAAATTGGCAATATGGACAAATAGGAGGAATCAGAAATGAATGGAACATAGATTCTGGTTCAGACTTCTTTTAGTGAGCTAGCAAGACAGGAACATTAACTGTAACACATCTGATGAAAGCTCAGTGGAGAGGAGTTAAGAGAAAACTGCAGAGAATCAGTCATAGGGATCCCCTGACAGTGAGTGTCCATCACTGCCATGATTTCACAGTAATTGCCATAAACTATCTCATGTTCTGGCAGAGAAGGCATTAGAAGGGTAAGGGAGAAGTCTATATTTAACTAGGCTTATTATAAGGAGAGGCCAGTTAGCCATACTTGGGCCTGCTGAAATACAATCAGAAGCTAACTCCTCTGGAAGATGATAATCCCATTCCTCTGAAGCAGCCCTATATCACTAATAGAAATGTGAACATTCACAGTGAGAACAATGATGGTCCACGGATGTCATTAAATAGGTATTTTTCTCCATCCTACAACTTTATGTCTTCAACACAATTTTGAGCTACTGTGCCTGTTCCTTTGACTCTTAAGATCACATTCGCCTGACAACAAAGAAAAAAAAATAGTTTCGAGACATTTAACACGTTATCAAAATGATCACAAATGGGAAGAACATTAGAATTATGTATGCCGTTTTTAAAAACAATCTATGATTTATATTCCATGAGCTTCAGGGGGGGGAAACAGGCAATATCCAAAAAAATTGGAATGTATGAAAAAATATGGAAATACTAACAGAGAGTAAAATAGAAACGGTAGAGATAAAATGGTACTGTGAAGAGAAAAAGTGCCATTACTACACTGGATACATGAAGGATAACATTGTCTTGGCTAATTTTATACCAACTTGACACAAGCTAAGTCATTTGAGAGGAGGAAAATGCGATTGAGAAAATGTATCCCTAAGACAGGATTGTTGGAAAGTCTGTATGATATTTTCTTAGTGATTGATGTGGTTAGGCCTATCCCATTGTGGGTAAGACCGGATCTGTGCAGGTGGCCCTGGGTTCTATTAGAAAGCAAGTTAGAACATCCATAAGGAACAAGCCCATAAGCAGCACTCCCCATGGATTCTGCATCAATACCAGGTTATGATTCTTTCCTTGTTTGAAGTATTGCTCTAAATTTCTTCAATGATGAAATGTGATATAGAATTGTAAGCAAAATAAAACCTTTCCTGTAGGCTTAAATTTTTTGAAAGCCTGCTTTTAATATGGGTTCTTAAATGCTTTAATCTCCCTTCTAGCCCATCACCCAACAAAGTTAATGTGAAAAAGGTTACTAGGATATGAGGGAAGTGGACCTGTTTAGAAATAGTTCTTTGTAGCAAATCCAATCTGTGTTGTCAGGAAATCAGCAGTTCAATTTACAGAAATCAGCAGTGGCAGCTCAATCCACTGGCAAACACTTCACAAATATACCAGAAGTCCAGTTCAGTAGTGTCAGGATAGCAAACATTAATCAGTAGTAGTGGCACAACCTAGCAGACATAGCCGGGCCTCAGTCAAATCAGCATGAGTCAATAGGAATGACCAGTACCAACAGAAAAGAAAGAAGTTCTCTGCTGTGCCTCTCAATGAAGATCAAGACCAAGAACCATTGCAAAAATTATGCAAGCCCCCATCACTGTCCACTGAGTCCGATTTGCATTCCTTCCAAACATCATGTGTCCTCCATGAGTCTTGCCTCACCATGTGTCTTGCCTCAGCATGTGAGTCTTTCTTAGCAAAACTCCATGTAAGTCTGTATCAGCTGACATCATTCTGCCCATCAGCCCCAGTCTTCAAAAACAGCAAGAAGCGGCCAGAATATCACAAGAAGTTTCTCTCTATGTAGTCACGACAAATGGAACTCAGCTACTCATTGTAAGGCAAACCAATACATGCGTGTTGTGAATGCTTCATCATGCATCCTTTCACACGCTTGCTTTAGCAAAACACCTTTTCCCCTGTGTCTGCCCCAGCAAAACATCATCCTACACAAATGATTTTCCAAAGAACCCGTAAGTTTCCACTCCACTTTCCTCTCCAGGTTGCTGTTGATCCTTATATTTCATCACAATAGAATCCCTAAGATAATCACCACAGTAAATCAAAACAAAAAAATCCAAGAAGAAAAAGGACTAAAAAAATCACAATAAAATGTGCAAGATGTGAGAGATACCTGGAATAAGTGTACTGATAGAAATATTAATGTCAAGAGAAGAAGGAATATTTGAAGCAAATCTGATAATTTAATCCTCCAAATTAGTTCTACACATCAAACTAAAAATCCTAGCTGCTTAGTGAAAAACAAAGAGAAAAATGTTACTCTAAAATATCCTTAGAAAACAAGAAAAGGAAATATTTGTGTTCTTGAGTCATGTAAGGACTCCATAAACATATTTCAATTCACACTTATAAAAAAAAAACCCTTGTAACCCAGATTACAAAGCAAGCTTTGAAAACAAGAATAAGAAAATAAAGATACCAATAAAATACAAGTAAATGGTTTCTACATCCATTTTCTTTCTTTCTTACTTTCTTTCTTTCTTTTTTTCTTTCTTGACTTTAAATATTTTTATTGGGTATTTTATTTATTTATATTTTAAATGTTATCCCCTTTTCTGATGTCCACCCCTGAAAACCCCTATCCTATCACTCCTCCCCACTGCTTCTATGAGGGTAAACCCCCACCCACCCTTCCACTCCCTCCTCATCTCCCCGTCCTTGCATTCCCCTACACTGGGACATCACACCTTCATGGGACCAAGGGTCTCTCCTCCCATTGATGCCTGAGAAGGCCATCCTTTGCTACATATGCGACTGGAGCCATGGGTCCCTCCATGTTTACTCCTTGATTGATGGTTTAGTCCCTGGGAGCTCTGGGAGGTCCAGTTGGTTGATATTGTTGTTCTTCCTACAGAGTTGCAAATTCCTTCAGCTTCTTTGGTCCTTTCTCTAACTCTTCCATTGGGCACCCAGTACTCAGTCCAATGGTTGACTGTAGGCATCTGCCTTTGCATTTGTCAGGCTCTGGCAGAGCATCTCAGGAGACAGCTATCTCAGACTCCTGTCAGTATGTACTTCTTGGCATTCACAATAGAGTCTGGGTTTGGTGACTGTATATTGGATGGATATATGGGGGCACTCTCTGGTTGTCTTTTCCTTCAGTCTCTGCTCCATACATTGTCTCCATATTTGCTCCTGTGAGTATTTTGTTAACCCTTCTAAGAAGCACTCACACTTTCATCTTCTTTCTTCTTGAGCTTCATGTGGTCTGTGAATTGTATCTTCGATATTTTGAGCTTTTGGCCTAATATCCATTAATCAGTGAGTACATGATATATATCCATTTCTTTGTTGAGGGACATCTGTGTTCTTTCCAGCTTCTGGCTATTATAAATAAGCCTACTATGAACATAGTAGAGCATGTGTCCTTGTTATATGTTAGAGCATCTTTTGGGTATATACTCAGGAGTGGTATAGCTGTGTCCTCAGGTAGTACTATGTCCAATTTTCTGAGGAACTGCCAAACTGATTTCCAGAGTGGTTGTACCAGTTTTCAATCCCACCAGTGGAGGAGTGTTCCTCTTTCTCCACATCCTTGCCAGCATTTGCTGTCACCTTAGGTTTTGATCTTAGCCATTCTGACTAGTGTGAGGTAGAATCTCAGGGTTGTTTTGGTTTGCATTTTCCCGATGATTAAGGATATTGAACATTTCTTTAAGGGCTTCTCAGTCATTCAATATACCTCAGTTAAGAATTCTTTGTTTAGCTCTGTACACCATTTTTCTAAAGAAGTATATGAATAGCAGTGATGCTTGTAGAACATTCCCTAATAGTTTTAAATTTAAGGGAGCTACAGGAGGCTGGAGTCAGTGCTGAGTTTTATTAAGGACAGAGCATATGTAAATTGTTATGCAGCAGATATATATATATATATATATATATATATATATATATATATATATGAGGGTGCATACGAGGATCAATTCTTCAGAACATTTCTACAATTTCTTCAAGGAGTAAAAAAGTGAATTTAAAAGCAAAATCACAAAGTTGAAATTATTATAGCATGCTTTCAAATCAGGCAGCCTAGTTTACTCTTTCAATATTTTAGGGTGCCTGTAGTTGAAAAATTATACTGAGAAATGTTTTCTTGACTGTTATTTTTTTCTCCATAACACTTTCATATCAGTTCTATCCATTTTTAACTGTTCAAGGTTTACAAACAAACAAACACCTTTTGTTGTGGCTTTACATATGACTAAGAAATTTAAAATACTTAGGACCATTATACACACTCAAACATACATTCAGTCCCCACATAAATAAATGCAATTCACCTACACATTTGTATCTATGTGTGGCTTCCTACTCTGTGGACTCTTCGGCCATGACTACAAGAATCCTTGGCTGTCAAAATTGGAGTAGAGGGGAAAGATGTTCCTATCATCCTGCTGATAATACTCCAGGAAAGTTGTTATCTACATAAAATGTAGTGAACACCCTTTCTCCCAATAGATAATAAAACCTAAAACATAGCTAGCTGGCAGATAGAATTCTGTACTCATACATAATATTTCAATTCCTCATTATAATATTCTAGAATTATTATTCTAACCTCATGATAGTTGATTTGCATTCTCTCGGTATTTCAAATTTCTTATTTGACTGATCTGTTTATTTCAAGGTCAAATAACTGTTCTATAGTTAATGTTGAGTTCTTATTTTTATTTTTTATTGTGTTCAGATTTTGAAATATATGCTTTTTTGGTTTCAATTTGCTTCACAGGCAAGTCCACATAAAATTATAGTTATTACAATCTGATTGTCTTCAAGTGATTTTGACCACCTGAAAAGAAATAAAAGTTTGTTTCCCTAAGCAGAAATATGTACCTCTATGGCAGGAAAATTGTGTATGCAGTTCAGGGTTCATGGGCTGTATATCCCTAGATGAACAATAGCAAATTAGGACTGGATTGATTCTTTGTGGAATGCAAATTTTAAGATTGCAGTTAGAATCACTATTGAAGAACTTTGTTCACCCATTGTACAGTTTCCATTTAAATGTATATTATAACCTATGCATTTCAGCAAAGAATTGAAATGAGCATCAAATTTCAAAAGGAAAATTAATTTATGGGATCTGGATTCTTTCTTGATTTGAAACTGCTGTTGTGAATCCTATTTCTCTTTGGAGCTAAAAATGAATAAGTAATATAACCAGACTGATGGTTCCAACCTGTAAATCTCAGCATGGAAAAACAGAGAGAGGGTCACTACAAGTTGAGAATAGCCTGGGCAATTGAGTATACCCTGCCTCTATATACATTAAGTGAATGAACAAATAAATACCACATTTGTTCCCCAAATATAAAGTACTTTATATCCTAACTCAAAACCAAATTCATCAATACATAGATTTCAACAAAATGGAAAATTATATGTTTTGATGAATATAGTCTTATTTGATGGGAAATATCATAATTGAATTATACAGCTTTGGTTTTAAAAAAATCTATAGAGCTTTTCATATCAGTACATGCAATTCTACCTTACTTTCAATTGTAATTATGTTATTGGGCAAGAAATTGTTGAATAACACGATGTGTTATAAAGTTGCTGAATGGTAGGATTATTGCCTACCTTATTGACAAAGAAGTCAGGAGATAAGAACCCACATTTGTAGTCCTTCCTTATTATTCTGGAAATTTAAAATAGGAGAAATAGAGACTGCCTTTGAGTGTTGAATGGCTTCTATTTTCACAGGTTTCAGATGTATAAATTGTTAGAGTCAGGGTGGAAATGTGTTGTACTTTGGACAATTTGAGTTCTGGATGTCATCAACCACAACAGTTGTCTATTCTTAACCATGGTGATCCATTACTTCCAATCAGACCTACCTCCTGATCCTTCACAATTGATTCTACTAACAGTGGACCAAACTCATACATTTGTTCTTGTGACTGCCATTCCTATTCAATCTACCACAGTTAAAAAAATGTATGAATAATCTGCTTACTTTCTGAAAGACAACTTACTCACTATTATTTAGGTAGTTATTGTCCAGCCTTAGCCAATTTAAATTGTATCACAATTTAATCAGGTTAAACAGAGTATTAGTATACTATTCTAGCCCATAATTTAACATTATTATTGCTTACTATGGCCTTTTGGCAAGGACCCCTCTTGCTAAACTTCACCCTAGATAGTTCATACACAAGATTTTATAGTTGTGGCACCAGGTTATGGCCATTTGCTTGATGTTCTTATGAGATTCATAACAGTGGGAATGGGTGTATCTCTGACTCTTTTACCTGCTATTGAGACTCTTTCATTGGATTGGCTTGTCCCACCTTGATTTTGAGACTTTAGTCTTGTCATATTGTATCTTGTGTTTTCCCTGTTAGGTTGTTGACTTGAAGAACAGTTCTTTTCTGAAGAGGAAATGGAATGCAAATAGGATGCAAAAGCAAAAGGTGTTTTATTTTACAAAAGTCCAGCATTGGATGGGAGCCTGCAGAGGGTGGGGGGGAGAGGAGTCTGCCAAGATGGAGACTGCAGGTGAGCTCAAAGGCCCAATTTAAAGCACATTAGAGGAATTCCAGGGAGGGGTAGGTGATCTTTCTCTCAATTGGTTGGCTGGATCTCTAAAGGTATGAGGGTCTATGGGATTGGCTAGGACTCTGGAAACATTTCATAACCATTGCTGGGGTTTGGGGCCTGGAAACAGTTGCTGACTCATTGCCCTTGTCTCAGGCCTAGTGGCAGGGCAGTTTCTGATTGGCTGCCTAAGGTCTGGAGTTTTTCCAGTTCTAGGAAACAGATATCTGGGCCTAGTCTCCTGAAGTACCAGTTTAAAGCCTGTCATGGTGTCAACCTCTGTGAGTCCTCTCAGGAGGAAAAGTAGTAAGAAAGGAAGTCGGGAGCTCTAGTGGGGGACCAGTGAGGGGAGTAGAGGGAGAGGAAACTTTGGTTGTGATGTATTATATGAGAAAAGATTCTATTTTCAATGATAGAGTTTACAGTTGTTCCTATGTATTTGTAAAAAAATTCAAACCAGACTCAATCCAGTAAATCACACATGTGATTTATTAATTTTCTCCACAATTACCCATTGAATAAAATCTAACTTGAAAAACATATCTTTCTTAAACTCTAATGGCACTGGAGATAGGAGAGATGACTTGGCACTTAAGAGCACATCCTGTTCTTCCAGAAAGCCTGAGACCAATTCCTAGAACCCATATCAAACTGCTCCCAAGAGTCTGTAGCTCCAACTCCAGTTGATCTCACACCCTCCTCTAGCCTCCAAGGGAAACCCTAGGATATAAGCCAAGTGCTCCTGTTGACAGGTTAACCAGATTACACAAATAAAACACATATAATAACATGTGGTCATATAGGAAGTTAAAGTCGAATAAGATTGCAAAAACCAAATATTAATTACTGATTTTTTAATGGTTTATTTAAAGATCTGTTTGTAAATCCTATTTGCCAAGCGTGACTTGCTATGTGGAATAGAATACTCTGGAGAAATAGTTTAAAACATCCAATCATTCCTTTATCAATCTGACAACAGCCACAGATGCTTCTGTAAATTCCAAATGCTTGTATGATTTTTAACTTTGAAATAAAAATGTAAACAGTACCCTACAGGAAACCACTGAGTCCCACAAGACCTTAGTAGGGGTGACACAACCTGGTTTCTGCTCCTGGAACAGGGTCAAGAAGGCCTGGGCCTCAAGGAGTAGCCACGGCTGCTGTGGGACAAGACTTGTCTGTATATTAATGTATGTATTTTTCACATTCCTTGGAGAAATTTCCTCCCTGTTAATAATAATGACTCCATGATAATTTGAAAAGGCAGGAAGTCCAGGAGTCGAGGGTATGCCTATGTCTTTAGCAAAATGATAAACTCTGGGACCTTCAGTGCAGCCCTTAAGGATGTGGAAAAGAATTCTAAAAGTGTGAGTTCAAAAATATATAATTTCTTGACTATACAAAAATATAAGGATGCAATATGAATTGTATAAGGAGCTGCATAGATCTAAAGGAACAAAGACAGCTGTGCTATGAGTCAGCTTATGCTTATCAGAAATATTCAAGGAGAGGCAGATACAAATGCAAGAACATTCCTGAGTTCAAGGTCAGCCTGGGATAGAGCTAATTTAGGTCCAGTTGTGGTCATCAGAGTGCTAATCTCAGGACAAGTTCCTTCCCAGCAGGCAGATCTCTGAATTCTTTCAAAATGTTAAAAAGAAAAAAAAAATATGTACTTGCTTTTCTTTTCCTAAGAGTCAAGGGACTTAGGTCAAGGAATACTGATTCATAGGACGGTCAACAGGGAACCTGGAATAAATAACTGAACTGATATGCAAATTTTAAAAAACCGGGCCTTTGGTTTGTAGGAGATAAGCTAGCAGAATGAGATAGCACTTCTTTTCTTTAGAATTGCTTTTTTTTTAATTTAATCTTTTTTTACAGCCCAGATTTTATCCCCCTCCTAGTCCACCCTCTGATGGGTTCCACATCCCATACCTCATTCCCCCCCATCTACACTAGGATGTTCCCACCTCCATACCCCATACCCCACACCCCACCAGAACTCCGAATTCTCTGGGGCTTCCTGTCTCTTGAAGGTTAGGTATATCTTCTCTGACTGAGTCCAAACCCAGCAGTACTCTTCTGTATATGCATCGGGGGTCTTATATCACCTGGCATATGCTGCCCTGTTGCTGGCCCAGTGTCTGAGAGATCTTGGGAGTCCAGGTTAGTTGAGACTGCTGGTCTTCCTACAGGATCACCCTTCTCCTCAGCTTATTCCATCTTTCCCCTAATTCAACCACAGAGGTCAGCAGCTTCTGTCCATTGGTGGGGTGTAAATATCTGCATCTGATTCTTTCAGCTGCTTGTTGGGTCTTTTGGAAGGCAGTCATGATAGGCCCCTTTTTGTGAACAAACCATAGCCTCAAGACAGGCCTTGGAGCCTCCCCTTGAGCTGGAATCCAATTTGAGTCTTTCCTTGAACCTCCTTTTCCTCAGGTTCTTTTCCATTTTTGCCCCAGCAGTTCTTTCTTTTCTAGAAAGAACTGAGAGATCTGAAGATCTCTGGAGAACAAACATAGCTCTTCAAGAATTTTTTTCTAACAGGATTTTATGATTTTAGTAGGAAAATCCATGAAGAGACAACAAAGCCCTTTTAATTTTTTTCATAGCTCTTTTAGAATTTTTTCCTAATAATTTTTCTAAGAGAGCAAACACAACTCTTTTAGAATGTTTTGTAGCAGCTATCCAGAGAAGGCTATCTGAAGAGTGAACATAGTTCTTTGAGAATTTTTTCTGACTTTCTGATTTTGATCTACCTAACAGGATTTATGACTTGGCCAGAAAATCTAAGAATTATTTTTATAACGGCTTTTCTGACTTTGGTCAGAAAACCCATGAGCAGAACACAGACACACACACACACACACACACACACACACAGAGAGAGAGAGAGAAGGAGAGAGAGAGAGAGAGAGAGAGAGAGAGAGAGAGAGAGAGAGAGAGAGAGAGAGAGAGAGATCTGCAGAGAACTGTCTGTCTAGGTAGCAATCTTGAGCAGAACATAGACTACCAGCTTGTACACACAATTTGGCATAGAGTCAAATTTGTTTTCACTGCTCCTAGACACCCCTTCTCTCAAGAACCCCGAACTAGTTGAGGCTGGTCCTTGGCATGAAACCTTTCAAGGGTATCTTGGCTTTGTTCTACTGATGACATCTCCACTCTTGCACTTTCACTGGTTCCACAGTGCTTATTTCAGAAAGATTTCTGTAACACAGAGGGGACCCCTAGCCTGACACACACCTCCAATTACAACCCAAGAACAACTGCAATTCCAGGGCCTCTCGGGTTACAACAGTCTCTGGAATAGAGAAGAAAGGATTCTTAGAAACTTCCAGTGATCAAGGATACTGGGAGGCTCAGAATCAGAGACCCATGGTAGAAGATAAGAGAAGACTAAACAAGGAGACCAGGCAAAGATCCCTGTAACATTGGCAGGGAGAGCTGGTGAGGGCTTCATCATTGTGCAGGGGATTGCCTCTCAAGTCTTGGTAGGGTACCGAGGTGGAAGTAATCTCCAGTGAAAAGCATTGAAGGGATACTGAGCACTGACATGAGAGATATAGACAGACTAGGCATTCAAAACAAAAATGTGTGGGTTCTGAATGGATGGTGAATGAATCTATGAATGCTTTGAAAGATGCACAAGACCTAGTAAAGAAGGAATGATTTCAAGTATGTGGCATAAGCCTTGCCCTAACAGAAGTGCTGCCACATAATGTTCAGTAAACATTCACCAACTTACTGTACAACATCTCAACCGTGTATTAGTTACACAGACACGCACACACACACACACACACATACTCACACACACACCACATACACACACACACACACACACACACACACACACACACACTCACACAGCACCAATAACAAAATAGTTACAAATAAGTCACCAGAGATAAAATACAATGAAACTGTGTTAATTTCTAAATTAATAAGAATTTGTCTTTTATGATCTGAAATTTGAACTGAATGTGAAGGTCACAAGATATTGCTGTGTTCTTGTTATGTGGGTGGAATCATGTTACCCTGTTAGCCGTAGAGAATATAGTGCTAACAACATTACCAAGGTAGCAACTTCTGTCTATCAAGGTGATCTGAGAAACAAGTATACAAACAAAACTTGGAAATCAATGTGTTTGTCTACATGTCTGTGTCTATTTCACTTTGTCTTACAGTTGTAAATGCACTGTAGCTAGGTAGCACCATTTTACTAAATGGGAATAAACTGCTTTCTAAATAATAACCTTTTTATACTCACATATTAGGGATGCTCTTCTTTCCCCTCAGAGAAGCTTAATTTTACATGGAACAACAGTTAACGTAGAAACTCATAGGAAGTGCTGAGAATACGTGATGAACCAATGGTATTATGTATCAGTCATCCTTCATCTGTCAATTACCCATACATAATGATCAGTCTTAGGGAACACCTCAGAAGTTGCAAGCAGATGTCAAGATACAGGGGCCGATGAGGTCTGCTCTGCAGTAGTGTATCCAGACCTGCCAGGATGCTGCACTCATGATTAGAACAGCTGGGCTGTCTGCACAAGACTTGGAGATAATCAAACCAGTCAGAATTCCAGCATAAGTGGTGGGTCAAGAGACCCAGCCTGTGGTTGAGAAGACATTTCTGCAGCAGATAGTTTCTGGATGTTTCTTCAGGAATGTGACCCAGTAGAAGGTCCTGTGCCTGTGAACAACACAGGAAACATTAATGAGATATATACATACATACATACATACATACATACATACATTCTACATGTGTAAAAAGGCCACATTAAATGTGCAAGTGTTTTTAAGTATGAATTTAAAATATTGAAATCCTATATATTAAGGTCATTGGTTTTATTTTTGCAATTTATATTAAAATCCCTTAGTCTTACATTACCTAATACAAAACATTATAAGTGACTGTGCATACATGCGTGCGCACACACACACACACACACACACTATTTTCTTACTCCCACTACCATAATATATCTAGCATCGAGTGCATATTTTACAAATAATAGTTCTTTAAAAATTATGTGATTTTTGGAAAAGGAGTTATGCCCATTTAAATTGTTCCCTTAGAAGAAATGCGGTAGGGGCACTCTGGGCAAGGGAATGCCTTCCTCCCATCTTAGAATCTGTCACAGATTGTTTATTATCCAATACCTCCCTAATTTGAAGGGCATGTAAGTCTCAGTCCTGAAGGATGGGCTGAGTTAAAGGTGCTAGGAACATACATATTATCTTGGGTTTTGTCTCTTCATAGCCATGTAGACTGCCATGGAAAGTCACTTTTGAGTTATGAGTGAAATTAGCTCATTAATCATCATTGCACTTTCTGTTAAGTGGATGTGTTGGCTTGGCATACTTCTGCCTAAGCTGAATAGACCACAGCTTAAGGTACAGAGCCCTGGACTTCATCATCCATACTATGGAATAATGAAATGTTCAGGGAGACAGGAGAAATAAAGCCTTGGCAGAACAGTCAAGGAGGAGAAGTTCACAAGCTAGAGATGAAGAACAGCATCTCACTCTAGAAGCTTCTGGTTCCTTGAGAAGCTTAGTGTTTTGGCCTCTGTCATTTGGATTTTGAGCCTTTTAATCATTCTCTCCAGTGTGCTCAGAAGCCTTTTGCTTTCAACCTGTAGGAATCCATTCAAGATATTTTCTATTATTTCCAAGCTTTGGACATTTCAACACAATGTTGTCATCTACAAAGTTCACATATGAGAGTCATATAACAGAAATAAAAAAGAAAAAAATGGAAATAACACACACAATGCTTAAGCAAGTTTATAATTTTGGGTTGGATCTAATTCATAATAATTTTGTGTCTCATGTGGTCCACACATCTCAGGTTGAATATACCTAGAACCAAAAAGGAAACATTTTATCTATTTTGCAAGCAGTTCTAAAGGAAATTTATAAGATCTGCCTGTTACTACGCATTTAAATAGTGTCACAAAATTCTCACTTGATTTAAACTTCTCTTATTACTTTTTACTCTTCGTAAATGCACTCTTTTCAAATGTTATTAATGTGACAGCAAATAGCCACAAACATATACCACCCTCAAAGCTTGGATCTAGAAATCTGAGCATTGCTAAATCGGAACATCACAGCAGGTATTTAATACAATGGTTTCAGGATGTGGCCATCCTATAAGATACAATCATAGCCAGATAACTGAACTTCCTAAAAAGGGAAGCCGGTGAGGCTGACCTAAATATGACTCTGGAGAATAAAACTCTAACATAGCAGAAGGAAAGCAGTCCACAGAAACTGCGGGAGGTGTCATGGAAGAGACTACAGCAGGAATTTAAATTTGAGAGGAAGTAACACTGATTCTAAGGCAGCACATTTCTAAAACATTTCAGTAGAGGCGACATTTCCTAGTTGAAAGGAAGCATAAACATGAATGTGTACTTAGCAGATAAGCATTTAAATTACTTTTGACATATAGCTAAAGGAGACAAAAGAAAAGCAAAGGAAGGCTCTGCTGTTATGTCTATGGTCACTCTGAAAGCTCTGCTAGAGTCACTTCATCCTAAGGAGAGGAAGGAAACACATCTGCCTTTCCAGAATGAAGCCAAGACTTGGGGCAAGGTGCACAGGAATGAAGATGGGAGTGAAGGACAGTGGGATGCAAAAGAGGGGACTTGTTGATACCATGAGTAGCCTGTGCACACTGGAAAGCTATTTTCATCCTGTGTCCAAAGCTGTATCCAATACTTAATGTGCCTTTGAAGAGATTAGAAATTAGTGCTATCTCCGTCTTCTGTGATCAAAATCTGTGTCTCTCCTCCCAATTAATTCAAGACAGCTACATAATAGCATGAATACTGGGTTTCATCCCTCATTTGAAAAACTCTTTGCCACCCAAGTACCAAATCTATTCAACTTTGTATGTTTCACCGACTATCAAAATGCTATCTCCTTTGATCTGTGATCTACACTTTTAAAATTTCATCTTATAGGTCACAGGGACCTTGACATATTGAGCATAAACAAAATGTTTACCTTTCCCAAAGATTTTTAACATTTTTTAGAAGTTTCTAGAAATAATCTTCAACTACGTGTTATCATACCTGACAGGATACTTTGGTTGGTCTGGAGATTTGAATTGTTCCTGAAATTGAACTGTATGATTTGTGTTGTGAGAGAAAGGTACCAGGTTGACTTTGGCAGTCTCAATCCACATATGAATCAACTGAACTTATAAACTGGAGCCTCAATAAGAACCTGTATTATACAACATAGGAAAAATATATCTTCTGGATATTTTGCTGACAGTAGAGTGTGTTCATTACTGTGTTTGAATGCATGGAGGCCATACTTTCCATGTCTCCATAGTAAAGAGCAACTGGAAGCATTATATTAGGGGCTTACTTAAACTCTGCTTTGTAGACCCTCTGCTCTCCTAGTTCTAGATTTTAATATTCACCCTTTAGCCATGATGAATACTAACAGAATACATACCCTGCAGCTTTGAAGAGTATGGATTCAACATACCGATTAGCTCCCATAAATATTTAGCTGTGACTTTATCAGTCCTCCGCAACTCCAGCTTTCTATTTATCAAAGCTTAATTTTTGCTTTATAGACCCCTTCTAAAATTACAAAGAGTATTTGAAATAACTTTACTTTTTGTTCCCTATAAGTTTCAAATGTTTTTCCTAGAACTTGGCATCATTCTCTATTTTATTTACTCTAATTCTGTTCTTTTTCACCTTGTCTGACACTTCATGTTGTAACTATCACACCTATAGAAGTACATATATGTTCTTTATGGGGATTAACGCTATGTTTAATAATATGTAAGCCCATTAGAAATACAAAGGCTCAAATACAGCTAGTTAATTGCCATACCTTTATATTTTGCCTGCTCCAATCTGTTCATGTCCCTTAAGCTATCAGTAGCTAATATGATAAATGCTTTAATGATTATGTGTGTCAATTAGTGATTATCTCCTAATCTTATAGTACACATTGGTAATTCCAAAATGTTTAAATCCTTAGAGTAGATATTCTTATAAAACAAGCAACCCACAAAAAGCACTTCTGGGGCTTCCACATCTAATAGCTCACCCTTAAGAGAGATGTCCTTAAGATCATTGCTTTAGCTAACAAAATATTCTGTCTGCTCTGTTTGAAGCTAAGACAATCTCTTCATAAAAGCATAGCAACAAATAAAGTAGATTAAGACCCTATTATGGAGAAAGCACCTTTGAAGAAACTTGTATGCAATTTCATTTAAGCTTCATAACAATAAAATTATATAGATTTTTAGGCATAATTTTTTGATATGAGGATGGATTCCAGTCAAGGTGATTGGGCCCAAGAACCCAGTTGCAATCCTGTGCATTTTCAAATTGCATAAAGTAGACTCTGAAAATGTGGCTATTATTACTTAGCTTCAGCTTGTGGAAGTTCCATTTTTCTATAGGGAATGTGAGAGGCATGATAATCAACTGCCTCCCTAGCTCTCATCCCTGTGTTGTTGTTTTTCCCTCCTATATATTCTACATCTTTCCAATTCCCTTGCCTCAAGTGCCACCTGCTCTCCTGAAAAAATGCAATGTGGCATTTGCCATTTATATTGCTATGCTCAGCAGTGTCCTGGAAAACAAATATAAAATGACAGCTCCAATCCACACTATCTCTGGGTTTCACACTTATGCTTCCCTTTGCAAATCCGGGGAAAATTCAGAATTCCGGTGAGAAAAGTTGTTGATAAAAAATGTTGCTTCCATTTTCTGGCCTTTAGAAGTAACTTGAAGGACCTATCTTTATAATATAACCAGAGAACTCCAAAAGCCAAATTAAGCAAGCGCATAATTCCCCGAGAGAGAAAGGGAGCATTTATTATTTATTATGTTTACCCCATCATCATTATCATCACCAAATAGTGTTTGTTGAGATTTGAGACATAAAAGGCAGGGGGCTGGATAAATTGGCATCTTTTCTGCCTCCCAAGAGGTTATGATTTAAATAGAAACAGAGTGTAAAAGACAAACATACGCAAGGTCAGGCTGAAACCAACACTAACACATTAACATATTCATTAAAATAGATCTCATTACAATTCAACAATGGGAGACAACGATGTAATGTACTAAACTAGGAGTCAGGAGATTCTGCTGCATGCTGAGGGGATGGCTTTGGGGAAAGAATCTAAACATCCTTAAGGTTAAAATGCTTGAGAAATCATGAAGAAGGCAGTTTGGGAAGATGAGCCAAACACACAATGTAGAGGCAAGAAAACTGTACAATTTCTGGAAATATAATCAAGTGATTCATAGTCTATAGATAAATTCATTGTGTTTTGTAAATTAAAGGACTTTAAAAGTTCCTTCCAGATTTGGAAATTGGGGGCTTTAAAGATGCCTCAGTCACTGAAGCACAAACAAGATGTCTTCAGGTCAGGAACCATGACCCATCTGAGTGCTGAAAGGGCACTGAATTGATTTTGATTAAAGAAATACAAGCAAACATTATAACGAGAAGGTACATAATTGGATGTGGATGGACCTACCTAGGCTTAAATGTAATTTGAGTGGCTGTCTCATGAGAATGAGGAAGCCCATGAGGAGGAGTAAAGCCACACTTGCTCTTTCTGACAGTGAAAGGCTTTGCTTACTTTGCATAAGGAAATCAAGCAAATATTGTGCCACATGCTACAATTCTGAGCAGTCACCTTTCAGTTGGCGTATGAAAGTCAGCAGCAGCAAGACTCTTTTTTCCCATGAACTATGAGCTAAGGGATTCTCTGATGAGAAGTAGAGAACACAAATCCCCTGGGTTGGTAGCCGTGCAGACTGAATAACATTTCATCTTCCACTGGAGCTCATTAAGTCATGGTTTGCTGCATTCTTCATGAACCTCTCTGGTCTTAAAAACTCTGTCTGCTGAGTTGTGGAGCTTGAGAGCTGTGCCCTAATCTGTACTTCTCTTCAACAGGAGTCTCTTTTCCTTTGAAAATTATCGGAGAAACGTTTGTCCCACTAGTGCTACATTATTAAAAGCAATTCAAAGGAGCATTGCCAAAAAGTATATCAAAATCAAGTTTGATGTGTACTGGCAAGGAAGAATAGCATCCTGTGACAAGAATAATCACCGAGGTTCACTGGACATTCACCAGTTACATTCTAAACACTGGAATGGATATTTCTGAGCTACAATTTAATTCAACTCTAATTAAATAGACTTTTCCTCAGTTTAGCAAAGGAGAAAAAAATGCTCATAGAGGAAGAAAGTTGTAGGAATATTCCCGTTCCAAATCTAGGTGTACCCATAAACTCACCATGTTCTCTTCTGTTTCAGGAGCAAAGATTCTATTTCACTATTTCTCTCTTTGGGTCTCCTCAATGATAAAGAGACAGGATATAAAGATTGGTAAATATATCTTATCAATTTTCTAAAATCATATTTTAATAGGTAGATATTACTGTTACTACATATATATTTGATTAAAACATGAGAAAAGCCACAACTACAGCAGCTGGCACAAGTTTATGAAGAGGAAGAAATTTTCAATTAAATTATCAGAACTTAGGCTGGATAAAAAAAAAATGTTCATAGAGGTAGAAAGATATGGTGAATCCCAGGCCTATGAATAATATGGCCAAGAGATGACTCAGCCACTCCACTAAAGGCTAGCCTCATAACAAAAACTATCAATTTACAATTGTTTCTTCAGGAAGACCCAATCCCAGCACAGGATTGTGATGATATCATGTAGACCTTATCAGGTATTTGACCATCAAAAGGAATTCAAGTTTCCTTGACAGGATATTATTAAGACAAAATGTTTTATGATGGGTTTTAACCATAATTATTGCATGATATTTATAGTTCTAGCAACCATATAATCTAATTCTTATACTCCATTTACCAAGCATGTAAGAATATTCATCTTACTTATGTAACTTGAATGACATATTTGCGACTGCCATTGATTTATTCTATGAATGCATTTTAATAATTATAACAATTAGTAAGTTCTTTCTCTTTAAATAAAAATAGTTTTTGTGGTATACACATATATACAGATATAAGTATGTGTATGGTAATTATCAGTTACTGCTTTAGAGTGCATCAGTTCCCACAGTGAGTCCCAGCCTAGTTCTTACTTATGTAAACTTGGGGAAAAATTATTTCAGAGTTATAAAGTCCAGTTTCCTACATCTCTCAGCATTGTTGGAAAAGACAGCATAAAATAGCCCAGGGAGCATCAGGCAAAGCTAACTCAGAATCCAGCAGAGCTTGGAAAACTGCTACTAAGAAACACTCTGTCCTTAGTCTAAGCTCATTCAACATGTCTGTCTCATTTGTTATGAGACTGGGAAGAACCTAGATTCTGAAGCTCTTCTTTGTCTCATTACTGGTGTGCTTGTCCTTTGTATTTTCCATTTGCATCATTTCAATCATTACTAACTCTAATATTTTTGTATTGAAAATAGTTTTAATTAGGTATAAGTGTACCTGTCTTGTCTCCACCACCACCCCTAAATTCTGGCATGTTGGTTTTTACATCTGTGGTTTTATTAGCTGTGTGGGAACTGGCCTCACAATTTTTGTTTCCAGGATGCCAGAAATAGAAATAAGAGGTCAATTTCTAGAGAACATAAACAAATCATCCAAGAGGATGCTGTTAAATGCCAGTCTAGAACCCATAGCAGGCACTTAGAGCCACCTGCCTTACTAGGCTCTTATACTGTTATCACCCAACCATCCTAATCACACATGAATCATGGACCAGACTATTGGGAATTGCTCTTAGGAATCTGAATATTACCAATATTGTATCTGTTTCATTAATTTATCTGGTGCCTTTGTCATGGAAATCACTATTCAGGTGCTTGCTAATATTCTTTAGGTACCCACTTCTTGATTGATTTAAGGGCTCTTATGCATGACGTCTCATGATATAGCATGTCTCCTTGTCTGTGACATAGCAAACTCTCATTACAATGACTATTATCTCTTTATTTTTGTTTTTTAAAAGTGTGTAATTCCAGATTAGTAACTGTATCTATGCTTTCCAATTGGCACATTTAATTTATATCTATAATACACTGTCTTTTCCCAATGGGGGGAATCTCCATGTTAGTAACAGTTCAAAGAATATAAAGCCTTAATATATTCTCTAATGGGAATGAACTTGATAGTTTAAATAAATACACACATCTCAATTCAATATACTAAGAGGAGAAAAACAAACACACAAACAAAATTAAGCAAACAACCCCCCATAGTGATTTTAGTGTCTCCAGCTGGTCTTAGAAATTTAACTGAAGTAAGATTCGTGTGGAAATGGTGGTGGGGTTTACAGGTGTTATCTCTCAACTGAGAGAATGTTTCTACAGAAGAGATGAAGCCCTGGATTTGAACCTCAATACCACATAAACCAAGCAGTGCCTGCCTGTCATCCCAGATGGCAGAAACGGAGTTAAAAGGTCATAACTTCAAGGTCATTATCATCAACATAAGAAGAGAGAAGCTATTGTGAGATACATGAGATCCTAGAATGGCAGGTAGACACGTGCACATGGCTCGTTAGAATTTTATGTGAATATGCTATTTGTTTAGGATCTCTATTACTATGAAGTGACACTATCACCATAATAATTCTTATAAAGGAAAATATTTAATTTGGGCTGGCTTACAGTTCATAGGTTTAGTCTGTTATTATAATGGCTAGAAACATGGCAGGATGCAGGTAGGCATAGTACTGGAAAAGGAGCTGAGATTTCTACATCTCGATCTGAGAACTCAAAGTACATCCCCACAGTAACACATTTCCCCCAGAAAGATCACACCTACTCCAACAAACAGCTACATTTTCTAATTGTTTCACTCTCTAGCAGCTTATGGGGGCCATTTTTATTCAAGCCATCATACTAATCTTCACAAAAAAAAATAGGTGAAAACCCTAAAATGTCAACAGAGCAGAAAACTTATGCTCCTTTTAGATGAAAACGTTATAAATTTGTGAAGAAAATATTAGCCTCCAATATTCAGCCTAGGAGCAGCACACTTGAGAAAGTTACTCTAAGATACAGAGGGAAAAACTGGTGGGGGACAAGGTAATTTGGTGAGCTTGTTTCTACATAGCCAGCCCCGCATCGTTCTAACCACTAGTGATAATAGTTTTCTCCCTTTCTCCCTTCCTTTATACAGGGGAGATCGTATAGCTTGTTTTATGTGGAAAATTGGAGAGAGAGAGAGAGAGAGAGAGAGAGAGAGAGAGAGAGAGAGAGGAAATAGAACGCAAGCAAGAAAGCAACTCACACACACGCACACACACACACACACACTTCAAACTTCTGATATTTCTATTTTTCCCAAGATCTTCCAGTTCAAAATAACCACCAAAAAATATATGCAGGTATAACATGACATCTCTTCAACAGGAATGGAGAAATATGGCTAAGAGCAAAAACCCAAACAACATTTGGATTATGTCAAATACATTGAAGAAAGTCATTACATCATGGTTATGCATGTGCAACTTTTCAGAGAAGGACAATTCAACCAGCTACTTCATTCTTCCATGGTGATCATCTTAAAGTTTCTTTTTTTTTCTCTTTTCACTAAGATGTGATTATTTTTCCTCTGAAAAATTTTAATTAGACAACTCCTTTGGCACACATATTTGTGGCATCTTTGGCTCAAGAAGTAGCCAACACTAGGGAGAAGGTTTTATATTTAGGGAGTAGCAAGCAGTTTAACATTATCTTTTGCTTGTTTGGGCAATTTTACCACCTAGGGAACATTAGAAACATTAGAGGCTTAATCAATGTATGTTTCTACTTTATTTAGCCTATTATCTAAGCAACAGACAAAGTATTTAGGCTGTCTTACTTTTTCCCAGGATAATTCTCTTTTTTGATAGAAAGCCCCTCAATATAATCTTTTTCTTTTTTGTACAACCTGTCCTCACAAAATAATGTGTTCAAAGTATGAATTTGTCATTAAGTGCAGCTCTTCTATAAAACTCAAGTATTCAAGAACTTTTGTCCTTCGGGCACTGAAATGTTTCTGAAGAAGTTAGATGATTAGAAACTCACATGCACTTGAGCACAATTTAATAAAATGGTAAGTTTCACTTAATACAAATTTCTAGTATAGGAAAAACTTGTAAGAGCTTTTGAAATGTATTCCAAACATCAGAATATGTTGTCTAGTACTCTTAGTAAGTTATGTGTTCCTTTGACTTTGGGCTTTTTTGAAAATTTGTTCATCTTAGGAAATGTAGAAATTTGTTCATAATGTGAATTGTGTTCACTGAAGTTCAAGTTGATTGTTATTCTATGGGATAAAGGTTTGTCAGTTTTGTATCTATTAAATAAACTTATAAAATATTCCTGATGGCCATCTCTACTCATACTTCTTTAAATTTTTCTTTTGAGATTCTAAAGGGGTATGTGACTCACTACTTCGTTGGCAAGTTTGATATCAATTTAACATGTCATTATTTTAAATGGTTGTGATCTCATTTTATTTCTAAAGTATTTTATTATTTATTTGTATAGACATTTTGCTTATATGCATGTCTGTGTACCACATGCATTACGTCTCAGGGGAGACAAGAAGAGGGTATGATATCCTCAGGAACTGGAGTGATAAGCAGTTATGAGCTGCTTTTTTGGTGCTGGGAACTGAAACCAGACCTCTTTAAGAGTAATAAATGCTCTTAACCACTGACTCACCTCTCCAGCCCCCTGAAAATGTATCAGTAACTCTAGTGTTTTATTTTAAAAATTAATACAATCTGTTGTGAGTAGCTTAGACACAATATCAAATCCTATAGTTCTGAGTAACAGAGTTACAAGGTTAACTGTATAAAGATATAGTTCTTTAAGGGCTCAAGAGAAAAGACTTTCTGATACTAGATAGTGAAGAATATGTTCCCCCTTCTTCTATGGGAAATTTATCATACCTTCTTGTGTTGTTTGTGACTCTGGATCATAGACTACCCATGGTTTCCATAGATTTTTTCCCCTCCTGATTGAGCTTCTCCAGGCTTACCTTACATTGAGATGATCCAATGCAAAACAGAAAACAAATTCCAAGGAAGGTGTCTTTATTGTTTGTTTATATTTGGATTCCAAAACATTGATGTATTAGTGGGTAAAGCAAAAATGATTAAATCACTTCCTATGGTGTGCTAGTTTTGAAACATGAAAGACAATATTTGTGTTTCCTTTTCTGGGTTATTTTAGCTGTCATTATATTCTACACAGCCATTCCTATGAGTAGAAATTATAATCATTAGTGCTTTCTTAGGCAGAACATTATTTATTCAATGAAATTTCCAGTCAAGTTCAAATGACTTCAAACCAATGTTGACTGATTGGTATGACAATGACCAATAACCCTGTGATTGAATAGTAATTAATAGATAACAAGTTAAACAAATATTTCTGGGCTTCCCCACACTTCTGTGCAAACATGAGAAGCCAACCAATAGGTGGACTGGAATTAAGTTTATACCAATTTCCATTAGAGGGTAATTTGTGTACTTCAAAAAATCAATTCCATATGTCTTCCCTCATGTGCAGATCCTAGACTTTAATTATTAAGTATGCCTATACAAGTAGGGGTAAATATGAATAAAGGCCAGGAAACTAGAAAGGAAACCATACCAATAGGAAAACATGAAGGCTTAAGGGAATATGTGGTAAGATAATAAAACAAATTTGAAGTGGAAAATAATAAGGGTACAGTGAGGAAGAGGGGCAAAGAGATGATTGGAGAGTTAGAGAATGGGAGGACTGAACCAAAGTTTTACATATATGTGTATATACACATATGTATGCATAAATGTGTTTGTATATATGTATACTTATACATATATGTATACACATACATATATATGTATGTGTGTGCTCAGTCAATCCATTTTCTAACCTTCCACTCATCTATTTGCTCCTTCTTCCCCCTTCTTCCGTATGTATATTCACATATATTCATATATATAAATTTTGTTGGCTAACAATTTTCTTTTAGTGAATTAAACAATCCTTTTGTTTTTAGTTCTTCTCTCATACAATACATTAGGACCACCTTTCCCCTCCAGGTACCACCACTTTCCCTCTCCCCAGATCTACTATGCTTCCATTTTCCTTCAGAAAAGAGCAGGCCTCCCAGGTATGTTAACCAAATATAGCATTACAAGACACAGTAAGATTAGGCAAATACCCTCCTATCAACCCAGTAGGAGGAAAGTGTCACAAGAGATGATGAAAGAGTCATGGAGCCTGATATCTTTTCAGAGAGAAGATATCAATAGGAAACATACATGCAAAAGAGAAATGCACAAAAAAAAGCAACAAAGGAAATGCCTATTCCCTGTATGAAAAACTTAAACAGGAAAAACTGAATAATTATTAAACCAGGAGTTGGAGCTTCTTTTGTGGTTAATAAACAAATTCTTTGGGAAAATGAATTGTGGTTATTATACTAAAGAGGGTTAATTTACTGTAAATCCTATTGTATGTATGTGTTCTCTAGTAATGGTCTCTTGTCAACACACACGAAGAATTTTAAATAGAGTAATAGCAAATGAGAAGTGTTTTCAAATCAAATATTTTTGAAGGAATCAGCAACCTGCATCATAAGAAAAAACTGATTGGATAGATCTTTAATATGAAGAGAAGATCTAAGATAATGTGATAGATATACCTAAAATTCAGAAGTTTGTGACAAAAAATTGACTCTGCTCATACAAGGTATTCTTAGAGTTAATTATGAAGCATGTATGTTATTTATAAATAAACATATTTCAAAGAGTAAACATCTACTACTACAATAAGCCTACCTGGAGCATACTAGTTCTCCTTGCATCAAAGAAATTCAAACATAGGTGGAAACAACACAAATGGGTACTTCAAAGATAGATTTTAAAGTCACTTTCAACCACAATAGTGTACATTGCTTAGTGTATTACTCAGGGTTCTCTAGAGTCACAGATCATGAGAGTATATAATAAGGGAATTTGTTGATGACTTACAGCAACTTTATTCCAACTCTCCTACAATGGTCAACAGCAACTGTGGATGGAAGTCCAAGGATCTAGCAGTTGCTCAGTCCCACAAGGCAAGCAGGCAAAGAAGAAAGAGAGTAAATCTTCCTTCTTCCAATGTCCTTATGGAGGTCTTCAGCAGAAGGTATGGCCCAGATTAAAGGTGTGCGCAGCCATGCCTTGAATCCCAGATGATCTTGAACTCAGAGAACTCCCTCTCTTAATCTTCTGGAATTCATAGCCACTATGCCTCAAGATCTCCATGCCAAGATCCAGGTCAGAAACTTGTATCTCTCAGCTTCCAGATTAGGATCACAGGTGAGCCTTCCAATTCTGGATTGTAGTTCATTCCAGATATAGTCAAACTGACAACCAAGAATAACCACTACACTTAGTATAGCTGTGTTCTAATACAGCAGAATTTCAGAACTCAAGACTGGGTCTACATGAATAAGAAAGATGTGAACCCGATTTATAAACTTGCAGTTTCTTATATCTATTTCATAAAGCAACAAAATTATGAAGTTCAAAATAGTTTTTCTGCCACCTGCTTCAATCCTTTAACCAGCATAATATTGGAGAAAGGGTTTGTCACACAGTCTTGCTTTAATTACATGGAAAGTCTCTTATTCCACTTTTTTCTATTTTGAGTATGGAACATCTCACTTAGATATAAAATCTTGAAACTTTTCTCTACCCAGAAGATACTTCTTTTCCTTTACTTAATATTTGTTTTTTCCAGAAAGAAATCACTCAGAACATCGTTAACATATCTTTTACCCTGTCCCTGTGTATAGTATTTATATTTCTTTTTTTGTACACATTATAACCTAATTATAAAAGTTTCTGAGCTTCAGTAGCAATGGAAAATTATCAAACATTTATTCCTTGTAAATAACACAACTGAAGTCTGAAGCATTTGATAGCATTTTAAATAGAGCCCTGACTTTAGTTGTGTGAGAACATTTAGTGTTAAGAATCTCCATTTCACAAATTCTTTTCTCTCTGATACACCACTGTCCCTGTTTGGTTTTCTTAATGGGTAAACTGATTCTTAAATGAGTGAACATATTTGTAAACTTTATGTGAAACATAATTGTTTCTGAAACATAGAATATGAGAAAATATGATGACTTAAAACTACCAAAGAAGTTTATATATGAGACATTTAGTGTTAACTCACTATAAATTAACATTATAAATGTTTAATAGTTTTGTTATAGCATTTAATTCAGGCTTCTTATATTTTTCATCTTAGGGAAAATGCCCTCAACCTCAGTTTGGCTTCTTTATAATGTAGGCAAATCCCTTAACCTTCATCAGTCTCAATTTTCTTTTCTTTATAAAGGAAAAGTTTGCTGGAATGATATAGAATTTTTTTTTGTAAATGCTGAATGAGTTAGTAATGTAATAGTATTGACCACAGGGCCTGGCAAATGACTAATAGTCTTAAGATGCTTGTTAAACAACAGTCTAAAGATTAAAAATTAGATTAGATTTTTAACTTTATATTTTTAAACTTCCTTTATAAATCCAATTTTCATCTAAGTAGAGGCCAGATAAATTGGTAGTACCTTAACTACCTCCCTGAGATTCCAGGAGCCTGCCATTTCTGCTGCTACTATTTTATCTCACTGGATAAATGATGTACTTGCCCATTGGAAGCACATTAGTTCCACAGGCAGCTTATTGTGTAATAAGTTTCAGAAGCCAGACTACTGTTTCTTCCTTGACCCTTCATTTCTGACATCCAAAATTCTGCCATTTCTCCTTTCCAACTCTATGTCTCAATACAGGTTAGTTGCAGGGAAGGTTCTGGCAAGTATCAGGTACAAAGGAAGTACTAATATAGGACAAAGCCTTCAAATCAACGTCAAAAAGTAAACTCACAGCCCACCTATGGGTAAAGAGTGTAGCTGAATGCTTGTTACTACACATGAGCCTTTCAAAAACTTTCACAGGTTTAATTTCAGTGTTAATCATAATTATATAAATATTCCCTTGACATGTTTTGACACCTGAGATATCTTATTTATCATTTATGAGGCCATTAGATAAATCAATACACCTATTCATTCCCTTTCTTTGTTCTATAATCATTTTGGGCCTTAGTAGAAATATATTTTATATTGAATGGCTGTATAAATTAATTGTATGACAATAGGTGGCTCAAAAGCTATGTTTTGAGAAACAGAACTATTGTTCCAAATGAGCGCTGATAGCTTCTTCTGTCCACAGCAGGTTCAATTCTGGCAGAATGTTCTATCAAATGCAGCTACAGAAGAAAAAAATAGGTCCTGTGAAGATATCTATGAAAATACACAGCAAGTATGACATTCTGAAGAATCAGAGGGAATCTTATATATATTATGATAAAAATAATTAATAGAAACAGGAGAAATCAAGGTTGTTTGATCTGTGAATTGAAAGTAAGACTATATGAAGTGGTTGAGATCTAAAGTAAGAAAACTCTATCGGGAAAACATATTACCTGATTAAAAACCAGGACAAAGGAAATCAAACAAATGTAAAGAACAAAATAAGGTCTCATTAATAATAATATAACGAAAAGAAATTAGAACACAGTATGTTTTTATTTATTTAAATTATCACCCATATGCAAAATCAAGGGATTTTTTTCTCTATCTCTAGAGACAGAGAAACCAAAAAGTCTTTATTTGTAATAAACCCCTCATGTTATAAATGATCAAACACAGAGAGTTATCTATTTGAAAAATAAATACAAAGTCTTGAGAGTCATGTTATACGGATGGATTGCTTATTTCATCTTCCTGACAATGTTCTGTGAAGCCTCTTCAGTGTCAGTTTTAAAAACCAGAGTCATCTCTAGCTGCAAGCATTTTAAGTTTGGAAGAGAATGAAGCACAAAGCCCTATGTCAACATTGATCTTACGTAAAGCACCTTCATCAACATTTTTAGAAGTGTGCACTTAGAAAGTTAGCACACTGCTCCAGATTCATACAGCAAGCATTCTTGAAACCGCCTGCGGCTTCATACGAACTTGGGTTCTCTGGACGGAGAGCTGGGGCTAGAAAACGACGGCGTGACAAGGGAAACACATGGAGCCAAGACTATGTTTCCTGCTCAAGGCTCAAACCTTTAATGGTCTTTTCAAATATATAGCAGGAGAAAAAGCCTTTCCCCCCAGAAACTGGAACCACATCTGCAGATCTGGGCTGGCTGTTCACTAGGCGTTGGCTTGGGCAGCTGGACGGGTCACCTGCTTCATTCAGGAATTCGTAGACCTGGAGGAACAAAGAACTTCCTTCACTCCACCCTAGGTGAAGCAGGATTACGGCTAGCACAGGAATTTCAACTCATGGGCTGGGAGAACTTCACCTTGATCAATGTCAAGTTTCTGCCAGGCGACAAGACACCCCAATATGGCTCTCTACACATTCTATTTTACATCTACATTTTCAGGCTTGGTGTTGTACTCACTAATTCCATTATCCCCAAAGGAAAGCATTGAATGGTCATTGCTTTAGCCAATTGATATTGCCTGGTTTTTTTGTTTTTTGTTTGTTTGTTTGCTTGTTTTGTTTTTTTGGGGGGGATCGTAAAGACACTGCCATTATTTTTTATTTTTGTCATTTATTTATTTATTATTTATTTATCACTCCATATTTCATTACCCCCCTCCCATGAACCCTCTGGACTGTTCCACCTCTTTCTCACCCCTGTCTCCATGACGATGCTCCCACCCCTACCCTACCCCTACCAGATCTCTAAACATCCTGGGGCTTCCAGTCTCTTGAGGGTAAGGTGACTCAATCCAGACCTGGCAGTTCTCTGCTGTATATATGTTGGGGACCTCATATGAGCTTGTGTATGCTGCCTGTTTGTTGGTCCAGTGTTTGAGAGATCTCAGGGGTCTAGATTAATTGAGACTGTTGGTCCTCCTATAGGCTAACCCTCCTCATCAGCTTCTTAAAGCCTTTACCTAATTCAACCACAGGTGTCAGCATCTTCTGTCCATAGGTTGGGTGCAAATAATTGCATCTGACTCTTTCAGCTGCTTTTTGGGTCTTGATAGGTCATGTGCAGTCATGATAGGTCCCTTTTTGTGAGCGTTCCATAGCCTCAGTAATAGAGACAATGCCATTTTTGGTTTTTTTTTTTTTTTTTTGGTTTTTTGGTTTTTCGAGACAGGGTTTCTCTGTGTAGCCTTGGCTGTCCTGGAACTCACTTTGTAGACCAGGCTCTCACTTTGTAGACCAGGCTGGCCTCGAACTCAGAAATCCTCCTGCCTCTGCCTCCCAAGTGCTGGGATTAAAGGCGTGTGCCACCACCGCCCGGCTTGACAATGCCATTTTTGTGTGAGACCCTTCTCTACTTTACTACCTGTGATGAGAAGAAACTGTTGTTTTTTACTAATATTATGTTTTAATATATGCATTTGCACTTTGTAGCTTTCTATGTCACTGTGAGACTAAGTATCTTCCTGTTTGTAGAGACTCTTGTTAAGTACAAGTACCAGTCACAGAGCTTGGTCACAGTAGATGAAGAATAGGAGTCTAGAGACTTCTCCAAGTGTTTGCTATTCAGGGCAACACTCTTCTAGACGACAGAGTTTCTGATTCCAATCTCTCTTTATTGTGCAAAGAGATTTCTCATTGTTTTCAAGAGCTAAATAAATTTCCGGAGGTACACTAATTTCAGAATCCTGGGAGAATCAATTTCAGCAAGGCTTCTGGCTTTAGGAGAATTGCTTTTTGACAAAAAGGAGGAAGGCGGTGGAGACAAAAAAAAAAAGATAAATTAGTATTGAAAAAATAACAAAGAACTCTATTTGTGAAGATACATATATGTGTATGTATTTATTACTTCACTATGGTTCCTCAGAATCTCACACGAATATTTTACTGAGATTCTTTTTCCAAAGTAAAATGTATGATTTAGATTGTGGCTGTTATTTTGTAAATAGTTGAATATTTTGATATATATCTCACCCTTGAATCTACATTTAACTTAGTTCTTATTAAAGAAGCATGCATTCATGATATATAGCATAATATTTGAATATGTGTATAGACTGGGAAACATATATTGAACAAATGAACAATATTTCATGACCAAATGTTTTACCCACATAATCTTCATATTTTTCATACATTTGAGCATGGTGGTACATGCCTTAACTCCAGCACTTGGACAGCAGAGGTGGGTAGATCTCTGTGAGTACAAGGCATGTCTGGTCTATGTAATTAATGAGTTCCATGCTTCTATGATTGCATAGCCATACTCTTTCTTAGACAAATAAAAAAACTTGAAATTTACTGTAACAGCAGTCTTGAAGTATAAGATTTTGTATAATAGAAAATCTTGAATTCATTCTCTTTAATTAAAAATTTTAATTCACATATACCTCAAAGTGCTCCTGATCACCATCACTCTAATATCTCCTTCTCTGTTTGTTCACTCCACATAAAACTGAAATTATGCTGTTTGGTATATACCTTTACCCAGGAAGAGTATTCTAAGACCCTAGGAGATAGTCAAAACTGGATAATACTAAAATGTAAATATGCTTTGTGTTTGGTAATTAAACATACCTACTGTAACAGTTCACCCAAAAATGACATACAGTAAGAGGATAACTATGACAATTAATTATTAATATAGTTGATAGTAAAATAGAACAATTGCAATAATATACTGAAATAAATTTTATGTGACAATGCTATCTTTTTCATGGTTAAAATTTGTGATATTTTCTGCTTTCACCTCTTACTTTAAAGAATTTCAGGATTTTCATTTGGCATATTTAGATTGCTAGACATCACTATTCTCATGCTTTATGAATGTTGGTGAGTGAAATAAGAGCACATAAAATGCAATTGTATGCAAGTATGCAATGCATTCATAGTCAATGTGATAACCAAGACAATTCCTAAGTAACTAATGGACAGGTATCACATACAGCATATGTTCCAAGTGAGACAGGATGGAGTATTGTGAGACATAATCACATAATTCAGAATGGTTCAAACTTAAAAACAATATTTTTTTATATAACTGTTTACAGGTACCAGCAAGTGGTGGCTCACACCTTTAATCCCAGCACTTGGGAGGCAGAGGCAGGTGGATTTCTGAGTTCGAGGCCAGCCTGGTCTACAGGGTGAGTTCCAGGACAGCCAGAACTACACAGAGAAACCCTGTCTCGAAAAACAAAACAAAACAAAACAAAAATACAAAAACAAATAACTGTCCACAGGTAGTTGGGGATCATAGGTAAGTGACACTACAGAAAAGGAAACTCTTGGGAAAGAAAAAACACTGTGTTTTCTTTTTGCATTTGACTTTTGCAATTAACATTGTGCTTTCCAGATTATGCATATCACAAATGACTTGATCTATTTCAAAACTGAGTATTATTACATAGTAGGTACATATATTAATCACATTTTATTATCCATTCATCCATTGTTAAAATCAAGTTAATTCCAAATATCAGTTCCAGTGAAAGCTGCTTTAATAAACATGGGGGTACAGACATATCTTTGTAATACTGTTTTCATTTAATTAAGTATATACTCAGTGTGATCAAAGAGTCATATAGCATTTACATGTTTAATCTTTAGAAGGACCTCTATATTCTTCACCATAAATATGGGTTTTACTTAAGTCTGAAAAAATTTTGGCAGAACAGAATACAATTGACAAAGAAAATAAATTATAACTACATTTTGCTTCATGTTTTTAACAATGTTAACTTTAAAAGGGAAGTGAGAATCTTTGTAGGTTTTCTTATGAATTAGGTTATTGCTTTCCAATTATGTTTCTTCGCATCTGCTAAATTTAATTGAATTGCACATTGAAGAGCTTCTTGGAAAATGATGTTGACACCCTTCAACCTTGTAGTGCACGGGCATGGGAGTTTAACAAAAGGTTATCATGGTGTTCTTAGGAGTTAGCCTGTTCTTTCCTCCATATAGACAAATTATAACCATCTCTTGAGGTCCATACCAAGTTCTTTTTCCCTTAGGAAGCCATTTCTTACTTTCCCATCCCAAAGACATTTTCGCATTCTCTTTTGCAGATGTTAGGATGATATAATTTAGCAATCTACTTAGCTCCCATTATCCCTTTATCCTCAATTTTAACTCAATCTCGAAGACTTTTCAGTTGTCTAATTGGGCAAGCAACTTTATCTGCATAATGTCTCATTTCCTCTTCTGGCTGTTCTTATCTAGCCACACCCCCTGAAATATACACATTTGCATTTATATATTGCATCAATCCCAGTTCTTGCTCCAAAAAGTGTGGAATTTCAACTCTTTTCCCTGCCTTTTCTTTTTCTTTCCATGACCTTGAATAAACAAAGATATTAATTCATATACTTCAGTGTTGCATGAATTGGGTTCTTAACAGATGCCTAAAATATACTTCCAGATTGAAAGCTGACTGAGTATAAAATAGGAATGACATTTTCTTTAGAGCTCTCAATTTTTAAAAAGAAACAGAAAAGGGCAATTATCCTATTTTTCATAATAGTTTTATTAAGATAGAGAGGGGGAAATAAATGGCTATATTTAATTAATACCTTCTGTTGTATCAGAAATGGAATTTTTTAAAACTATGGTATGTATTGCTTACTTACCAAGTCAATATAACATACTTAAATCACCAATGCAACTTAATTTAAAGCAATTATGGGAAATCGGCATAGCAGCACTGCATGTTTAAATATAAAGAATTAAATTACTTAATGACTTCCAATCTTACCTTTTTATTTAATCAAATTTTCACACATAAAAGCTTCTCTTGGTATTAGAATCTTTCTCTTCCACCAACCATCTTGTTTTTAGGAAACAAATAATTTGCTTAACCACTGTTAGTGAGAAGAAATTCCCTAAGGAGATTTGCTAAAATAATGATGGATGGTCAGCAAATCCCATTTTATAGAGAGTGACAAACTGGAGAGGCAGAGCTCTGATGAATACTGGCTCTCATCAGGGAACAGAGCAAGCTTGCCTGAAGCAATATAGGAGGTTTATTTGCTATGTGGAAATGAACCAGTAAGGAATGCGAAAACATGGCTAGTGCCAGGAGGAGAAATGTAAAGTGAACTAAGACATTGGATCTGTATTCTTCTAAAGTGGTCACAGTCCTACCGTATCATTCTGTTAGGTAACCAACATGTTAACAAGACTGGGGTTCATCTGTGCCATGAAGATTTGATGTTTATACCCAGCTACTAACTCATATAAAGGAACATCATGGCTGTCATAAGCCTTCAGGCCATTTGTGTTTTGGAGATATAATAAAATAATAATGCAACTTCATAAGAATTGGGGCAAAAATGGAAGATGAAAGGTCAATGCTTACAATGGTTTTCTCAAAATGAAAGGAAAACCACAGCAGAAAATCTGACTGGAGGGCATTTCACTAATACCCCCCATCTGTATCCATGCCTGATTTCTTTCCTTTGTGAAAGGTGTACTCTTCTCCCACATTCTGCTACAGTGATTATTATAAATAAATTGCTATTACCAATCTGTATTTCATGAGAATTGTCTTTGTAACTCCTACAGATGTTAAATTCTGAAAATATAAGACCTAATGAAAAATAGCCAAAAATTGTATGTGACATATACACTGCTTCCTATACATAAGAAATCATCTATTGATTGCTTTTAATAACTAATACACATTCATTTAAAGGAAGCACTCTCTAAGCTACATTGTTATAAGATCACTGAGACAAAGACATGTCTATACTGTATTTGGAACTAACATGTCTGTGTTGGAAAGTATTTGGTCTGTGGATCACTATATCAATAGATAACTAAATCATAACTATGAATATCAGACTGTACCTACTTTACTTTTCAAATATTGTTTGAAAATAGTGCCTATCTATACTTTTCTCTGCACTACATCTGCTATTTTCAATGTATTCCATATATATCAAATATTAGTTCTGTGCTATTCTCTATATAGTGTTGAGAATTTGCTTTTGTTTCATTTTATACTAGTCATATAGTATACATGGGTTTACCACATCAACAAGAACCCTGTGAAACACAGAGTACATCACTTCCTAAAAACAGGTATTTATTGTCAAACAATTCATAGTAATGTCTATTAGAAGTTTCTCAGTCAGCTTCCATACCTCAGGTTCTATAGATAGACTGGGCTGCTAAGAAAACGGGCAAATTAGTGCTAGTCAGGAAAGAATTGCCTGGAAGATGATCTCTGCTGCTTATAGTTCCTAATACAGTAAAAACAGTAGATGTGCATCTTGTTTATATCACTTATACATAAAAACTACAATTTAAATTTTTTTCTATTTATTATATACCAAATACAATACACTAGAACCTACTTAAAACTTAAAATCTAGACTGAAACTAAGTCCTCAGCTATAACCATAGAAAATACTGGACATTTTTTTCTTGTTACAGTCAGAATAACATTTCAAAGTCACTTCATATGGTTAGGCTTGCCTGGAACCAAAGTGGGAGCATAAGTCGTATATTCCTTTTAAATCTGTTACTGGTGATCTCACATGGCAACACATACCTTGAAATTCCACTAAAAACAGGCAAATAAAATTAAGCTTCAGATATCAGAGTTATTCAAAAGAATATTGCTCCCCCATCTAGCCCAAATATGTTGTTGTCTCTTGTTCTTAAAGCACTTTCTATCTTTTAAAGTATTTGACCTTAGTTCTCAAATATTGTTTGTGAATATTACTATTAGTACTTCTAGCTGCCCCGAATCTGGCTTAAAAGGTTAAAAACTTTGCCACTTGGCTAGTTGTATGTTTAGGGAGATCTATGGTATATTTTGCCAAAAGAATAAAATTTACCTAACTTATAAAATCATATTACTGATGAGGTCAGATAAGATGAATGCAATAAAACTTGGGAAAAATAGAAAGATATGAAAAAAAAATCACCCTTTACTGACACCAAAACACATGCAGGAAGAGAATGTGAGACAGAGACAGAGAGACAGACAATAAATGCACACATTGAGGTACAATTTCCCTTGTAAGATTTTTGATAAAGAATTTTATAGGCAGCACAAATTGAAAGTTTGAGAGATAATAAAATGTTTGCATCTACTTTTTTACCCTTGACTAGGAGTTAGCCTGGAGTAGATCATTTCTTCTTGATCTAAAGTTTCTCTTTTATCTCTTCCTGTTTTATATCCTATTGTTTCCAAAAGTCTTGCTCCTTGAAGATAGTTTGCTCCATGCAGAGAGTGAGAGATGGAGGGAATGGAGAAAGGAAATGAAATTAAGTATTTATTCTCTCATCTACTCTGGTTTCTCCTTGGCCTGGCTACATCTCTGAAGGGTAAAGTTATTATTCCTTATGGCCATATCAAAATGACTCTTATGGAACACTACTCAGCTATTAAAAACAATGAATTCATGAAATTCTTAGGCAAATGCATGGAACTGGGAAGTATCATCCTAAGTGAGGAAACACAATCACAAAAGAACACACATGGTATGCACTCACTGATAAGTGAATATTAGCCCAGAAACTCAGAATACCCAAGACACAATTCACATATCAAATGGTCCCCAAGAAGAAGGAAGAACAAAGAGTGGATACTCTGGTCCTTCTTAGAAGGGGGAACAAAATATCCACAGAAGGAGATACAGAGAAGGGGAGCTAGAGAAAGGACCCAAGGAGCTGAAGGGGTTTGCAGCACCATAGGAGGAAAAACAATATGAGCCACCCAGGACTCCCAGAGCTCCCTGGGACAAAACCATCAACCAGTTAGTACACATGGTATTACCCATGGCTCCAGACGCATAGGCAGCAGAGGATGGCCTTGTTGGACATCAAAGGGAGGAGAGACCTTTGGTCCTGGAAAGGTTCAATGCAGCAGTGTAGGGGAATGCCAGGACAGGGAAGCAGGAGAGGATTGATTGGGGAACAGAGGGAGGGTAGATGGCTTATGGAATTTTCAGGGGTGGAGACCAGGAAAGGAGAAATCATTTGAAATGTAAATAAAGAATATATCTAATAAAAATAATAAAAAAATTTAAAAATAAGAATTTTTACAATTGATGTACCCACTCACTCTTTCTGGGTTGCAAACAGTACCAAAGTTCACCCTGCTGGATCTTTGTAAACAGTTCTTTTATTAAACTCCCTAGAGTTATCCTAATTTGAATGTGCCATCTGTTTCCTGCAGGCACCCTGACTAATACACCCATGATCAGATATCAAAAATTAGTAACACTGCATAGCTTCTAAGGATTTGAATAGTCTGAGAAGTGAGTTGCAAGATATTCCCTCTATTTCACAAATTACAGCTAGACCATCAAAAATATACCAGGTCTCTCAGTGTTGTCTAATTCCATCCTTACACATTTGATGGATTGTCTAAAATCAGTCAGGTGGACTTCATTGTGAATTATCATTGTCCCTCAGAACAAATGGTTTCTTATAGGTATTTAGGAATTTGATATAAAGATATGAGGATGAAAAGGAGGAGATAGGACAAATGAGTCATTAAAGAGCACAAATATTTATGAGCTGCTTTAATCTATAGAAAAGCCTTAAACTACTGATAAAAACTAATTAAATATCAGAAAATAGTTCTTTCAGCTGAGAAATTCTCTTTGGACTTAAAATAAGATAGTAGTTGTGTTCATGATTTTTATATCTCTGCAGACCTCATCCTTCACAAATATTATGCTGCCTTCCTTTTTCAGAATTTAATTTCTATCCTTCCAAAGTAATGTCCTGTTTTAGAGTGTTAGTCCACAACCATCATGGCAGGACACAGACAGGCTAATGCCAGTTGAGAACAGCGGACAGCTCTTCATCCTGACCCACAGGCAGTGGGCAGAGACAGGCCCTTGGCCTTATTTGGACTTTTGAAATCAACTGCCAATGGTACATCTGCTCCAACAAGGGTGTATGCCATAATCCTTCCTAAACAGTTCACCAGCTGGGAACAAAGCATGTGATGTATGAGCCTATGTGGGCAATCTCATTCAAACCACCCCCCCCCTACACACACACAGTCTGCTTTTGATATATTCCAGGAGTGGTATACTTAAGTGACAGAGTTTCTATTTCTGTTTTTCTCAGAAACTTCCATGCTGATATCCAGAGTGACTGAACTATGTGACATTACTTCCAACAGTTTATAGGAGTTATATTTATTCGTATTCCCAATGATGACTATTCTGACCTGGGTGAAACAGAATGTTAAAACAGTTTTAATTTATATCATTCTGGTGGATAAGGATGCAGAGTACTTTTAAAATTCTTTCTTAAGCATTTATGCGTCGTTTTGAGAGATTTTTATTCAGGTCCATAGACTTTTGTGCAACACTGTTGTTTATTTTTAATTTGTTTAGCATTTTATTTGTTTGTTTCTAGCTCTGCATATTCTAGAAACTAATTCTCTGACAGCCATACAGCTGGTAATGGTTTTCTTCCACTCTGTGAGCTTCTTATTGATTCACTTCACAGGTCCCTTGCCTTACAGAAGCTTTTAAGTTTCTTGAGAGTTGACTTGTTGACTTCAGTTTTGCTTCCTACACTACTGGAGTCTAACTCAGAAGGTCCTTACCTAAGTCAATATGATGAAGTGTGAGCCTGGCTTTCTGTCTAATAGGTTATCAGATCTCATACTAAGGTCCTTGATCCATTTGGAGTCAAGTTTTGTATACCTAAACGGCAGTCTAATTTCACTTTTCTGCAGGTTGAAACACAGTGGCCCCAGCACCATTTATAGAAGACTCACTTTTTATAATACTGTATACATTTTTTTCAAGTGTATAATTTTGAAAAATCCAAGTATAAGCTGGGATAGCTGATCTTCTAGCCACATCCCTTACTGACAACAGATAGTTACCTGCAGAGAAGGAATCATTCCTTGGTGTGTTAGTGGGTGTGGCTACTTGTAGGTTTTACATCTCATGCTCCAAAGGATAAGCCCATACTTGTAAATATTCAGGAAACACTAACTAGACTTAGTAGATTATAAAATGGTAAGGGAGAGTTAGAGGGTCAGCTTGGGACAGGTGAGAGTTGGCGGAGGATGTAGAGGTAGATATGATCACATTCTATTACATAAATGCATCCAATCCCAAAATTTGCAGTAAAATAGATACACTTGGAATGTTTAATATTAAGTATGCCATACAACCTCAGAAGGAAAAGGCATATGAGCCTTCACATGTGGAATCTAGTCAATAATAAAAATACATATATCTAAACAAATGCACATGTTGGCACAGTGTAACAAGAATGGAAGGGGAAAAATGTCAACTATCAGAGGAAGCAGAAGAACTGAAGGCAAGTAATAGACATGAATTATGATAAAAGATATAAGGCTAACTGGTTTTCTAGTTCTAATTCTGACATGTATTTCTTTTATTTGTGGTGACAAAAAGGTATTTTAACTGTATAGAAGTTCATTGAGCTCTGTAGATTTGAGTCGGGTTAAATTAGCTGTGCAATGTTTCATTTGCATGTTTTTATAATAAAATTTATTATTGAATTTATTTTTAAAAATAACCATTAAAAATATTTTAAGGCAGTTTTGTTGCATAGTTCAATATGCTCCTGTCAGAAACCATGAGTTACAAAATGAACATCCCAGTTCCAGATATACCAAATGTCAGATACTTGCAAGAAAGTTCCAGAGGCTCCCCAAACAACACAAGTTGTTTCTATTAGTATTGATTCCTCACTAGACTATACAATAAGATAATATAGCTGACAATTTCACACATCTTGGGTACAGGACTTAGGAAAATCAATCTGGAGTTGAACTGAAAGCTTCTTTCCTATCAGTTACTATTCATAGAATTTGAAGATGTTATTTAGACTGTTCAGGGAGCAAATATATCAGTTGGTTTCTGCCAACTGTGACTCTGTCTATAACATAATATAGATCTACCTGTCAAGATATGCTTACTGATCAGTAATGACTTTATGTTTGGATTTGAGGTCCATGTCTTAGAAGAAAATCTTTGCCTGGTATTGCTAACATTGTCAAACGGACTTTTGCTACAGGGGTCTGTAGTCAAGCTGCCCTCAGGGCATTTGTTTTCATGGATTAGCACTACTGTCACTCTTGGTTGGAGAGATTTACTTTTGCAGTGAATAATGTAGGGATAGATTTTTAAGGATAGATTTACAATTGTTCAATGTGCTGTGAGTCTAAGGGTTTGTGGGTTTGTATGTGCATGCATATGTTTGTGTGTGTGTGTGTGTGTGTGTGCATATTTAATGGCAGGAGTAACTTAAGGGGGAAGGAGCAACTTTGGCTCACAGTTCCAAGATGTAGTCTACTATAGTGTGGAAGGCATGACAGAAGGTGATGGTTAAGCAACAGGAAGTTGAAGAGGTACTTGGTCACATTGTATTAGCAGTCAAAAAGCAGGGACTTATGTATATTAGTGCTCAGCTTTTCTATTCTCTCTCTGTCTGCCTCTGTCTCTGTCTCTGCTCTGTCTCTGTCTCTCTCTCTCTCTCTCTCTCTCTCACTGTCTCTCTATCTTAATGTTTCTTTTTATCTCAGTTCAACATTTCAGACCCTAGAATTGTTTCCTACAATTAATTGTGGTGAGTATGGGGTGGGGTAGAAAGGATTTTTTTTCTTCTCAATTAACCAATTCTTGACAATACCTTACAGACTTTACCCAGAGTTTGCTTCTTTAGTGATTCTAGATCTTGTCAAATTGTCAGTATAAGTACAATCCCGGCCATTATCAATTTGATAACTAGAGTGGTTTGATAGAAATGTCCCCATAGGATCATACATTTGAGTGCTTGGTCAATAGGGAGTGGTACTGTTTTTAAGGATTAGAGGGTGTGGCCTTTTTGGAGTACTTGTGACTACGTAGGAGGAAGTGTGTTACTGAGTGTGGGCTTTGAGGTTTCAAATGCTCAAGACAAGCCCAGCATCTCTTTCTTCGTGCTGCCTGCTGATCAAGTTGTAGAACTCTCAACTACCTCTAGAGCATCATATCTGACTGCACAGTCATGCTTCTTACCATGATGATAATGGACTAAACCTCTCCTTTTTGTCTAATTCATTGATTAACATTTCTCACACTTGCTGATTAGAGATACCAAAGAGGAGAACTGTGGTGTTGTTCAAGTCTACCCTGAAACATTCGAAGTGGCTGACAAAATCTCTTATAAAATACGCAAGAAAAGTCCAGTTTCCCTGTCCATCAAATAATAGCTCTGAAACCATGTATCTGGACTGCATATTGGTCCTGTGAAAGGCCAGTATTTTCTCATCCATAGAGTTTCTAGTGTTTTGCATGTTTAGTAAGAAGCCTCAGCACCTCAGCTGTAGTAACCATTGCTGTTTGCATACTACATGATCTACATGATGAGATTTGCTAATTCCAGATTGGTAGGAAACACTCTCATTTCCACAGTGATGATGAGTGAACTTGCTGGATTTAATGCTTAGTTAAGTCTTGAATTTTTTTTTTTAATGCAACTTGGGTTATCTCTAAGCAATAAGACTCTCTTTACCAGCATTTCTGAAGGAGACATGGTATGCCATTCATTTAAAAGACGTAAATGGAAAGACTTCTAAAAGTAGACACTTGTCAATATCTCAAGATTTACCATTCCTCTTGTATTCAAATGCTCAAAATTATCTGGGGCTTGAATTTGAACACTGGCTTGTTCAACAGAAAGCTGCTCTTTGATTTTTAATATCTGTCAGTTATAGCAAATCACTCCCAAGCTCAGAAACTTCAAGAATAAACGAACAGAACAGTAGTGTCACTAGCTAGGTTCCAGGTGTCACAGACATGTGCAGAATCATGCACAGATGAGGGGATTTGACTAGGTCCTACCAAGATAAATTCACCGATTGCTTATGAATGAAATGTTAATCCACTTTTAGAGTTTATTAAAGTCAGCTTCGTGGTTCTTAATTACATACTCTTGGGAAAAGAACAACCACACTGAGTCATTCAGATTTCTAGAAAATACATTAAAGAAGAATCTGATGATTTCTGAGAGTGCAATTTGTATGAGTCAAAAATTTATTCTAAAAAATCTCAGGAAGCAACATTATTTCACACATTTAGTCTATATTGTACTGGCTTTATATTCTGAGTTATTTGCATTAGAATGTACCTCCAATGACATATGTTCATATCTGCCAAAAGAAAGGAAGAGAAGATCCTCCAGTAAATGCAGTTTGGCATCCCTTAATTTGATAAGTCAGTTTTACATTTACAGAAAATTTGTAAAGCTGGAAAAAGGCAACATCCAGTTCTTATATAGTATGGTCTTAGTTTCTCCTGTCAAGACCTTACATATTGTATTTTGTATATTGTATATATTGTATAGTGTATTTGTTACAGCCAGTATGGGGACTGTGTTTCTGCCTTGCTGCAGAGGTGCCTGAGTGCTCCCCCGGCAAGCCAAACCGAGTAGGTAGAATAGAGTCCATAAAAGAGGACCCAGTCCGTATTTCCCAGGGTGAGAAACAGTAGCATCTGAGATGGATACTATGTTTTCTTGTCTCTTGTGTACCCAGACATCACAGGGGTACCGCTAGGGTTTGGGGTTTGAAAGTCCATGCTTCCCTTTAGGACATTTATCTACCAGGCAGGAAGAGAAAGGGAGAGCCCAGGGCAGGGGCAGAATCCGGTTTGGTTGCAAGTGAGTTCGAAGTGTATGGAGTGGCTGAAAGAAAGAAGACCTTCTCCTAGAGATTTAGATGTGGCTCTTTAAGATGAAGGCATCTCTTCTTTGAAATCCTTGCTTGTCAAAACTGTTTTTATTTGATGGTAGACATAAATACTTGTAAATTACTCAGGGTGACTCATGGATTAAATACCTTGCACAGGAAGGAATGCCCAGGAAGAGAGAAGCTCATTGGCTAAACACTCGGGGCCTATCTAGATACATATTTAGCATGGAGAATTCCTGGGTTTTATGCTACTTGACCAATTGTCATGGTCCTCTCAGTGGGGTGTCATGGTTACATGTTCCAGATTAGATATTTTGGCAGGGAGCTGGCCCCAAGGCTGCCTGTCTTAATTCTGAGATTCCCTGGGGTTTGGGCCTGCTCAACCCTACCAGTTCTCCTCTTGTGGTATGGTTCACTTGTCCTACAGACTTACATAGCAGTATATAATTAATTTAAATAATCAACTTTACATAGTATACCCATTCAGAGTCCTTGTCCAGAGGATACATTGTCAACAGTAGAAACATCTCTTTTTTTCTTCTTTTTTTATTAGATATTTTCTTTATTTACATTTCGAATGTTATTCCCTTTCCTGGTTTCCCCTCCCAAAACACACTATCCCATTCCCCTCTCCCCTTCTCACTAACGCATGCACTCCCTCTTCCCTGTCCTGGCATTCCCCTGTACTGGTGCATCTAGTCACCTCCCAGGTATGACAGAATCTTAGAGTCTTCTGGTTTTGATGACCCTGATAATTCTGGAGGGAGCTGGACAAATATTTTCTAGATAGTGTTTATTGATTAATGATATTTTTTCTTCATAACCATGCTTGGATTGTGAGTTTTATCACAAAACTCACATTGTTAATTTCACTTTTCTCTATGTGTCATTAGCATTTCTTGTGACTACTTATGTTGGCCTCAATAAGTTGTTTCACGTCATCATCTTGTCTGTTCTGCGCTGTGAAAGATAAGTGGAACGTACTTTATTTTTGCATATACTTATGGAGAAGATTTGATAGTTTCCAGGTTTGGACAATTAAAGCAAAACAAATTTCCTAGGTGTTCTCATATGTTTTTGTGTGGCATAATTTTTAAAGAGGTTAGATAAATATTTCTAAGAGTAACTTATATTTTCTTATTTACACAAATGTTTCATGCTAATTTTTAAATTTTTCTACATATGCTATCATATGTTGTGTAAACAAAGACTATCTTATTTTTATTATCAACATATATATCATTTCTTTCATCCATTTTTGCCTTAACTAGGATGTCCTTTACAATTTTGACTTGAAGTCATAAGAGTAGACATCCTTTTATATTGGTTGTTATTAAATGATTTTATTCTCACTGATTTTAACGAGAAAGCACAGAAAGGTTAAGTATAACTCAGCTTAAATTCTTGGAGCCGAGAATGCTTTCATTCAGGTTTTTATAATATAGGTATCTGAGTAATGAGATATCTTTAAGGTGATACCTAAATTTGAACAAAATAAAAGTTTATAGTTTAGGACACATGTGCGCACATATTCTGAAGATTACTCTATACCTACAGTTCTCAGACTATGGATGACAATCTCTTTGGGAGTTGAGCAACTTTTTCACAAGAGTCAGCTAAAACCATCAGAAAGTATAGATATTTACATTATGGCTACTGTATTTGGGCTACCATGTCCAACATGATATAAGAAATAGTATTTTAGATATAATTTCATGTAAACCCTCAGATTTTTGAACCATTTTGTCTTAGAATTTTCATTAACAACATACCCTAGACACAATTCACATATCAATAGATTTCCAAGAAGATGGAAGGAGAGACCCCTGGTCCTGGAAAGACTGGATGTAGGGGAATCCCAAAACAGAGAAGCGAGAGGGAGTTGAATGGGGAAAAGAGGGAGGTAAGGGGGCTTATGGGACTTTTGGATAGGGAGGAAACGGGAAAGGGGAATGATTTTGAATGTAAATAAAAAAAAACTTAGAAAACAAAATAAAATTAAAAAAAGAGTATTTTGAATATAAAAAAAACAACATTCAACTTGTAGTTTTTCTATTGCTAAGTATAATCTTATATATTTTAAATAGACATTCTTTATTTTAATATATACCTTAGGTTATATATAATTTAAGATTTATGTATGTTTTCTGAAAAATTTCAGTATGTGTTAACATAATCATTGAGTTGTATTACTTTAGCCTGTTAATTCCATATGTGACAGTAAATATTTCTCTATCATATTATTTTTAGAATTTATTTTCAATATTTTATTTATATGAATGTACATCTCTCTGTGTGTATGTACACATAAATTAGGTTCACAGAAGCAATATTATGCCAGAGCCACTTAATGTGAGAGCAGGGAATCAAACTCAGTACCTAGGGAAGAGTAAACAGTACATTCTCCTAATCACCACACAATTCCTTCAGCCCCAGCAGTAGATTTTAGAGCAGAACTAACATATCTGAGATAAATCTTACTTCATGAAGCACATATTTCTCCTTGTCAATTCTTTTCTCAGAGAGTGAATAAGGCATTTTATCATTTATTTTAGGGGGTTTCCCAGATGTTACATCTCTCCCAGCCATACCTCTGTAATTGAGTTATCACTGTCTTAAAAAGGCAGTTAAGTGAATCTGTTATTGCTCAAGTGAGCCACTCTAGGGACTTTCCATACTCCACAGATTCCTAAAAAGGTATCGCAAAAGCAAGTTGCTGTTCTAATGTCATGAAAATACTCTCAGATAGCACATACTTATGGAAATGTATTAAAGGAGGATATTCCACACTCGTCAGAATGGCCAAGATCAAAAACTCAGGGGACAGCAATTGCTGGAGAGGATGTGGAGAAAGAGGAATACTCCTCCATTGCTGGTGGGATTGCAAGATGGTAAAACCACTCTGGAAATCAGTTTGGCAGTTCATCTGAAATTTGGACATATGACTACCTGAGGACCCAGCTATACAACTCCTGGGCATATACCCAGAAGATGCTCCAACATGTAATAAGGAAACATGCTCCACTATATTCATAAAAGCCTTATTTAGAATAGCCAGAAGCTGGAAAGAAACCAGATGTATCTTAACAGAGGAATGGATACAGAAAATGTGGTACGTTTTCACAATGGAGTACTACTTAGCTATTTAAAAACTACAAATTCATGAAATTCTTAGGTAAATGGATGGACCTAGAAAATATCATCCTGAGTGAGGTAACCCAATAACAAAAGAACATACATGGTATGCAGTCACTGATAAGTGGATATTAGCACAAAAGATCAGAATACCCAAAATATAACTCACAGACCACATGAAGCTCAAGAAGAAGGAAGACTAAAGTGTGGATGTTTTGATCCTTATTGGAAAGTGGATCAAAATACCCATGGCTTAGAGCCAACTGATAGAATGAACATATGGTCCCCAATGGAGCAGCTAGAGAAAGGACCCAAGGAGCTGAAGAGGTTTGCAGCCATGCAAGAGGAACAATAATATGTACCAACCAGTACCCCCAGAGCTCCCAGTGACTAAACCACCATCCAAAGAGTACACATGGAGGGACCCATGACTCCAGCTACATATGTAGCAGAAGATGACCATTTCAGACATCAGTACCATTGGTGCTGTGAAGGCTCAATTCCCCAAAATAGGGGATGCCAGTCAGGAAAGTGGGGGATGGGAATAAGTAGGGGGAGGGAGGATGGGATAGGGGATATTTCAGAGGGGAAATACAGAAAGGGGATACCATTTGAAATGTAAATAAAACAAATATCTAATGAAAATTGATCTATTAAAAAAAAAAGAGGCTATCCAACAGTGGCTTTCAATGCTTTAAACTTCCAAAGGACATTTTTGTCTGTGGGAATTTTCTTGGACCACAGGTTTGAATTAAGTGCATTTGTATGCATTTGTGTAAGGAGTCTGATCAGCAGAGTAAGGGAAGAAGTCATTGGATTTTGAAACAAACATTGACTTTTTTTGTTATTTCTTGTGATATACATTTGTTCTGCCTATTTATTTTGTAAAATATTTATTTTACAAAAATATTATAAAAATATATTTGCTTTATTTTTAATTCTCCTGTTTTTTTCTGTTTATTCTTCTCTCATGTATTACATCCTGAACAGAGATTGTTCCTCCCTCCCCTCCTCTCAATCCCTCTCCTATAACTTTTTAATTTAAATTTTTTTCAACCATTATTTTCAATGATGGTTCTTAAAAGCTTGAACCTCCCTTTTTTTGCCCACCACCCACCATGGAGGAAGTGGACACTTTTAGAAAGGTTCTTTGGAGCAACTCCCGTCTGTGTTGTCTGGAAATTGGCAGTTCGGTTCACAGGAGTCAGCAGTAGCAGCAGCAGCTTGGTCCACTGAGAAATACTTTTTAGATGTACCAGCAGTCCAGTTCAGTAGAGTTGGGATAGCAAACAGGAATAAGCAGCAGTACTACCTAGCAGAGATAGCCAGTCCTCAGCCTCAGCACAAGTCAGCAGGAGGGACACAAGGGGACACCAAGAGAAGTTCTTGGCAGTGCCTCTCTCACATTGCATAGCTCACTCTACCAGCAAGCCACACTTAGCCTCTCACTGTCCATCAAGTTCTATGTATATATTCCCTTCAAATGTCACGTGTGTCTTGCCTCACCACATGTCTTACTCAGCTGACATCACTCTGCGGTTCAGCCTGAATCTGAGGAAATGGCAGGAACCTACAGCACACCACCGGAAGTTTTCTGGTGTGTTTCTATGGAGTCCCAAAATATGGAGCTCAACTATGCAATGTAAGGCAGACTAAAAAAAGTGTGTATCAGTAGCAAAGAATCCCTCAAGTGTCCTTTCATGTGCTTGTTTTAGCAGAACATCTTTTCACCTGTGTCTGCTTCAGGGAAACTTTCCTTCACAAGTTCGCCTTAGGCTTTCTCCTGTGTCTACTTCAGGAAAACACTCCTTAAAGTGTTTGCACCAGCAAAACATAGTCCAACATAATTGACTTTCCAAAGACCCCTTAAGTTTCCACTTCACTCTCCCCTACATCTCTTTCCCCTGAGTCTTCTTTTCCCCATTTTCCTTCCAAAGGGGGGAAAAAAACAGTAAAAGTGCAGGCTCCCTATGGATATCAACTGAACATGATGATTTATAACATAACCAATTACTGTAAGTCTAGGCATAAACCCTCATATCATGGTTGGACCATGCAAACTAGTAGGAAGAATTCAAGAAATTATACTTTAAAAATCCAAATACTAATTTTAATAATGGTTTACAGATCTAAACAGAGAATTCTCAACAGAAAAATCTCAAATGGCTGGAAATCATCTTTAGACGTCAGTGAAATGCAAGTGAAAACCACTTTGAGATTTCATCTTATACCTAACAGAATCAGAATGGTCAATAAGAGTAGTGACAGCTCATGCTGACAAGAATGCTGGTGTTCATTGCTGGTGCGAGTGGAAACTTGTACAGCTAACTTGAGGCCCACACCACAAATGGGAACCAATGCCTGGCACTGCCTAGGTAGGCAGGCCTGAGAAGTAAGACAGCACAGTGACCCAGGAGGATAGAACTAAATATAACTGAAGAAAAATTTAATGAAATGATTATTATTAGATTGGTGCCTAGCCCCATGGTCATCCGCATTCTTCTGTTAAAAAACTGCCCTGTTCTAAGCAAGATGCTAATATTCTTTTTTTAAAATAAGTTTTAATATAAAAGATGTTTTACGTATCTTTAAAGACCTTAATGCAAACATTATTGAAATCCATGACCAGTATATTTTTCTCACTAAAAATACAGAAATGGAAAGCAAACTTAGAGCAGATAAGAGCGATTATATTTTTACATAGTATTTTATATGAATTAAAGTCATAAAAAAAAATCCACGGGCCCATTATCCTCCCACACTCTACAACCTGTCTGCTTCCCAGGAAGTCTGCAGTAACAAGGGACACAACCTGCCTGTCTCCCAGGAGACCAGTTCTAACCCAGGTTGCAGAGCTCTACCTGCCTGCCAGCAGGACTGCTTCAGCCAGAGACACCCAGACCAGTTAACACCAGAGATAGCAAGACAGCAAGAGGTGAGCTCAAGATCAAAATTGACAAAACTGAATGTACTCTGGCACAATCAGAACCTAGTTCTTCCATCACAGAAAGTTCTGGATACCCTAATATACCTGAAAAGGAAGATAATGACCTAAAATCCCATCGGATGAAGATGATAGAGACATTTAAGGAGGACATAAATAACACCCTTAAAGAAATACAGGAAAACACAGGCAAACAGGTAGAAGTCCTTAAAGGGAAAAAATCCCTCAAAGAAGTACAGGAAAAGAGTAGAAGGCAGGAAAATACTGTTTAAGCCATTAATGTTTTGCTTCTTTCTTGATGTTAGTGACTAAGTTCTTCTAGAAATTATTCTGTGGATTACCCACAAATGCCCCACACATCCTGTCTCCTGCCACCAAATCCCAAAATATTGTTTCTGTCAACCTAATTTGTAGATATTTGCACCCTTGATCTTTGAACTCAGAGAGCATTGACAGCCCATAATTTTTCTTTCACCTGTATTTCCTTGATTATTTCTCCCCAAGGCCATGTTTTCTTTGATTTCTTTGATTACAGAGAAAAAGACAACATTGAAGGTGATAACAGATCTGGTTCTGAACCTCATGCTCTCAGCTATGTCTTTGGGAAAGTTTCATATTATCATACAATGCTAGAGTATCCTGAAAAAGGCTGTGATTTGGAGACAAATTCTGATATTTTTAAGGTCCTTGTGAGTATTTTTCATAATCTTTATATCTGGTCAACCTCTGGGGACATTTTTGTTTCCATGAATCAATCAGCTTAGAGACAATGCATCTCTTTGGATTTTACAAACAAATGGACTGAATCTAATATGTTGTAAAACATTTTAGTAGAAAGATAAAGTTGGTTAAGGATGGAGCAATCTCAAACAAATTCATAGGACAAGGCCAGAAAGATTCTTTGCCAGATTGTTGTAAGAACTGTCTTCAGGACAGTTTTGAACACATTCAGGAACCAAAGTCTCACTATCCATATTTCTCAGCATTCTGATCTTTAAATCTCCTACTGTAATGTACTATTAGTCTCTTATTTTCAGCATTCTATCATTCTTCTTTCTATGTTCAAAACTCATCAGCATTTCTCTTAGATTGGTCTAATATCATTGAGCTCTAATGATTTTAGGAAAGGTTCCTGATATTAATATGCTTTTCCTGTAATTATTAGATATATATTATAATCACTAGGTATTAGCCTACCCTTTTGAGCAGATTTATGCAGAACAATGAAGTTGTACTGTCTTGTAATGATGCTATAAAGACAAAAGATGATTTCTTAATTATTAGTGATGATCTTATAAGAATTCCTAAAATTATATCAGTAATGATTAAGTTCTTTTATAATAGAACTGCTATTAATATTATTTTTGATGTCAAAACTGCATCAAGTACTCAGCCAGTTTTCCAGTTACATGAATCTTTAGCCAGACAAATATTCCTAATGAATATGCATGCAAATATTCTCTGTTGGAAACTTCTTATTCAATTCATAATTAGAATCTATGTGTAAACATGTGATGAACTTTTTACCATGCAATCACGTGTTCTGAAAGATGTATAAGTGCTGAGGACCAAGAGGAAAAGAGAACTTTTTAGACAAAACTTAACTCAAGAATAACTTAGAAATAAAGGCATTGGAAGTAAGAGCATTGTTACATCAGAGCTGGCGGAGAGAACAAGATTAGAAGGAATAATGTAGAAACTATAAGGCAATTTTAAAAATTAAGAGAGCAATATGCAAAATTCAAAGGGAAAAGGAAAAAAAGAAGCTGCAGAGACAGCAGAAGAAGCAGCCAGGCTTCTTTCTACCATGGGACAGAACAAGTCTTTTCTTTATAGCAAGACAGGGTTAGTCTTACTAAAGAGAGCAAAGCTTTCTTCTTAAGGACTTGGTTTTAATTCATTTAGCCACAAAATTATAAAAGATTTTTCTTTATTTATGCAATAAACATTAGAGCTCATTTTTCATTCAGAATGAGTGAGTCCTTTCTCCATTGGTGCTTGGACTTTTACTCCAAACACATATATAAACATGGATGTGTGTGTGTGTGTGTGTGTGTGTGTGTGTGTGTGTGTGTGTGTGTATTATGAGATAGTATGAAAGCCAGGCCCAAATGGTTCAAGTGGAGATTTATGAATGTGTATGCATGAATCTGTTGCTGAAATTATGTGAATTCAATCCATTTTTGTGTGTGTAAATTTTTCCTTCTGTGAGTGTGACTCTCCTCTCCAAGTTCAATAGGAGTTTACTGCTCCAAACTTCTCCTTAGCCTGACAAGTGACAAGCATCTGGACAAGAGGGGACGGGTTCTAGCAGTTAATTCTTTACTGAATTCCCTGACTCCCCTTTTCTTAGAAAACTTTTATAGGGAACCTTTTAGAGAGAAGTTAGAAATAAAGGCTAAAATCACTTTTCAATGTGTCCCTTTTTCTTCCTGTGATTTCAACTGGCAGGCTGGGAGTTAGAGTGGTTAGTGTGGAGTAGTTCCTGCAAAGATAGAACTTTACATTTTCTCCTGCTGTTTTAAGATGATGTGACAACAGAGGTGAAAATCAAAGGACAACCTAAGAAGAAAGAGAAGAAGAAAGAAGAGGGAAGAAGAAAGAAGAAGGAAGAAGAAAGAACAAGGAAGGAAGCAGCAGTGGGTAGAGGGAAGAAAAGGCTGTCATGGGGTGACATTATAAAAGTACATGATATGCATATACAAATTCAATAATAAAACTCATTGTCGAGTGTGGGGTGGGGAGGAGATGAGGTGCTAATGCCAGAGACTGCAGTTTCTGACCTCAGAAGAACTCAGGCAGGTCAGCTACAGCAGCAAAGTGACATAGATATAAAATGGGTAAACATTTCATTATTAAACAGCAACCTTAAATATCTCTAAGACTAAGTCTTATCCCTGCTGACAGGCTTCCCCCTCTGTTGCCTCAGAAGGAACCACCAAGAAAAAACAGCCTGGGCTGGCCCCCAGCACTCTAGTAACACTCTGTTGTCTCTAGCATTATAATTTATGTCTTGATGGCAGTACTGTATGGTTATAAGGCAAAAGATAGATAAAAGCATTCATCACAATTTGCACAAACATATGTGCCAAAAAAGGCTATCAAAGTGATATGAGGAGCTTTAAAAATAGCACATCAATGTTATTCTTCAGAAATGTCAACAGTACAAAAGGTAAGAAAGGATACAGGAGGTATTCAAATTATAAGACTAATAAAACATTCTAGCTAAATATGTGTCAATACTATAATCTTTACAGGAAGAAATAGAATGGCATAATCAGTTTTCTTAATGACTGAAAATTCATTTCTTATGCTATAGTTCTGAATAAATAGTCAACCAAAGTAATGACAATTATAGTATGGGTAAAGTCAAATTTTTATTATATTCTCTTAACTATTGTAAGGAATAAAAGTCATGCCATATTCATTTTATCCAAGCATATATATAATATGTATGATATACATATTATAGTCAGAGATCTATTTCCAGCTTCATGTCTGCCAGCTCACAACCACCTGTAACTCCAACTGAAGAAGCTACTCCTACTTCCAGTTTCTGCAGGCACCCTCCCGGTGAATGCCTTGACCTGGAGATTGACATAAACATAGAGACACATAAGTTAATCTAGAACAAATCAGAGACAAAAATCAACCAACCAAACAAACAAAAACCAAAAATATCCAAAGAACACATAACTTAAATTATGCACTTATACATAGAAATTGTACAGATTATATACGCATTTGTATTCACATTTATATGTCAATATTTTAAGTGTCATATCTTTAACCTGCTTTATAGATTTTTTTCTGACTTTTCATTTATAACTCCCCCATAAATCAGTACTTAGTATTTCTCTTGTTTCTGATGATTTTGTCTCACTTGAATGCAATGATGACATTGTTTTATACCTATATAAGTGACTATGGAGTACTGCTAAATTTCTACCAGTATTTTCAAAGACTTACTGTAATGATAGTGAGTAATTCATTCTTCCACTAATTAAAGACAATGATGTCTGTGTTTTCACATTCTTATTAAGGTAGTAATGGATGGAATCTTTGTGTTTTTTATCAAATATGTAAAAATTTCATCTATAGGTTTAATTTAGTATTTTCTGTATTTTGAATTAGTTTAGATATACTTTTAAAGTTTTGTGATATTAATATTGTTTTCACTTTTGTGTGGCATTTTTTTTATTAGCTTACTGTTTTCTTTCTGCATTGACCTAACCATAGACAGATCAAAAAATTAGGTAACTTCACTGTAATATTAGAAGGAAACTATTTTCTCTCAGTTCGTCTTCTGGCTTTGTATATTGAATTTCCATAGGTGTGCACATTTGTACCTAATTTTATTTGTATTCATTGACCATGTTGCTTAAAACATAATAAAATATTTCTGAGGTCCTCATTTTTTAACTTATTTACATATCTTAATGACAAATCAGTCAGCTCAAATTAAGTTAAAGATTATATAGAACAGAAGATGACAAAGAATGCCAAACGAAAAACAAGCAGCATTGCTTTTAGGTTGGATATTATACTTATGTTTCAGTAATTTGCTATACCTCAGAAATCAAAAAAACTTGCTTGAAATTTATCAACAGTATCAATTTTCTTGACTAACTTTACATTCAAAGAGGAAAAGATTAATTAGAGATTATACTCTATAGCATCTATAATTAATTCCCTTTAAGAAAATTATATAGAGAAAAAGTTTAATATACTAGTCAAAAATAAAATATTTATTTATCTCTTTGCTACTGCAAGTATGAAATACACACTCAGGTTTATAAGTAGTATCCCAATACAATTCACTTTTGATCATTAACAGAACCCTGTCTATATACAGCAAGGTAAAAACCTATATGTACGGCACTTTCCAAGGTTAAATCATGATCTTTTAAAGATATCTGTATCGCTATTTCTTGATTTTCTGTCACTGAAAGGCTTATGTTTTAAATACTTGGTATTCCAATGTGATCTTTTTGGAATCTGATGAACATTAGACGGCCGAGTCAAGAGAACAGAGTTAGATCTTTTGGACTCTCAGTCAGACTTACAAACTCTCTGACTCTGTCCACCCTTTAATAGCAGACCCATGTGTGTGTGTGTGTGTGTGTGTGTGTGTGTGTGTGTGTGTGTCAACTTTGGAACCAGAAGACATAAAAACTTAAGAGTTATTGTTTGAACCAGAAGAAATAAATCAGCCTCCAGACACCTGGTGTATGATGGTAGCTGGATATGACCTGAAAGCTTTCTTTCTATGTGCTAACTTCTATGGTTCTAGAAAGTGCTATGCAAGCTGCCAAAGGAGAGAAACAGTTTTACCCATATGCAACAACCATGAATCATGGCAGTTACCATCATGGCAAGATAGGTATAAAGATGTGGTAAGTGTCACTTACATGCTGGTGGCAACTAATAATTTTCTAATTCGAATTAAGATCTACTCAACAGTAGGGAAATCACTCTTGATACTGGAAACATAGCTGTTTTCTCAGCATAGTGATGTCATAGACATTAGAAAAAAAAAGTCTACTAGTAACTCTTGGTTATACCAGCATAATTTCCAACTACATTCTACCATCTGTCCTTATATACAAAGATGGAACAAAATAAGAGAATCACAAGAACAGAAGAAAGAAAGAAAGAAAGAAAGAAAGAAAGAAAGAAAGAAAGAAAGAAAGAAAGAAAGAAAGAAAGAAAGAAAGAAAGAGGAAGAAAGAAATGAAGCAAGGAAGGAAGGAAGAAAAAAGGAAGGAAGGAAAAGGAGGGAAGGAAGGAAAGAAAGAGAGAGAGGAAGGGAGAGAGAGAGAGGCAGGAAGGAAGGAAGGAGGAAGGAAGGAATGAAGAAAGAAAGAAAGAAAGAAAGAAAGAAAGAAAGAAAGAAAGAAAGAAAGAAAGAAAGAAAGAAAGAAAGAAAGAAAGAAAGAAAGAAAGAAGGGAAGAAAGAAGGGAAGAAAGAAGAAAGACCAACAATTATACTGAGTACAGAAATGTAGGGCAGATTTTTGGGAGCCCCAACATGTATGTCTTCAACATAGTCACTGCATATATGTCTGGAGAAAGATTGCAGAAGAGGAAACAATTTAAATAGCCACAACCATGAAAGAAGTCTGTTCTAGAAATGGCTACATAAACATGACTGAGCAAATGGCAATATACTCATGTTGAAAAAAAAAAGACAATTTAGAGTGGCCTCCCCTATGTAAACAACTACAAATAACTACTGAATACTGAAAGGAGAGTCAGCCTCTCCCATGGATGAGCCTCCTTATTGTATGTTAAAATCTTCATCTCTGGAATTTGTTTGTAATACCCAGGGTTTCCACATCTTTGCCAGTGTCCATGGGGATGAAATCACAACTGAGTAAACTAGCATACCTGCTCTTATTCAAAGCAGACAGCAAGACATTCTACCTTCTTAGTTCATCTCTAATACTGTGTACAGGTTCATATTAGTTGGTATTGTAATTTTCTTTGCCATTTTTTTGTGTTCAAGTTGATAATTTTAATATTTAAAAGTATTATTAGATATGTTCTTCCCATTTTGAGTTTCTTCAGAACATGCATAAAGGAATTAGAGCTTGTCAAAAGTCTTTTTTGCACCTATCAAGATAACAATGCAATTTCTGTCCTTGAACCCATTTTTGTGTCATATATTACATTTATTGGTTTGCATATCTTGAGCCATCTTTACATCTCTGAAGTAAAGTCAAATTGATCATGAAAAAAAAGTAGTATGTTAAACAATAGGACAGGAGTGCTGTGTAGTATTAAACTTCAGGAAGCCATAATTTATCTTATGGAGGAAATATTTACTATATATGTTTTGATTCATCAAGAAGGTAGTTCTAATGGCTATGAGTTCATTGCATTTCTGTGATTGAAGAATTCATTAAAAATGGAATCGTTAAAGAAGAAAACATACGGCAAGATTATTTATTAGTTAGCAAAAATGTGACTGACAGAATTCTACAATTTTGCCCAAAGCAAGTGATATGTTGTGGCTTATACAGTCCACAATGATGTCATAATCACATAGCTATTACATGAAGAGTCACTGTATTTATATACCTATTTTTTTTAATCAAAATGCTGTTGAACCAAATTCTCCAGTTTCTGAGACAGAATGACCTATGTCAAAGCTGGATAGTCGCGAGATATTCGATAATCCTCATTTCCCTCACCAACAAGCAAGAATGTTCATGCTACTATAGTGAATTATTTCAAAGTTCTAAAAACAAACATACATAAACAAACAAATCCAAATAAAGAAAAATATTACTATAATTCTCTGAAGATTTTTTGAGAGTTAGCATAGTTAATGTAAAATGTTTATATTTTGGTGCCTTTCAGAGACAGCAAATGATCAGTATACTATTCATACCAAGAGTTGCTTTTAAAATTTTTATATAAATAGTGGCACAGTGATTTGTGATTTTTCTTAGAATTCAAAATAGATCATACTAGAAGTGGTACCCAGATGATTGCCATTCTTGTCTTGACTTCTAGTCCTTGAAGAAGAGTATTTTGTTTATTTTAGTATTTTTTCATCATTTCTGTTTGTTTGTTTGGTTTTGTTTTGAGACATAATCTCACCCAGAATGGCCTCAAAATCATGTCAATTGCCCTGCCTACTTCCTCTGCTACCCAAGCATACTGATTACTTGTGAGTGCCATTACACTTGGCTAACAGTATGTTATTTTTGTGTGTTTAATACATCTCTCTACTTCTTCTAACTCATTGACTGTGACACTACCGGTCTATCCTCCCTGCTCAGAGCTGTGAGCTCTCCCACTGTCAGGGCTCTGCTGTTTAGTTTGCTAAGCTGGTTGGTTGCTTAAGGATTACTTCTATATAACTTTAGTCAACCTTTTACTGTTAGAACAAAGAAAAACAGTTTTCCTTTTTGTTTGTTTTTTTACATGACAAAGCTTTGTATTTATTTATTCTTAAGAAAATGCTTACAAGTTATCTAATACATGCTAAGCAAAATCTGGGTGACATGAACATCTATCTGCTCATTTCTTTTGTATGGGGAGTGCTTTGAGAAACCCTTGCTCTTTGGAGCTTTAATTTTGAAGAAGCCTCTGGCCATGTTTCAGACTTCACAAGAAGAACATTCTCTTTAACTAACAGCACTATGCTGCATTATTATGCCGTCCATACTGAGCTTGAGATGCAAGGCCTCTAGGATAAGCCAGAAACTGGTGTTTTGTAACCTTGCGTGTATTTGGCCATCAGGGTCTATTTTCTTGTTAGTTGATGAGGCCCAAATACCATGGTTGGGGCTTAGTTTTAGCTTTCAATGTATTTTCTGAAAAATGACATGGCTGGTGGTTAAATGAGGCTTCTCACAAATGTGAACTTATTTATTTCCTGTATGCATTATATATTAAATTGTGTGACATTGATAGATATTTGTATTTTACATTGCTAAGTGCTCAGAATATGTTCCTGACATGTCTCTCAACCACTCTTTATTATTATCATTATGATTATTATTATTATTTATTACTATTGTTTTTATCTTCTACAGCCCCCTTTTTATGATATATCTTTACTGTTTTCAAGTTATAATAGACACAATAATGTTTATATCAAAGATTTACAATGGCACATTGTAGTACATATATTAATTGTGAGAAGATTGCCAAAATCAGACTGTTCACCCACAAATTAACTTCTAATTCTCATTTTGTGTGTGGGTGTGTGGAAGTGTGTGTGTGTGTGCGTGTGTGTGTGTGTGTGTGTGTGTGTGTGTCTGTGCTTGAGATTAGAGAATTTGGTAAATTTCAAATATACAATAAATTATCAGCTATACTTGTCATTTTGCACAACAAATTCATGGTATTTATTATTCTTTCATAAATAAAATCATGTCCCTTTGCATATATCTGATCATTTCTCTATCTTCAGCCCTGACAAACCATTCTGAGATTTTGACCTACTTGACCTACACAGGAGTGAGGCATAAGCTGTATGTTTTTATTTGTGAGCAATATGTCTTCTAGATTTGTTCATACTAATTCAACAGATGCTATTCCTTTTTAAAATTAATATTACTTCTTTAAGGTAAAACATTCATATATATATATACATATATATATATATTGCTACTACATGTGAATCACATTTTATTCTATAATGAACATTAAGTATAAAGGTCTCTTAGATATCCCAATTTCATTGGTTTTGGTTACATACCTTTAAGAAGGAAAGACATTTCATTTGGTAGTTCTGGTAATGTTTTAGTAACCTTCAGATTGTTTACCATAGCAGGTATATCAATTTATATTTCTACCAACAGTGCACAAATATTTTCTTCCTCCACATCTTCAACATTAGTCATTATTTTACTTTATTTATAACCATGCTAAAAGGCATGGGTATATGTCTCATTATGGTTTTCAGCTGTCATCTTAGGGCTCCGGTTTTGCTAACTAATGAGTTTGCTAGCTTGTGGGAATGTCCATACTGATGGGTATTTGTGACACTAAAGTTTCACCCTACATGTCATTTCTTGTTGAGGCAACAGCAAATTTAAGACCAAATTTTGTAGTCATAGGAAAAGTTTTGTTACTGTTTTTTGTTTTGCTCCCTTCTCAGCCTCACTCCTATTTTAAGGTATTGAAAGAGCTGCATCTGTCACAACAGAGTGAAAGAGGCAAAGTCTTTCTGACTTTTAACCTTAAAAATGTGCTCAGGAAAGTCCCCAGTAGAATTTTGTTCAGAAGTGAATGATAAACATGATTTCAAATGGCAGATTCAATAACACTCTGCTCTGAATTGCTTCTAGAAACAGTATTAGTGTATATTTCCTAATTAGAACTATGCATTTTAGCATTCTTAAAGAAATGAAGGTAGTAAGGCCAGTGTTAAACAAAAACAGTAGACATTTGACACTCATAACAATCCGCAGCATTAAAGAGGACAACACAGAATCCATGAGTTGAAGCTAGCTGGGCTACACACATATTCTCTGTTTAATAAACAGACAAACAGACAAGCAGCTTTGGTATATCAGGATGATTGTAAAATATGCTTAATTTTCCTACCACACCATGGTCAAGGTTAAGGATGATTTTGTGTAGTTAAGCATTAACCATCTAAAGGTGAATATCTTCTCTCACATGCTAGTAACAAATTATTCTAAAGTGACTAAGGAAAGACCTGAAGAGATAAAGGTTGGTATATGTGTGGATGGGAAAGCAGAGCAGAAGCATTCTGGTTAGCTTTCTGTAGCTTTAAGCATTGTATCCCAAGGAATATTTTCATGGCTTCCTTCTCTAACTGATCACTCTAATTCTCTCTCACACCAGCCTATTGTTTTCTTGTAGGAGGATGCTTTGCTTGCATTATTTATAGATGCTTTTGTATCTAAATGACTTTCTGTTAAACCTCTGTTTTGAAAATATAAGTTACACCTCCATGTAATAAGTGTGTTTCCTTAACATATGTGCACTTTTTACAACCAATAAATATTTATTAAGATTGTACTAGATACCAGTCACAAAAAACATTGTAGTAAATTTTCTGAAAAAAAAAGTCAAAAGATACATGCCTAGGATACCCTTCTCAGTAGCAGAACATTTTCCCAGAAAAAAAAATCTGTTTTGACAATGTAAACCAAACCTCCATGTTCTAAGTGTATCTACTTAACATATAGACACTGTTTACAATAAATAAATATTTATTGAGAATGTACTGGATATCAGTAACAAAAATATCAATCAAATAACCAAACAAAACTACAAAAACATGGCACTAATATTTCAGAGAGAAAAGTAAAAAGATTTGAGTCTAGGATGCCCCCCAGTAGTAGAACATTTTTCCAAAAGGTATGAATCCTACTTTTTCATACCTAACACCAGAAAAGCACAATGAAATAAGCAAAAATCTTTAATGCCAAATACATTTCAAGTCAAGTATCCTGGAACATACCTGCAATTCTGATATCCAGGAAGTTGAATCAGAAGAATTTTAGTTTGAGATCATCCTGTGCTATATATTGACTGTGTTTCCCTCAAATATACACTGAACGCAGGAGGGCTAGAGAAATAACTCAATAGTTAAGAAATAACTCAATAGTTAAGCCGGGCAGTGGTGGCACACGTCTTTAATCCCAGCACTTGGGAGGCAGAGGCAGGCAGATTTCTGAGTTCGAGGCCAGCCTGGTCTACAGAGTGAGTTCCAGGACAGCCAGGGCTACACAGAGAAACCCTGTCTCGAAAAAACAAAAAACAAAAAACAAACAAACAAACAAAAGAGCACACACTGATCTTCCAGAGGACATAGGTTGGATTCGGGCCATCCTCATTAGGCAGCTTATAACTATCCATAACTCCAAATGTGGTGGATCTGATGCTGTCTTTTAGATTTCTAGGGCATCTGAATGCATATTTACTTACATATCCATAGATATATATGCATTTTAAAAATGCCAAAAATAAATCTTTAAACAACCCACCTCTTGATTAGCTTCTAATTGTAGCCCTTGGGTTTGAACCTCAAAGTGACAATACTAATTAATAAATATTCAATATCTAATAAAATTATGTATAACTTCATGTTTTATAAGTATCTTATTGCTGTGATAAAACACACTTACTAAAGGCAACTTATAGGAGGAAAAGTTAAATTTACTTTATATTGCTAGATCACAGTCTATCATTAAGATTAGTGAAGGCAGGATATTGAAGCAGTAACCATGGAGGAATGCTGCTACTATATCATCTACAGTTCATGTTTTCTTATCTTTCTTATAAAGCCTATGATCACATGCTCAAAGAATGGTGTATTCCATACTGGGCTAGTCATTCCTACATCATTTGACATTCTTGCAAAGATATGTCTGTAAGCTAATTTGATTAGGTCAATCACTCAACTGAAACTCCTTTCTCAAAATACTCTATAATATGTCATGAAGATGAGTAAAGGTAACTAGGGCAAGAAGAAAAGTTGTTTATAATACTCTCATCCTAAAGAAGTGTTTATAGAGGTTTTGGTGTTCAGTCTCATGTCGTGTGGCTGGCTCGGATAAGGCCAGCTTCATGAGAGTCTGTCATATCATATATTGCCAGTTCTTACAAAGGTCAAAATTCACATTTTAAATATCTTTTCTACTGAATGTGTATTCTTATTATACCACTACAAGGTCAGAAATTTTTATGTCAAATAATCCTGTACTGGAAGTTAATGCTTATACTTACCTGTGATGTTGTTAATATAATACATGGTTTCATTACTTGATGATAGACTCCTTGATGACCTAGCACACTGAAGGGAACACTGAATTTGTACAGCTCATGAATACTCCAAGATAAGATGGACCACATCACTGGTTCATTGCATCAATACCATTACTTAGTATACATAACGTTGCATAGTTTGTCAGTGGTGTTTCTATGCTGCTTGTCCTTAATATCTTAAACCATCACTTTCAACTTAGCAGTGATTTTTGCTCCATGAAACCTTAACCAGTAAGGAGATGTTTCACTGTTACATCAGAAGGAATGGGACAGGGATGCTACAGACTTTCATTGCAGAAAGTAGGATTTCTTAAATCATTACATAGGACAAACTATCATTTCTAAGACTAAGAAAGCTTGATCTATATGTGCTGCTTCATTAATCTTTCTGACATCATTTTCCCTCCTTTTCCAGATACCCTTCATTATTCCCCAGTAAACTGCTTCAGATATGCTTTAGTTGAATTATTGAAAGGTATTCAAGTTCATACCTAATGTTCTTAGAATAATAAATGCATTCATACAAGAATAAAGTTTGAGAAGTAGTTTACTTTACCCAGATAAAATTACTGCCTCATGTCTTTTCTAACAGTCTGTCAGGAAAATGTAAAAAGAGAGAAGATAGTTATAGAGCCAAACCCTTATTCATGGCTCCAAACTATTTGAAGCCAAGAAGAAAGTTAAAAAAAATGCCTGGAAAATATATTCAAATGGAAGCTTGAAAATCTGTAAATGATGGCATAATACATGCAATTGTAAGATTGAGCTTAAATCTTTCCAAGGAAAACAAATGATTCTAGTATCCCAGAGTGTGAATTTGTTAAAGGAGTGGCTTAGCATTTCTCCTTCTTAGAAAAGACACTCTGTAATACCCTATGTGTTAGTATGGAAGAAGAAATAAATTGCTTCCAACTCATCTCAGTTAACTCACCCCTACAAAAATGGGCTGACTATGAACATAAGAGTACACAGGTTAACTTCACTGAGAGCTGCTAAACATCAGACCTTCTCACCACCATGGCTCCATTCTTTCAGTACATCACACACACACACACATACACACACACACACACACACACACACTCTAAACATGAATTGAAAAGATAGTAGTATTCACCTCTCAATATTCTAGTATCAAGCAAATGAATCCTAAAAATCCTGATCCATTGTTTGCCTCCCATCATTCCAGTTATTAATTTTACAGAAACTTGAATCATACCTCAAGAAGATACATTTGTCACTATTTACCACATCCAAGGTTGCTATACAAACTTTATGAAAGATAGTAATTAAATATAGGATTTACAATAGCAATTTCAAGTGTTACTATAGATTAGGTGGAATGTACTGATAACACTAAGCATGGGAAACCCTGACTTGAAAAATTGCAGACATCAGCCACAGTAGCTATTACAGAACTTCTAACAGTAACTTGTCTTATGAGTATTAATGTATGTTAGGGATGTGGCTAGTAGAAGCAGCAACACTGGAATAAAGATTAACACACAGGGTCTCTTTTGGAATGGATGCTTACAAGATGAAGAGGGCATATTTGAGCAGGGTTTAGAGCTGTGATACAGCCAGTTCATAAACTCTGTTAGAGCTGAAGTGGCTCTTTCGAATCATCAGCCCAAGTTGGAAGAAAATAGACCCATGTTGATCACTACTAATGGTTGCCCTTTGAAAGAACATAATTTTTTAGAAACCATTTAGAAACCAATGACTTCCAATGTAAGTCATTCAGCCTCAAATACTAGAAAGAGGGAAGTTTTGCATTTTGTGTTTTAAGGTCAGTTGATGTTTTCCTAACTTGGCAGTCACTGAGAATTCTTGCACTAACTTTTAAAAAGTGTTTCTCATTATACTCTATGCCCCTCTCTTGGCCTTTGAGATGTCTTTCCAATAATGCTTTTGTCTGTAGTATAGAAAGGCTGATATCACGGAAAACATAGGATGAAAGAAAAGTTTTAAGTTTCCAATTTCACCATGCTGTGACTCACCAAACTTGAAATGTCTTCCTAATTTCTTCTCCCTGTTATTGACATTGAGAGTGAGCTGTGTGTCCTCACGAATCTGATCTTGGGAGGTACCTGCAGTGTGATGTGATCTTATGTGCTTTGAATCCCAGTCTCCCATTCGGTCTCTCTTGCCTTTTCTCCTCCTCTTTGTCTTTCTATCTATTTTAAAACGTGTTTCACATGTGTAATGATATGACTCCAGCAGCAATACAAAATCTCTGCATGTCCCAAGTCATAACAGCAATGGAGAGATTAATTCAGAATTTTCTCCTCTAGAGTTTCTTTATGAAGATCAGATGAAATCATAAGTGCAAGGTTATTTATAAACTGTGACGTGTAGTGCAATCACAAGACGGGGTAGCAATAGAATCACTCTAACCTAGACTGCTTTAGCAGCCAGGAAGTACGATTTGTACTTGATTAATTTGCATGTCATTTTGATAAAACAAGCTTGTTAAATAGTAGTTTTAGTGTGATTGTTCTCACATACCAGAAGAGAAGGGAGTGAGGAAATAGCATGTTCAAAGAATATGAAAAGAGCATACCAAACAAATAAAAAGGTGTTTTTATTTAACCTAACATATTCATTTTTCCCCCTTGGCTATAAGAGCAAGAACTAAAAATTTTAAAACTATTTAGTGTGCAATACAGCTTCTAGTCCATGTTGTTTCTCTCAGGGACTTTCAGGACAGTAGTTGCAGAATGCAGGGATGAACAGAGGGCTTGAAGATAACCTCATCATATTTAAATGTCTTGAATGTTCCATAAAATAGAAATTGGTCTCAATGGGCCCATAACCCACCTCTGCATTCAGCATGGTCTTCACAGAGGCACCAATGAGTATATTTCAGTGCTGCCAGATGAGTCAGAATGGAATATCTTGGATCTTGTGATATCTTGGAGCAGGTGAATGACTTTTACAGCTAGCTGGCAGTTTCTTTCACTTGTGAGGAGTTAAAAAGTCCATTTGCTGGTTCTTTAATATTTCTCACTGGACCATGAATAGACAATGTCTAATAAGTAGGACAAAATGGAATTAATGCATGTGAGTTTCAGATGTTCCATAAATGAACTGTGACTGTTTTTCTCCCTTCCTCCCCTCACTCCTCCTCCCTTGCCTATTTGTGCTTCTCCCACACACCTCATCTCTCTCTCTCTCTCTCTCTCTCTCTCTCTCTCTCTCTCTCTCTCTCTCTCTCTCTCTCTTACTCTGGGAAAAATAAATTTTCAAGATATAAGCAAGCTCTCAAGAGTCACATGGGAAAGAATTCAAGCTCTCAGAATGTAGTGAGAACAAGGCTGTATGCATGAGAGGAGCACAGCCCTGATCCAGTATAGAAACCAGCCATACACAAGGACAATTCTGATAAATTAACCGTCAACTTCTGGTGCTGAGAAGCTTGTAAGATCTTTTAAGCTTCCTGCATTTAATGACTGTTTCAGGTAAATGTTGTATGTAGAAATAGAGATATTCATCCTTAGTCATTAGGGAAATGCTAATCAAAACAACCCTGAGATTCCATCTACACATGTCAGAATGGCTATGATCAAAAACACAGGAGACAGCAGTTGTTGGCGAGGATGTGGAGAAAGAGGAACACTCCTCCACTGCTGGTGGGATTACAAGCTGGTACAACCACTCTGGAAAGCAGTCTGGCGGTTCCTGAGAAAACTGGGCATGACACTCCCGGAGGATCCAGCTATACCACTCCTGGGCATATACCCAGAGGCTTTACCTGCATGCAATAAGGACACATGCTCCACTATGTTCATAGCAGTCTTATTTATAATAGCCAGAAGCTGGAAAGAACCCAGATGTCCCTCAACGGAGGAATGGATTCAGAAGATGTGGTATATTTACACAATGGAATACTACTCTGCGATTAAAAACAATGAATTCACGAAATTCCTAGGCAAATGATCAGAACTTGAAAATATCATCCTTAGTGAGGTAACAATCACAAAAGAACACACATGGTATGCAGTCACTGATAAGGGGATATTAACCCAGAACCTGGAATACCCTAGACACAATTTGCATATCAATAGATTTCCAAGAAGATGGAAGGAGAAACCCCTGGTCCTGGAAAGACTGGATGTAGGGGAATGCCAGGACAGAGAAGCGAGAGGGGGTTGAATGGGGAAAAGAGGGAAGGAAGGGGGCTTATGGGACTTTCGGGGAGGGAGGAAATGGGAAAGGGGAAATGATTTGGAATGTAAATAAAAAAACTTAGAAAAGAAAAAAAAAGAAATAGAGATATTTTAAAAATATCTTATCACAGGTAAATGACTGTAAGGAAATAAAGTAAGGAAACAGAAATCATTGCATTGTATCCATATATTAACATATTCACCAAGTGCAGCCCAGTTACAAAGATGGACTTTTGCAATCCACCATTGTTTGACAACTAACTCAGGACACAAAATGTCTGATAAAAGTAAAGAACAATACTTCTTGTCCATGTGGAGTAACATATTTCAAACAGAAACAAAATGGTTTAGTACACTAAAAATCCCTATGTTACTTCACCCTCTGTGAAAAGGATCATGTGGCCTTTGAGAAGATGCAGTCCGTTACAGGAAAATGCACTTGTAGAGAGAGGATGAAGATTCAGGACCAAAATGGGAATTGCACTGTGAGTTCAAATTTCACTAGCAGTATTACAATGTACTGCATTATCTTCCCAAAAACATGCTAAGGAAAACGGTGAGAGAAATGGCAGAACTTTGAAGCCTGCATATGTGTGTCTTCTAAGAACTTGTTTTGTGGAGGCATGTTTCATTTCAACAGTGCTGTCTACAGATGACATACAGAAGAATAACTTTGACTTTCCAATGTTTACTTGACAAAAAGCTATTTCAGAGACGATTTCTGTACTGCTTTCTGAGTCATGCATCCGTGTCCAGCACAATGTCTGTCAGAACTTGTCACTTATATTTAATAAAAGTTTTGACACATAAAAATTCTATTCTAATAAAGCTTATGTCTTATTGACAGTTTTCGAATCTCCCATGCATGTGTCCACTGTGAATGCTCGGTTCATTTCTCAGCAGGTTTTTCTCCTTTGCCAACTTGGACAGGTTCTCACCTACTTTTAGCCCAATTTCTAAAGAACTAAAAAGTATATATTAAAAATATCACAGTTTCTGCATTCTCTGAGGATTGTGTGAGAAAATATATTATAAAAACAAATGTAATTTACAGTTGATAAGGAAAAATGTCATTGTGAAGTAGCACAAAGAGACACATAATCACAAAGACCTGAATCCTGAATGACGTTTTCACTTTGAATACTATATTGACTAAGAAATAAAATGTATTCACTCAGTTTTGTCTACATTAGACATTACACTACAATGAAAATTAAATCTTGTGATACTGATGAGGTCCAAATTGCGTCTCCTTATCCTATCTAACATAATCGTCTTCTATAATGAATTGCTATCATTTTTGATTCAAAGAAAGGGTATGTTAATAATTCTGTCAATATTTCTCACTCATAATATATAAGTGGGTCAAAGATTTGACTTTATGCACTAGTACATACAACACATTTACATTTATAAAATATTAACTCCATTTTGCAGAAATGGAGTAATTCTCAGAGCAGACAACGATATCATTTAAGTTTATCTTAAATAAAGTTGCCCATGGAAGATAGTCATTTATAAGACAAGTCGGTAGTTATGGATACATGCCTTTGGAAGTCAAGAATATATTCCTATGGAAGCAAACTAATGTGCTTCATTATGGTGAAGAATAATGACCAGAAAAATAACACAAAGTATTAATGATCTGCATCCTCAATAGATCAAGAGAGATGAAATGACTGATACCGAGGTTTAACAAAGCAACAGCTATACATAGATTACACAGGTCCTTAAAATCTGAATACCTGGACACCCTGAAGAAATTAATTTTATTAATTTTATTATAACCATCTAAAAATTTATATGTAGACAACATTTTCATCAACACACAATCATGGTCTTGCCTCATTTTCTATTCTTTGTTATAAATCTGAAACAGATATATTTTAATACTAAGCCAAGAGAATTAGAGCCAAAAGTATCAGTGACCAAACTATTTGTTCGAATACATTGATAATACTGTGACAATGTAACTTCTCTATAATGATAACTGTACAATCCTGAGTTAAAGAATAAAAGAAGACTGCATGTGATTTTTCAGTTTTTCCATAAGCTTGAAATTTGCTCAAAGCAAAAATGTTCACAGGCAAATAGCATGTTTATTCTCTTCTTCCACTTTCAGACTGGTAAAACTCCAAGATATCGAAAAAAGTCACCCTGCCCATAGAAGACTCCAGGAGAAGGAGAAGAAAACACTTTCATGGTGTTAAAACACAGAATTAAGGGTTTAAGATCAATTTAATTACTCTAGTACAAATGAAAAATAGAATATCATTTCCTTATTTCAGCAACCTTCAGTTTGTCAACACAATGGTAATGTAACTCATAAACGAGTGCCCCTATTTCTTTCGTGTATGTGAGATCCAGCCCTTACCCTAAAGCAATTAAAAAGTGACTCATGCTTAACAACTAGAGACAGAGTTAATTCTCTTGTGTTCTTCAAAACCCAGGGTTTTTCAACTACAGGGTTACACTCATCCTCCCCAGTCACAGGCCCTTTGTCAAATCTAGAGCTGCTTCCATTTTCACAACTGTGGAAATAACAAGAGGGGATTGCTACCGCTAAGAACACTTTAATACAGCAGTAGCCATTCCAGAAAAAGATTCAGCTAAAATATTGGTAGTATCTTTGATCTTTTTTAACTGTTGATATGTTAGATATAAAATAATGACCTGGATCCTACTTCAAAGACACAGAAATGTCACCAAGATTAAGAGTGCCGAAAGGTGACACCTAAAAATGAGTTCTTTTTAAAAAAATATTTTTCAATTTAGTAATGTTTTTTTTTATTTTATTTTTTTAATTTACATTCCAAATCACTTCCCCTTTCCCGTTTCCTCCCTCCCCGAAAGTCCCATAAGCCCCCTTCCCTCCCTCTTTTCTCTGTTCAACCCCCTCTCATTACTCTGTCCTGGCGTTCCCCTACATCCAGTCTTTCCAGGACCAGGGGTCTCTCCTTCCATCTTTTTAGAAATCTATTGATATGCTGATTGTGTCTAGGGTATTCTGAGATTCTGGGTCAATATCCCCTTATCAGTGACTGCATACCATGTGTGATCTTTTGTGATTGGGTTACCTCACTAAGGATGATATTTTCAAGTTCTGACCATTTGCCTAGGAATTTCGTGAATTCATTGTTTTTAATTGCAGAGTAGTATTCCATTGTGTAAATATACCACATCTTCTGAATCCATTCCTCCGTTGAGGGACATCTGGGTTCTTTCCAGCTTCTGGCTATTATAAATAAGGCTGCTATGAATATAGTGGAGCATGTGTCCTTATTGCATGCAGGTAAAGTCTCTGGGTATATGCCCAGGAGTGGTATAACAGGATCCTCTGGGAGTGTCATGCCCAGTTTTCTGAGGAGCCGCCAGACTGCTTTCCAGAGTGGTTGTACCAGCCTGCAATTCCACCAGCAGTGGAGGAGTGTTCCTCTTTCTCCACATCCTCGCCAACAATTGCTGTCAAAAAAAAAAAAAAGACTACCATTATATTTTAGATGCCTTTAGTTTCAAAAGAAGATTGTAAAATGTGATTTGTAAATTTATCATGATTAAGTTTCATCTGTATTATTTATATGCAACACATTTTCACATATGTGGATTTAAAAAAACAAAATTCAATTTTAATCCCAAGTTACTTGAAAATAAATTACAGGCTGTCTTATCATTGGTAGTAACTTCTCAATTATATCATTCACTGTATCAATGTTTGTTGCTGTTACCCATAAAGGCTGTGAAAAGTACAGAGAAGAATGGTATAAAATAACTTTGAAGCTCATGATTACAAATTAGTTATTATCTAATCATTATAATCATTACTTATAATCTACAGTCTGTAATTGCAACTATAATATAGAATAAACATCCTGTTTTATTCCCTTGAGATAACTCTGGAAGACTGTCAGTCTACCATATTTATCACAAAATTAAATATGTGGGTACTTGATATACACATATAACAGTCACAGGTTATGTATAAAAAATATTTTTCTTCATTCTTGAGAATTTCATATATATGTGAAACATGTATCAGATTCAGCCTTACAGCACCAACTCCTTCCTTGTCCCCTCCAGCACATCATCCTCCCAATTTTTAAACATAGGATTTTGTGCTTAATAATAAGATTCTTGAGACATCTGATAATATCTTTCAGACTTGTCATTTTACAGATGGTACAGTCTGTAACAGTTTGAAGCCAGTAGGTATAAAAACTATATGGTTTCAAATGTGAACAAATGATAAGAACAGTATTATAGTGTTAGTGATAGTGAGTGTAAGTAGATTATAAGTGAATCCTAACACTCTAAAGGTGCTGCCACCAGGTATATTCAGATGTAATAATGCTGTCTGAATTTCCTTACACAAGGCTAGTATTCAGTTTCCCTGATGTCTGGAATCTGATGATTTGCTTATCATGCAGTTTCTTTTATTGTATTTGTTGAATGAGTGCATTAGTTAAAGTTCATGCTTCTCTTCAGAACTAAGTTCTATAATATAAATATTATACTCACTCAAAAATAAGATCATGATATATGTGATTTTGTGTTATTGTGTATGTGTGTGTGTGTGCGTGCGTATGTATGTGTGTGTATGTGTCTGTATGGAGAGTGAGCATGTGTGACTGTATTTGTGACCACATGATTTATAAAGTAACAACAACTGTGTACTGTCTATGACAGTTATTACAAATTTAATTTTGGATTGATTCAAGTGATGATAGTGTTTGCAAAAACTCATATTTCTTCATGTATACTCAAAAGGCTAAAATTCAATGAATTTGTTTTTGGCATAATCTGAGTCATACTTTACTTTCCTGAAGTAAAGTCAAGACTTTATTTCAAGTCTTAAAATGATGCCTTGATCATAGCTAATATCAATATTGGCATCTCGATATAGCAATATGCCTCACTGCATAATCTTTGCAATTGGCCTAAGTGTATCTATTCTGAACTTTTGAAGCCTGAAAGATAGGACATTGCAAGAGATGACAAAGGAACACTGAGTATCTATATCCTTAGATGTCATACATGAGAATGTAGTTTTCTATGGTATTTGCATTCTTTTTCATTTGATTTAAGGAATTCATGCCAAAACAGTTAAATTAGAAATAACAATATAATTTGGGGAAGTTTGCTAAGATATAAATTAATGATTTAGAGACACTTAATGCATTAGTTAGATATCATATTTTTTCACTGAGAAGACACACGGCATATTTTAGTGTCCTAGGATTCCAGGTGATGCTGTTGTAGAAATAAATTTTTAAGAAACCAACAAAATATACTAAATCTTTAGAAAACCTGATGAGCAAGTGACAGGACCCAACAGTTGCACAGTTTAGGTTTTCTTATAGTTACAGCAGTGATACATCATATATATATATATATATATATATATATATATATATATATAATATTGACCTTTTGTATCTCATCACAAAGAGCCCAGAAACTGAACTAACATTAATACTAGCAGAAAGATTTGAAACCAAAATAGCAGAAAGCTTTTGCATTCTGCTCACATATTGAGCATTGAAAGAGCTTTGGACATAAAACTATATTTTTAGACCCCAGTTATTATTTTCATGTACTGGACTAGAAGAAATCTATGTATTTGTTGCACTGCTTCTTCTCACTGAGACTCTAAATGAAAACACATTTAAGAAAGAAAAGTGATAAGTCCTTATATCTCCTTCTTAACACTATTCAGAAAATCATTGGGTACACAAAAATCATAAAATGATATTTGTTGTCTGACTGTGTAACCTTAATTAGCCTAGGATTCTGTATATAGGCAAGGCTGAATGGAACTTGCAGAGATCTACCTGCATCTGCTTCTTAAATATTTGGATTAAAAGAATGCATCATCCTTCCCTGTTTATAAAATCTTTGTTTTTTTCTTTTTAATTTTTTAAGTCAGTATATATTTGGAGCATTTTCCCACTTCAGTTCCCTCCCTTCGATCCTTGTCCCCTATGCTTACTCTCAAATGTACAGTCGTCGTCGACATCATCATCATCATCATCATCATCAGCATTTTGCTAACTGGACATTCCTGAGATCATCCACATGTAAGTAGCATACATACTGAGAAGGTTGTATTTATATTTAGGAATATATATGTATACACTTCTTAAACAGATATCTCTTTGAAAGCACTTAATAATAAGGGCACAAGGCAGAAAGTCCTTGAGGAAGTGGAGATAGTCTTACTAATACATTCAAAATTGAGCAGCGTGTATACTATGATTTTATAAGGCACAAATTAGGAATTCTTCAGTCACTGAATTACTGCAATTGCATGAGTTATAATTCCAGATAACTAAGTTCATACAATGTATTGTGAAGAAGTTGAACAATCAGACTTGTAAACAGAAGTACCCTTAAGCTTATTTTTCTACTGTTAATATATCCAGATTTATTAGTAAGAAATGAATATGTATATGTGAGGTTAAATTTAAAAACCAATAGCACTAACTGATGAAAGCAGGTGAAATGTGATTTCACTCTTGAACTCTTCCTGTAATGGCTTTACTCAGTGGAATTATATTTAATCAACAGTCTGATGGCTTGGACTGTCTGATATTGCATTATTTGTACTAGAACAAATTCAAGTCATATTCCAGCACTGAGCCTTTGGTGCAACACTTTAAATAAAATGTATAATCCTCTTAAGTAGGAGTTTCATGCAGACTCTAAAAACACATACAAAATCAAAATCAGATACTCATGACATGACTTCATAAGAATTTCAATTCCATTTAGGCATCTTAAAAGATAAATGATTGAAACCAAGCACAGTAGAACTCATCCATTTCTGTGAGAAAAATGAACAGAAGTTAGAAGAGAAAATGTTTTGTGAATTTGGACAACTGGAAGGACTGATGATTTATTCTTGTTGGGGTTATGAACTTCTACAATGTAATAGTCTAAGTTCTAGTGGTTTAACTCTAAAATTCAACATGCTTCTGTTGTGCGTTCTAAAATTCCATCACTAGTTATCTGCCTAAGATACTGGAATTCATATGTGCCTAAAGGATAAAAAAAATCAGTATCTACAACAGATTTGTTAGAAATCACCTTAAATAGAAACATATTAGATAACCTTCATGGTAGATGGATAAACAAATAGCATTTTATTTATACAACACCATTTTATTCAGAAATATAAAGGAGAAATCTATGCAACAATATGATGGATTATCAGATGTATTGTCCCTTTTAAAAGAAAATTTGCAACAAAGAATGCATTTTTCCATTTGGGAGTATATTCTAGAACAAATAATATCTATACATAAAAATTCAGAACAAGATACTTTTGTAAAATTGATTATAAGTTTCTGTGATAAATCAGGAGGAAAGTCTATAGAGAAAATAAAATGATATTGCTAAATTAGTTCACATTATCTGAGAAACAAGAATTTCAGTGCTTGAACTTGTATCTACTCCTCGGTAATTTTTACATAGATCCCTGCTGCTCATTAATTTTTTTTTCATTTTTGATTTAGATAGTATAACTTTTTATTGGATATTTTATTTATTTACATTTCAAATGTTACCCCCTTTCCCGATTTCGCCAGCAGAAATGCCCATCCCATCCCCTTTCCTCCTGCTTCTATGAGGTTGTACCCCCACTCACCCACCCACCTCCATGTCCTCTCATTCCCCTACACTGGGGCATTCAGTCTTCATGGGACCAAGGGCCTCTTCTCCCATTGTTTCGTGACAAGGCCATCTTCTGCTACCTATACAGCTGGAGCCATGGGTCCCTCCATGTGTACACCTTGATTGGTGGTTTAGACCCTGGGAGTTCTGGTTGGTTGATAATTGTTGTTCTTCCTATGAAGTTGCAAACCCCTATGCCTCCTTTAGTCCTTTCTCTAACTCCTCCATTGGGGACCCCCCGTGATCAATTCAATGATTAGCTGCGAGCATCTACCTCTGTATATGTCAGGCTCTGGTAGAGCCTCTCAGGAGACTGCATATCAGGCTCCTATCTTCATGCACTCCTTGGCATCCACAATAGTGTCTGTCTTTAGTGACTATATATGTGATGGATCACCAAGTGCGGCAGTCTCTGCATGGCCTTTCCTTAAGTCTCTGCTCCATACTTTGTCTCTGTGTTTTCTTCCGTGAGTATTTTTCCCCCTTCTAAGGACTTAAGGACCCACACTTTGGTCTTTCTTCTTCTTGAGCTTCATGTGATCTGTGAATTGTATCTTGGGTATTTTGAGCTTTTGGGCTAATATCCACTTATCAGTGAGTCATACCATGTGTATTCTTTTGTGATTGGGTTACCTCACTGAGGATGATATTTTCTAGTTCCATCCATTTGCCTTAGAATTTCATAATTTCATTGTTTTTAATATCTAAATAGTATTCCATTGTGTAAATAGACCACATTCTCTTTATCCATTCCTCTATTGAAGGACATCTGGGTTCTTTCAAGCTTCTGGTTATTATAAATAAGACTGCTATGAGCATAGTGGAGCATGAGTCCTTGTTATATGTTGGAGCATCTTTTGGATATATGCCCAAGAGTAGTATATTTGAGTTCTCATTATGTAGTACTATGTCCATTTTTTCTGAGGAACTGCCAGACTGATTTCCAGAGTGGTTGTATCAGCTTGCAATCCCACCAGCAACGAAGGAGTGTTCCTCTCTCTCCACATCTTCTCCAGCAGCTGCTGTCACTTGAATTTTTGATCTTAGACATTCTGACTAGTGTGAGGTGGAATCTCAGAGTTGTTTTGATTTGCATTTCCCTGATGACTAAAGATGTTGAACATTTCTTTAGATGCTTCTTGACCATTCAGATTTCCTCAGTTGAGAATTCTTTGTTTAGCTTTGTGTCCCATTTTTAATAGGGTTATTTGAATGTCTGAAGCCTAATTTCTTGAGTTCCTTGTATATATTGGATATTAGCCCTTTATTGGATGTATGATTGGCAAAGATCTTTTCCCAGTCTGTTGGTTGCCGTTTTGTCCTGTTGACAGTGTCCTTTGCCTTACAGAAGCTTTGCAGTTTTATAAGGTCCAATTTGTCAATTCTTGATCTTAGAGTATAGCTACTCATTTATAATTAATCATCTTACACACAGCCCTGTTACCAACCTTGAGTATTATACTGAATACCAGTTTTATTAATACTGTGGTAAATCACTCATTGAGCGTCATTGCTTGGGCCTTTTAATATTACAATTCTTTTTGTTGAATATAATTTTAGTGTTAATTCATTGAGAATTGAATACCATTTATTTTGTATATGTATTTTGGTCATATTCAGCCTCAATTCTATTACTACCTTCTTCCAGATGGACGCACAACCTCATTATCCCATCCCAAATTTGTATCCTCTTTTAAATTTTTTAAATAACCCACCAACATAATCAGTGCTGACATCTACTCTTAGATATATTACCATCCATTGGAACATGGTTGATCAAACAGTGGTCACACCCTTAATGACATCTGATTCTCTCTCCCCCAAAAGCCACCAGTGTTAATAGCTCAGTAAAGAGTCAAGACTTAAGAATGTTATTGCTTTTGATGTTAGAATTGTGACTAGCTTGATCACGTGCAGGTAACCAGAACTGCTTTGAGTTCCTGACTACCTCAGTAAATATGTCTAGAAGAGAGGGCTTCAATACAGTCTTCCTGGGATCTCTGACTTTTTCTATCTGGCTTTTCTTATCCCATGGACTTTGATTATCTAAGAGAAGAAGGGTGAAACAGATGTCTTTTTTATAACTGAATATTACAGTCATCTTTTCTCTCCACTACTTCTGAGGCCCAATATTACCCACAATCCACTGCACAAAGAAACTTTTTTCTGTTTTGGTCTTTGAGCTGAGCTTATCTATGGGAAAAAAAAGATACAAATTTAGACAGCTATATTCTTCTATATCCATTTAGCAAAACAATGATAATAGACTCACCTCTAGGGTCTCTGTGTTCTGCACGCCTATGTTATTGATTTGATTTGTAACACCAGGTATTTCATCATATAGGTCCATCACTTCCCAAATTGAAATTCTCCTTCTGATTTGCTCTTTGATAATCTTCCAGTTCAGGAGTAACATACTTGCTAAAAATGTGGGCCTTTCTGTAATAAATCACAACTCTTATAGCTTCTTCTTATCATTATTATTATTATTATCAGCATCATCAGCATCATCTTTATTATTATTATTTGTTGTTGTTGAAAATATTCTTCTTTCATCACCACAGTTTCCCCTCCCTAAAATACTCCCAGCTCCCTGCACCTGCCTTCACCTCTAGGTCCTCTTCCCCACTGTTCCCTCTTCAGAGATATGAAAGCCTTCAAGAATAAAACAAGACTCCAGACAACAGCGAACAGGACAAAATACCACAAGAATATGGAACTTTCCCTCCACCACTAATGTCCACCACTGTATCTCTCCTCTCATTGCCTCCTTAACTGATGTCCATGTTTTAGGTCATGGCTTCTCCAATCCATTTGCACAATTAAGTCTCTGTGAATTTCAGAAGTCAAATATGTTCATGTCACTTTTTGGTTTATTTAAAACCTGTCAATATCATTCCACTGCCTTCAGGATAAAATCCTACTCCTTAGTAGGGCATGCAAGGTCACTCAGGAGGAAGAATATACTTAAATTCCTGGCTGCTTCAATCAAAAGGATTATACTTCATTGCAAGCTCCAAAGACAGGATACTTGAGGTCATCAATCATGATGTGTGTTTTTTAAAGATTGTTTTTAAGGAGGTAATTTTCTCCTGCCTCAAATTTTATTCTTTTCCCAATACATAATATCATATTCCACAATTTGGCTCAGAGGTAATGTCCTTCTGTGGTCCTCTCTCCCCAATGAGGTTCTGCTTCTTTTGTTCAAGAGAAGCAGGTATTATAGAATTCACTGGAAGCTTTCTTAGTTACTTTTATGCCCCAGTTTATATCCCTTTAAAGGTAGATGACTTTCCTTTAGCTTAGTTTTCTCAGAATAAAAATCCAAGGGAAAGACTGCAAACATGACTACAGAAAACAATAGCAAGAGTATAGAGACAGATAGGAGACACCATTATAAAAGAACGGTTTGCATGTATTGCCACCACCGGTATATGAAGCTTAGTATATTGAAGCATGCTGGGAGTATCAGCAAAATTTATGTCTCCAAGTCATCCCAACTTAGAAAGGGTTAACATTTACAAAAGAACCTGTTTGAATAGCTTCCTGTACCTAACAACAGCTCCATTTGGTTATTGGTTGGAATCAGGTTAACTGTGGAGGTGAATAACTATTAATTCATGGGCACTTTTAGCTTAGGGTACATAACACCAGATAGATATGGACTCCTGTTGTATTAGCAACAGGCTTGTTTGCTGTGCTGGTCTTTGTCTTTATAGTTATTCAAAAATGTTAACCAAATAAGTGACAATTTAAAGAAAAGAAAAAAAATAGGATTGTTTTCATTATTTTTCTCACCATCAAGCATTCTTTCTGGCACCTGATACCTTAGATGTTTCAAATGACTAATTTAGTATATGCATCACTGAATAAAGCAGATTACTTAAAGGTTTATAGATGCTGTGAGATTTCAATATATATTTATATCATATATCACAGGGTGTGTATCTCTCTGTGTGTGTGTATGAGAGAGAGAGAGAGAGAGAGGTATACACATATACACAGCACATGGAGATGGACTTCTGTTGTGTTAGCAACAGACTTGTTCACTGTGCTATTCAAAACCATTTACTCAATAAGTAAATAGTTATTCAACTCCACAGTTAACATGCTTTTAACCAGTAACCAAAGGGAGCTGGTGTTAGGTGCAGTGTATACATAGACACTCTATCTTCTCTCTTTGTCTTTTCCTGTCTCTCATTTCTTTCTCACTCTCATTTCAGAGTGCCTTCTCAAAAATATGACTTTATTGTCTCTTGTTCTTCTTGGTGATTTAATTGTTCCTTACCAGTCTACATTAATGAAGAGGACTTTCAGAGCCTACTTTCTTCAGCGTTACAGCCTAGTGGCCATGAGTCAAGATTAGTCAAAAGGGTCATGATGATAAAGTTGGGAGGGGGGTACCCCATCACTTTGGAACATCTAAAATCACACTGTGGGCTAGTGGAGCACAGACTGACTGTTGCTACCTGGACTCCATCAATGGCATAAATGAAAAGACATCTCCAATCTCAGGGCCACTATCTTCTGTATTTCTAAGAATTCTTTCTGTGTATATATGTATATATATATATATATATATATATACATGCATAACATATATTAATATATACATATTATATATACATATATATATATATATATATATATATATATATATATATATATATATAAACAGAAGGGGAACTAAAAATAGAAGCTTGGGTGTGGGAGAAGTTGAGTCTTCAGATACTTTCTTGAAATGTCATATAAAATGAGACAGCCTCCTGGGGCAGGATGTTAAAACATCAGCAGAAAGTAAAAGCTTACAACTTTGAATTTTGAAACGATTGTCAAAACCAAAACTTAAAATGTAACCTTTTTGCTTTGGTAAATTTATATAAGATCTACTATTTAGTTCTTATTTTGTGGTATAATTTTCATTTCTCTAAAACGTATTTCTATATTGATCATTTACATAAAATCTAAATACTTATAATCAGGAATTTTTATCCTAGTTCCATAGCACTTGTTTAAAGATAAAATTAATTTATAATTATAATTAAATTATATTACTTATAACACATACCTGTAAACCCTAGTGCCTGAATGTTCTTCTATGGTAAGCCTCATGTCTTTTCTATGATATAATAAATATACATACATATTTAATAAATATGTATTTTTAAGATAGGTATGGAAAATATATTAATGAACATGACTCCATTGGCACCCCCACACACGTGGCATACATTTACATAAATACACACACAAAAGTGAATAAATATTTTAAGACAGAGTTGGGCAGTGGTGCCATTTGTCTTTAATCCCAGAACTTGGGAGGCAGAGTGGGTAGATCTCAAGATCAGCTTGGTCTACAGAGTGATATTTAGGACAGCCTTGGCTGCACAGAGAAACCCTGTCTCCAAAACCAACCAAACAAACAAAAGAACAAAACAAGCAAAACAAAACAAAACACACACAAAATTCAAATTATATAACATTTCTTGTTGGGGCTTGACATTTTGCTCTAGGTTAGCAATGTCATATTCAATAACATCCTTACTTATAGCACTGTTGTGGATTCTGTATTTTAGGATATGTTACTGTTAACAGTATGCCACATTTTTTAGATAAAGTCTAGTTGCATCATTTTGTGATGAAAAATTTGTTAGCTTGACACAAGTTAAAGTCACCTGAAAGGAGGGAAACTCAATTAATAAAATATCTCCAAAAGATCTGCTGTAAGGCATTTTTTTTCAATTAATGATTGAAGGGGGAGGGCCTACCATATTGTGAGTGAGTTCATACCTTAATTTGTGGTTCTGGCTTCCATAAGAAAGCAGGCTGAGCAAGCCATGTGACAAGCTAATAAGTCACACTCCTCCCTACCTCTGCATCACTTTCTGCCTACAGGTTTTCACCCTGCTTAACTTCCTGTCCTCACCTCCTTTGATAATTAATTGTGATGTGGAAATATAAACTTAATAAACCCTTTCCTCCCCAATTATTCATCCTGGTGTTCCAACAAAACAATAGATATCCTAACTAACACTTGAACAGAATATTATTATTGATATATATTATATATATATATAATACACACTGGTAAAAGTCAGTATCATGAAGATATATATATATATATATATATAATATCATCATGAAGATATATATATATATATAATACACACTGGTAAAAGTCAGTATCATGAAGATATATATATATATATCTTCATGAATTATTTTCTTAAATATATCTTTTGCATAAGCATCAATTTTATGACAATCTGATATATCACTCATATTATCACTTATATATATATTGTATATTGATTAACATAGCTCTTATTTAAAAGGCTTTTAACTAACATATATCAATGCATAGTTCTACAGGGAAAATTTGTTAAGATTTAAATGGAGGAGCCAAATATAGTAATATAGTAAAACATTAACCATTCAATCTTGTGAGGTTAATTTTATTAGGAATGTAGATACTGAAATGCAGAGATGCATCTTTCTATGTATATACCTTTGTTTTCCGTCTTCACCATGACTACTAAAACAGACATTTATTGCATAAAAGCTATGAGCTATCATAAATGGCAGAACATTTGAGAGATTATAGAATGTATTTTCTATTCAATAGACAATGATAGAGGTATTGAGACGGTTAGAAGTTACACTGTGAAGGTCCATGTGAAAATTCAAATATGAAAACTACAGTTAGAATCTCAGTTAATTACTTCTCATATCCATGTAGCTTATTGGTCCCTAGCTCTCTGCTTCCTTTTTAGCCATGGCTTTTTACTTAGTTTCAATCACTCAGAAATGGCTTCTTTCATATATCTTGGGTGAAGTATATAAAAGAGCCAAAATTGTACTCTGAAGTACACATATTGCACTCTAACATCAGGAAAATTATCATCTTTCATTTCCTTCTGGTTGTTATGAGGACACACACACACACAGGACACAAACACACTCACAGGACACACACACACACACAGGACACACACACACACACTAAACACAAACTTCTCAAAATTGGTTTCCACGAAGTATAAAGGAAATCAATTAACACAGTTATAAATAATGTCTATCTTTAAAACAAACTAATAGTTTTGGGTTTTACTCTTCTATCTTGAAACATCTCACTTAATGAAATGGGTTTTAGACGTATGTCTATCCCCAAAACAAATTGAGTCTGTTGGTCACCACAAATAGATAATTGATGAATAAAAACTTAATGTGTCCTCTGAAATTTTGTTTTGGTTTATAGCTAACAGTGTTGTTGATGATGTCTTAAATTAACTTTGTACAAATTTGATACTTGTTTTGGTCTTTTTGTTTGGTTGCTGTTTTCCATTAATTTACTTACTTATTCACTTTATATCTGGACCGCAGCACTCTCTCCTCCAAGAATGCCCTCTCATGACCCCTCTCCCGTGTCCCAATTCCCCCTCCCTTCACCTCTGAGAAGGCAGGGTTCCCTCCCAGGGAACCAGTCCACCCTGGCACCTCAAGTGACTTCAGGAATATAGAGTCTCTCCCATTGAGGCCAGACAAGGCAGCCCAGTTAGGGGAGCAGGATCCACAGGCAGGAATGAGTCAGGGTAAGCCCTCGTTCCTGTTGTTTGGGGACCAGTGTGAAGACTAAGTTGCACATCTGCTAAAAATATGTGGGGTACCTATGTCTGGCCCATGTATGCTCTTTAGTTGGTGGTTCAATCTCTAGGAACCCACAAATGTCCATGTTAGTTGACTCTGTTGGTCTTCTTGTGGAGTCCCTATCAGCTCCACGTTCTTCAACCCTTTTCCCACCTCTTCCACAAGACTTCCTGAGCTCAGTCTAACTTTTGGCTGTGGGTCTTTGCATCTGTTTGGTAATCTGTTGCATGTATCTTATAAGAGGACAGTTGTACTAGGGTTCTGTCCATGAATCTGGTCTGACATATACAAATATAGCCGGAGACTCCAAGGTAGTCCAACGAGTACTGCAGGCAAGCAATGTGTAAGTATAGATATTCTGAGGACAACTCAGCATTACCCCCCAAAAAACAAACAAGCAAACAAACAAAAAACAATTAGCAAGGTTTGTTACTGCATTCATTTATATCTTTCTCACACCAAGGCACCTGTGTAGCCGAGTCAGCCATGACAAATAGAGCTGCCAACAGTGTCTTTTTATATTATGTCATTGTGACAAGGCCTGGACTAACAAAGAGGCATCAAGGCTCATACATGTGTCCATCTTAGTCATTCCTGCAGCTGGTGCATGGGTGTGTTTCTTTGGGTCAGCCCAGTAGGCAAGGCTGGGATAGATGCTTGAGTCTTTCTGCCTGATTTTGATTCTTTGAAAAAAAGACAATGCTATTTTTGCATTCTTTTAAGGAAGTTTTGTGAGTATTAGCCTTAGAATGTTTTGATGATGCATATATGTGAATATATATTAAGATGTTAAGTACTATTTGTAGGAAATAAAGATTGATAGGTAGACTCTGAAGCCTTAACTTAAGAAGCTTGTAACTTCATAAGAAAGACTCATTCCTTATACATGCTCTATGTATTCTACATGACTTACATTTATTCAGCCTGGAAATATTAAAGAAAGACCCAGAACAAACCGTTCACTTCAAATGTTTCAGCTGTTGTCACTTTGGCTTAACTTGTGCCAATTAAAACGTAATTGTCTTTGTAGTCATTGCATTTGTAAAAATAGGATTTTGCTTTTGTTATTTTTAGCTTTGAACTGTTATAGAATTGTGCTCTTGGGCCTCTAATGACTCAGAGCTCTGTCTTTTTAAGCCTTGCGATAACAGAAGAGAAGTGTTGGCTCAAAAGGTCCACTCTTGGCTAAAACAGCTCAAGGCTATCTTGGCCTACGAATGCCTGACTGACTTGGCAGCCTTGCTGTGGGGACTAGGCAGAGTGCTGTGGTTATTAACCCACATTAACTTGTTGCAAACGGTTGGATAAAGACATTTATTTGACCTGTATAAAACCATTTGGAAACTTTTTCAAAAATAAATCATATGACCCTCTAATATTCTAATGTAATGTTTTTCTTAAAGAAATCTTTATTTTTGTCATATATAGATGTACAGACATAGATATGATACATATATATAACACATACATATATGTATATGTATATATGCATATATGGCATTTAACCTGCATGTGTGTCTGTGCATAATGTGTTTGGTGCCTAGTGAGGCCAGAAGAGTGTCAAGTATCTTGAAAGTGGAGTTACAGATAGTTTTAAGCTGCCATTAGGGTGTTGAGAATCCAACCCAGGGAGGTTCTGGAAAGCATCCAGTACTGGTTTTTTTTTTTTCAATTTAACACACACACACACACACACACACACACACACACACACACACACACACATATATATATATATATATATATATATATATATATATATATATATATATATAAACACATATTCACTTTATATCCTGCTCCAGTTCACCCTTTTTCACAATTCTTCCCCTCTGCAAGATTAGGCACTTCCTCTCCCACTGAGGCTAGACAAGGCAGTCCAGCTAGTAGAACATATCCCACCTACAGCCAACAGCTTTTGGAATAGCCCCTCTTCCAGTTATTCAGGACCCACAAGAAGGTCAAGCTGCACATCTGCTATATATAAGGGGGAAAACTGTGTATATTCTTGAGTCAGTGGTTCACACTATGAGAGGCCCAAGTGTCCAGCTTAGTTGACTCTTTTGTTCTTCTTGTGGAGTTTCTATCCTCATCAGGACCCACAATCCTTCATCCTATTCTTCCATAAGAATCCTGAGCTCCATCCACTGTTTGGCTATGGGTGTCAGTATCTTCCTGAGTCAGCTAATGAATGGAGCCTCTCAGAGTCTCTCACATGCTACTGTCTGCAAACATAAGAGGCAGATAGACAGAAGGAACTGGGATGGAGGGTCTACGGAGGGGAATGGAAGATTCAGGATCAGGTATGGGGAAGGACAGGAGAGATTGCTAGATGGATATGAAAATGAATGGAAATCTGCAACTGACTGGTGTGAGGAGGTGTGTGTGTGGGGGGCATCTCTAGGATGAAACATGCTCTTGAACAAGAGAGGAACCCAAGAATCAATGGACGTGACAATAGCTGGGACTCACTATATTGGGAATATGGAACCTGAAGAGGCAACCTCCTAGAGCCAGACAAGAACCCCAGTGGAGTGATAGAGACACCAACCAACCCACAAAGCTTCCAACCCAAAATGTATCCTCTCTACAAGTAATGCAGACATGGACGAGGGACCAGAGATTGAGGAAATGGTCAACCAATAACTGGCCCAACCTGAGACCCATCCCATGGGCAAACACCAATCCCTGACACTTTTACTCTGTTTTGAATCCACTACTATTAACTGAATAACTCCATCATTTTTTTTTAACTTTAGAGATTCATTATGCAGCATGTAGGGTCTCCCCCTTGCCTACCTTTCTGTTTCAAACTTTTAAGTTGGTATTACTCTGAGATTTTTGGCAACCCCCTTTAGTTATTTTCTTGTAGAAGTTGGAAGACAATATACCCATGCAATCCTTTTAAATGGACATCTTTTGACACAATAACATTGCCATTGAAAAGGCCAAATTTCTCATTTACTTCAAGCATGTATAATGGCTGGAGACTGCAAGTGGAAATTTTCACTTTTCGTGTCACAGATGGTAAGTTTTGGAGAGCTATTCAGGGTGATATACATTTTACTTCTATGGATCCACTGTCCATCAGTCTGCTCCCAATGAGTCAGTGAGGAGGCTGAGACTGAACCCTCTGGGAATTGAGCCCTTGACCTCTCCTGACTGATCACTTATTAGAAATGGCTGACTTTATTAGAACTAATGCTTCTGGTATGCAGCTCCTGCTCTTTTTAAATCCCAATTAGGACTCCTTTCTCTTTTATTTAAGTTTTAACATTTATTCATCATTATTAATTTGTTTGTGTGTATGCATATGTGTCTGTATACATGTACATGTATTCATGTATGTCCTGGGCTTTGAACTCAGGTTGTGAGGTTTTACAGCAGGAGACTTTACCCACTAAGCCATCTCACTGGCTAGTGAACATGTCCCATTAAGATGTTATGGTAAGCAGAAGAGTGGACTCTAAGAAGCATCAACATTTTAATCTCTAAAAATGGTAAAGATTACACTATCTGTTCTGAAAATCCAGTTTTTAAGCACCAGTAGGAATTTGGGGAAGAGGAGATTATTCTTGATTGCCAATGCAGCCTGATATAATTACAAGTATTTTGTAAGTGGGAGTCATGATGTCAGAACTAGGGATAAAACAAAGGCAGCAATTGTGTGACATAATTTTCTGACTTCAAAAGAGGAACACTAGGAAATGAATAGCAAAGGACTTTAGATCCCGAGGAATGGAAGGAAAGCTTCCAGAACAAATGTATCCCTGTCTACTTGCCTCCTCATTAGTCAATGAGACTGCCCAAGTTCGGACATGAATACTTGAACTGGGCTATGTCACTAAGTTTAGGTAATTAGAAACAGCAATATGAGGAAGTCAATATAAGCAATATGACTTTCCACAATTGAACCCTTAATAATATACCTTCCCTTTATTAGTGGACTTTAGGTTGATAAATAATCACTTCATTAATTTTCTTTCATTAATATCCATTGAAGCATATTATCTATTTTCTGTCAGTTGGTCAATTAATAAATGATCCTACCTTTTATTCAATAAAACACATGTATATAGGTGCATTTTATGAAATAAAATCTTTGGGAGGCACACATAATGTCTAACAAATGTGTTTCTTGTACTATTATTTAATTATAATAACGAGAAATATATATGCCAATTTTCCCATGGTATAACTGAACAATAACAACAGAAAGGCAAAAATTGTGTATTATATAAAGTCGTACATGCATGAAAAATTGTACTAAAATATAAATATGCACAGTATCCAGCCCTACAATTATAAATCTCCAGAGCTATATTTGTGATTTTATCAATTAATTTACCTGTCTACTTCATCTACATGTTTAAACACATGTGGACAAGAGAAACGGTGTGCTCTTAGGAGTGGGTAGTGAAGTTGTGATAATTCTTCATATTTTGCAAATTTCTATTACTGCTTATTAGTGATCACAAAGGAGATCCCTAAACCAATGATAAAGTCTTACATTTGGCAGAGCTTAGTACAAAAAAAAATGCTTTCCTAGATTTACTCCCAGGTAGAATAATGTCTTCTTCTCTAATGACTATTGTGTGTAGCCATTATTTGTGTTTTCATTTATTCCTTCTGTTATATTCTTGATGTTTCAAGTCAAGGAATGCCTTTAATTGTTCTCTTTCTGACCTCACAGTGTCTAGCATGAAGCTTGTGCTTCTCTATTTACTGAAAACTTTCTGCTGAATTCACTTTATAGGTGCTTAATCAAAATTACTTTGATAAAAGACTTCATCTCAGAACCAGAATACACACAAGGTTCAGCGAAAATATGAGGAAAATTTATGTAGCAGTAAGATAGGCGTAAAGATAAACACCCCGATTTAGGATGCAAATGAAGGTTGAATTATGCGAGTCATATTCTTGTTGCAGCATTGTTCATTTAAATTTTGTTTACTAGGATGACTGGGTGAATGTTCAGTACTTTGATGAAGCAAACATTAGGATTAGGTCATTTTAAATCATACCAAATAGTGGACAAAATAAAAGGAAATAGCTCATTAGTAGTTAGTAAAGCCATAAAAATATTCTAAATCTAGTAGAATATTCAGAGATGGGAAAGTCTCTTGAGATGCATTTTGAGAGGAGTTGCAATGCAAAATAATAAATGGTGCAACGTGGCTACATGGAGATAATATAGTTTAATATACTCAGAGGTTCAATTGCAACCAATAATATTAGCTCTAATAAATATCAAGGGAGAAGTAGAATAAAAGACCATTGGAAAGAGAAGGGATCTAATACCCTCATTCAACCATGTGAAACTAATCTCACAGTGAAAGGAACATTTTAGGCAAATTCTTATGCTATTGATGGACTAATGATTGCTTTCTTTCTCATTTTAATGATAAAACAGTATTCCTGTAGATGATAGCCGCTGAATGACGTAAACTTAGATCTTGCACTCAGTTGTTTTGTTGTTTGTTGTTGTTGTTGTTTTGTTGCTGTTTGCAATTTCATTTTTTTGCTGAGGAGAATAATTAACATTGATTTATTTCATAGCACTGTCTCAACTATTTGTATAATGAAAATATATGATCAGTGCCAATATTGCCTCTAAGTGTTTTTGGAGATGAAGAAACTGAAGCAAGTAAGAATTGTACAACACTGAAACAGGTGTGGGGTCTCATATCTGTAATTCTAGTGCTCAAATATTGAAACTGGAGGACCAAGAGTTCAAGGCCGTCCTGGAATATACAGAGAGATTTTATTATAAAAATAGTAAGCGATATAACAGAGCCAGGCTTTGTACACATGAAACATGAGACAAGAGCCTCTGACTCTCCGTTTTTATAACCCAAAGTATTTCGAAAGAAACTTAAAATTGATTATGCAATTGTCTTATTTTCTGTAGTCATAGAAGGAATCATAAAGGCCAGTCACTGTTGACCACTGCACTGCAGAAATAGCAGAAGAAAATAAATACTCTGCAGAAAATAGCTATGAGAACCCTCAAGCAGGCATCTCTTGTCCCATGCCTTAGAAACAAAACTAAGTTTGTAAGTTTCTTTTACAAAATGATTTCAGGTCCCTTTGTCTACAAATGAGAATTCTGAAAGTAGTGAAATATTGAATGGTAAGTAGTTATCACATATGATGGAGAATACAAAAAAAAGGTAAAATGTCAGTATTGTAAAAGTATAGTATTTTTGTAATTAATAGAGTCAAGGAAAGTTTTAGAAAAGGAATCTTCAAGCATGACGGATCCTAATGGATTTACAGAAAGATAATATACACCATAATTTTACTTCCTAAATCAGAAAAACTATGAGACAAGGTGGAAAGAGCAAGCCATGACCTTCTGCAGTTCACTGAAAATACTGCCGTTCCCGTGGTGGAGGTCATTCCCCTACATTCTACACCTTTGACAAAAATCCAAAGTGACAGAGCATAGAAGCAGCACTTTTTTTTCCCCCTTCATAATCCCCACAGACAGCACCATTTGGTTAATTTAATTTGACCTTCATCACAGAATTTAATGCTAGTAGTCAGGATAATGTTGAGATGAAAGAGAAATGCAGGCTTTACACAAGAATATGCCCTTAGCTGAAGATAAGGTACTGGTGAAAGCTATCCTGACCTGAACAAAAGGTGAAAAACAGATGTTTAAATCAGATGCAGGAAGACACAGCAGGGCAAGACAATGACATGCAGAGGAAGTTAGAACAGATTGTCAGTATCTGGTTTCATTATTTTATTCTCAGGAGAATTTCAAAGATCTCTGAGAAAATAGGACACTGTCATTGAATCAGGGATCATTGGATCTCTCTGTTTCAAAGTTTGGAAATATGTTTCATGGGGGTTATCTGGACCTTAAAGGTAACTATTCTGTTTTATAAATTTTTTTTAACAGACCTCAATTTCAACCTATATTTCATCTCTCTCTCTTCCTCTTACCATCCCTCTACTCTCTGTCTCTGCTTTTATCTATCTATCATCTATCTATCTATCTATCTATCTATCTATCTATCTATCTATCTATCTATCTATCTATCTATCTACCTACCTAACTCTCTGTCTGTCTGCCTATTACCTATGTCTGTGTATACCTCTACCTCTCTCTCTCTCTCTCTCTCTCTCTCTCTCTCTCTCTCTCTCTCTCTCTCTCTCTCTCTCTCTCTCTCCTGGAAGTGAGAGAAAATGTTAGATACCTGTTAGGTATCATTGACTGGGGTGACCTTATGATATCTTATTTATAGCTTATAAAATAGAGCAACATTCCAGTGATATTTTAATTCCAAATTTGAGAACAGAGTCAATAGATGTTTGCATTAATGGTCCTGTACTAGATAAGTCTGGGGCCTCCTCACTGTCATTAACTCTTGTGCCTTCCTTCTTCACTCTATCCACAAATGTTTATCTCATTTATTCATTTGACTCTGTAGTAAAGAGCATCACTTGCTGAGTGCTTGAAACAGGGTTCACCAGTAAAGCTCAGGGTATTTATGGAAATGAAATTGGAAACAGAATTTTACTCTTGAGAGAGAAACAGAAAACATTCCAACAAGACAACTGAGGTGCCACCATGGATTAGAATGCAGCATTTTTATTGCAAAAGTCCATATGTTAGGCAATTCTCTTGTGAAAAGGTTTGCAAATACATAGACATGGAGCAGCTGATGATTAAGAGTTGGATGATGTATAATATATATCCATATTGCCAGTGTAATACACATGTTGAAAAGCTAGTTTTAATTTTTATTTCCGTGTCCTGACTGCAAAACACATTTCAAATTGACAATAATACCTTGTTTCTCACAAATTAAATTTGCCAGCAACTCTCCCAAAGAGTCAACATTGACTATTTTGACATTTTAAAATGAGAAATTAATCATTTATTTACATCTGTTTGAGGTTAGATGCTAACGCACTGGTATATTAAAGGTTTGTAAAACCAGAAGCTGAATGTTTTCAAGATTCATCCAGATGAATTATAATGACTTCATGTGGTTTTCTGTTAACAGATACCCTATCTTTAATTGTCTTCTTACTTTCTATAAAGTCAGTCTATGGTTTAACTTTGATTTGAATCAATATTTTCCTTAAAGAAGAACTGACCACAGGGTCATATTTTAGAAAAACAGGATTCAGAACAATCACATTAAGGTCCAACTCGTCATGTCTGAAGTCAGCCAATCCCTCCATTTAATTATTATGGAGGAAAATGAGCCCACAGTCAGAGGCTCTCGGTCCTCCAGCAAGTTACTCAATGTTGTTCCTGTTTTTAATTTACCCTTCAGTGCATTGTTTCCAAGATTACTGTATACCAGTCAGGTATGAATATTGCTCATACTTTCATAGGTTCACAAGCAGATTTTTTAAGCAGATATAATTAATTCTTTTTTTTTTAAATGGGATAATCAAGAAACTCTATGCTTGATTCATCAATTGCATACATAGGTATAGGTATTTAAAATAAATACACTTTGCCTAAAACAAACTTTTGAAGATGAACATATAAGCTACAGTTCTTTAGATTCACTGGTTATTTCTACAGATAAAGAAGCATCACATGTCAACAGTAATGTGAAAAGATGAATCACTTGTTCTTTGTCAGAAAAAAAGTTATTCACCATACTACAAGATGATGTGTTGCTCCCAGCCATATTTATTGAGCACTGACTATATGCCAGGCACAGTGCAAGATGTTAAGAACTAAAAGAAGAAATGACAAGGACTCTGCCCACAAGGCATTCACAATCACTAGAAGCAGATATTGAGATAGAGAGCAAGTTCTGTTAAGAACACACATCTTCAAAGTAAGGTAAAACATCAGCAAGCACTTTACTTTCTATGCTAGTGATGAAGTTGGGCATATTTAGAGCTGTCAAATGTCAATCAGCCTAAATTGTACTCAAGGTGTTTTAATGTCATACAAGACAAACATAATTTTAAAACCTGAATTTTCATGCATGAGGGAGAAGGCAGTGAATCCCTCCTCCAATTTCAAGCCCAAATCCTTGTAATTATATTACTATACTATTTTATAGTCCAAAGAAATAAAATAAAAGACAGTGCTATATGATGATAACATGAGTTCATTTATTTTGGCTCTAAAGAGATGCATGCATTAAACCTGAAGCATTCTATATTACTGAAATATTTACATCATTGTACATATGATATGAAGGAAATTTGCTTCCTACCTTGGAATAAAGGTATAATAGAGTTCTAATCTAGGCTTTTCTATTGTGTTTCTTCACAGATACGGGAGGTATTCTAATTTGTTCCAGTTTACCACAACTTGACCCCAAGTGAACATAGCACACAGCTTTATACCTTTTGTACTAAACTACATGTGAATCTGAGACTGATAACACCACTTTAAACACTCCCAGCTTTCACTGTTTTCATTGCTGTTGCTCAAAGGTATCTTGCTCAGTGTAGCAGCTCTTGTTCTAACATTACTTTGCCTTGCAGGTTTGAAAGACAGTGCACGCTGAAATTCAAATTACAATAACCAAAGGAGAGTTGGGCACAGATAGTATGACATTATATGTATTACTAGGTTGAGACAGAGAAACACATTCAGTGACCACATTGGGGATTATATCATTGGACTTAGAAAGGACATTTTCTCTCCATGAGATTCAGCGAATAGGACCCCTAACAATAAAACCCATACCTCCTCACAGATAAAGATAGGAGACCCAGTAAACAAGATTGAACAAGCAAAAGGCGGTAGGAAAGAAGATCCGAGCATAGGAGTCCATTTTGGCAATGCGAATATGTATCCTTCCATGTCTCCAGGCTCCTGTTCGACAATCTTCAAAACAGCAGAAGAAACTGGCACAGTCCTTGCCATCCAAACACTCATAGCCATATTCTTCATCCCTCTCTTGAAGGTGTGTGGCATTGTTCATTTGGATTGTTGCTGATCTGGGACGAATATCAATGGTAGGGGCCTGAGACAGGGTAGGTAAGGAGAGAGAGCAGAGTAAGTTACGCTAGAGCTGTATAACACAGTCTCTCCACAATGTCATCAATGAGATGATAAATCTGAAAATGAATGTTCAGAAAATTGCTTATGACATCGTGATCTACAATGGTAAAATCGAACTCAGAAAGATAGCACGGTTGCAGGTTTCAGATTTAGAGCTTAAGCAGTGCAGCTGGAAATAATGTAATCAAGCTAACAGCTACAGCAAGACTATTGAACACCAAAAGAAATCAAAGTATAAATATTTAAATCAAACTACATGGAATCTCATTCTATTAATTATTAAACGTGAAGCTGGTTACATGAAGCTAGTTAATGATGCTGCAAGTGAGTAAAATAGAGAAATAAAAATGCATTGATTTTCAAATCAAATTGCATGTCATGCTAACTTATAGGCAGATAGGACCCATTGTACAGAACAACTATATTGAACAATTTTAGGAGCAAAGGCTAATACACATGGAGAAATAAAGAAGTTCAATGATTTTATGCAACAAAGATTTAATTTATATGTTAAAAGAATGTAGTTTGTCTAACATTCACCAACTTGAAACTTAAAACTAGCCATGTTTACATACATTGAATGAGATTAAGAATTAAAAAAAAAGAAATATGTCATTGCTTTTAGTTTTTCTTAGCAAAATGAACTGCCATTAATGACAATGTAATCTAAGACTCAGTGCATGACCTATAATAAAATTAAAGCAAAACTCAAGGCTTTTTTTTAAAGCTTTTAAAGTGTATAGATATAAATCAGTTTTTAGAGAGAACAAAAATCTTGTTTCAATATTTCACAGAGCCAACAGGTCTAGCAATCACCCTGGCAGGAAAGGAAAGGGAGTTTAACCTATAGTCTGGTAAAGATAGTTTTATTAATATAAAGTTCTCAAGTATATAGAGATTAAGCTCATAAAACAAATTTTAAATCTCATTTTAATTACTCTTTATAGAGTTAAATTTTAGCTTTAGCACTGTTTATATATATGAATATGTACATGTATATGTATAAAGAATATATAAATTATAACAGGTGAAATGGATTTTATTAAATATATATTATGAGACATGGACTTTAGGTTTATAGAAGACTTGTTACCTATGATAACTATTGGCCTTGTGGTTTTGAGCTGAATATAGAATCAAAACAGATGCAGATTATGTCTAGTTGCTGAATTAATTCTAGAGCTATGTGTAATGTCCTTCACCTCGAGTGTCCCCTTATCTAGTAGATAATTTAAATGTTTACTCTTTAAAAACAATAAAGCACCATGGGAAGCATTAATAGTTAATTCAGCAGTAGCATGCAGTGAAATTTTCATTCCAAAAACAGTATACCTTGAAGGAAAACATCCGAAGAAGCTTTGGATTTGTAGACAGAAAAGAGAATTGCATATTTTTTTAATAACAAAAAAAAAAAGAAAAAGGAAAAAAAGAGAAAGAGAAACAAAATAAGACAAATTAAAAATACATTTTGAAAACGCAGTAAGTAAAATGAACTGAAAGCATAAACACAGAAGGTGGGCTCTAACTCTGTCATAATTTGCATAGATAAAGTTAGAAAGTGAAATGGTGTGATTGGTAATCCAATCTTTTACAAATTACCCCACAGGTACTAGATTATGAAAGCCAATGTTGTTGGTTGTGAGGATGCTTCCTACTGAATATTTGTCTGTAAAAAAATAGTATGAATTGTGTCCTTGTTCTTTAAGAGAACCCCATACATGAGTCCTTCACCATCTAGACTAGTTCTGGTAAATAAACAAAGTGAGTTAAAAGGAGTAAGTGCATAAGATTCTTCAGGAATTACATTTTGTTCTTTATCTCTGGTCTCTTTTCCTATCTGCTTTCTTTTTCTTTCTTTCTTTCTTTTTTTTTTCTTTTGTGATTGCTATGCACCTAGGTTAAAGAATCCAACTATTTCTGTCTCTGTAGCAATTTCTACACAGAAGTGACACAGCTCATAAAGAAAAGCCAGGAAGCTTTAGCTAAAGGACTTGAGCCTTCACCTAAAAGCCTACCTCCCATCCTCATCCCAAATGAGTATTAGCACAGCCATCTTATTTGAGGGAGACTGACTTAGGAATGAAGGAGAGAGATAAAGTAGAGAAACAAAATTTCAAGCAAGAAAAAATCAAACAGGAACATTAAAAGGTGGAAAGGTAGAGACCGAAGAACATACAGGGAAAGGAAGCACCACATACAGTACAATCAATATTTGGGACATTAAAATTAAGCATTTCCTTTTTTTCATTAACCAATAAGAAGAATGATGCTATTTAGTTACCTTCCACCAAGTCTTACTTTCAAACAAATATGTCATCTGTCAAATTTCTTCAGTATTTCTGAGGTGCATCCAGATAAGTATCATATGCAAATAGTTTTCTAGACCCACCCCACAGTTTATGGTCAGATAAGTGGCCACTGTGATGTTGCTCATACCTCTCAGAGCAGAAAGCCAAGGAAGGATGTCAATCAAGAAGGTAAGACCATTACTCCCATCATTCTCCCAAAAGGAGATAAAATTTTACTGTCATGGATACTCCTTTGACAGAGACATTAGGCCCAGGTGGCTAAGTGCATATCTACATGTTGTCCTCAACACTCCCAGTAAAAGGCAAAGGATCTACTTATTTAAATTTATTCTTCATCCTCTCGTTTAAGGTTTAGTACAATCAGAAGTCATCTTACCTGTCTCCAAATCAAGCAGTTACCAAAACAAAATAAATCAGGTTGTCAACTTCCATTGCCATCCATCAAGGTTAAGAACCCTCATGTGACTTTTTCTAATGTTTTATATTTCGCTGGTTTATTGATCTTCATCATAATTTTTTAATAGAAGCCTTATTTGACATTTGTTTTTAATATATTCAAATTATTTTATATGAGAACGCATAGAAAAGAAGGTTCACACTATCTCAACTCATTTGTTTTGAAAACAAAAGAAAACAAAACATGTAGGGATGCAAATGAGTAGAAGTATTTTAGTAGTAAAATGCATATGCCTACATAAACAGACGCACACACATACAACACACACACCTACACATGTGTATGTACACATATTAAGTTATTTTTAAATTGGTATGACTTAAACCAATAAAAGAACCCAACATTTGTAATGCCTTTGATGTGGATTTTAATTAAAAAATAGTTATGTAAAAATATTATAGCAAATTTGTCAGAAAGATCAAAATCCTTGAGATATAGAATAATACTACAAACACATATGCATATCTGAATACTCTATAACCCCCCCCACATACACATTGAGACAATGGGTAATTGCATTTGCATAAAGAGCCTGACTTAGAATATCTTAGAAGTCTGATCTAACTAGTAATCACAACTAAACCTTTATGTACAGATTGAAAGCTAACTAATTTTGTTTTCATCATGGACCTCAAAGCACTGAGCCTCAGTGTGGAGTTGAGCTAAGCACATCAAACCCAATGACCTGTCCTCATGAAGAATTCAGTTGTCCCAATAGAAAATGATACATACAGGGTTTTTCTTCTTTTTGTCTTTATCCTTGCTTGGTTTCCGGTTGCTGACAAAATAATGCAGGGTTCCATACTCCACTAATGCAGAAAACACAAAGATGAAGCAAACAGACACAAAGAGATCCATTGCTGTGACATAGGAGACCTTAGGCAGAGATTTCCGGGCTATGGTGCTTAGAGTTGTCATGGTCAGGACAGTAGTGATTCCTATGGAGAGCACATTAAAATAAATCACATGGTGCCATCAGTGATATCCTAAGTATAAGAGAAATGATGCTCTGTCCATAAGGGTAGAGATGCAATAAAAATGTGGGCAGCCTGACATCAATTGCATTACACTGGACTACATTTTAAATTTTCATTTGTATTTGTAAATACAGGAAAATATGTAGAATGAAATCCCAGGAAGTTGAAAGCTATTGAATCATCTAGATTCAGAAAGAAATATGGATCTGGGAGTTTCCACCACCAGCTATTAGTAGGGGGATTTTTCCTAGGAATTTTATTGACTTTTACAGTGTTAGACTTAGAGTTGAGGAAGGGAAAATGTGTACTTTTATAAGGTTTTGTGAGAATTAGATAATGTATTAATGTATGTGTACTGTGTTGTTTTGAGAATCTGGACTGTTGTTCAAGGGTTCATACAATAAGAGTATTCATCTTGCTGCTTTTAGGACGTGAAGGAACGTTTAGTGGTATGTGAGGAAGTTAGAACACTGGAGGTGTGCAATTGAAGAGACAGTAAGATGCTAGCCTCATCTTCCTTCTCCACATCTCATCTATCTGCATGATGTATCAGGTTTCCTCTTTGATGAACTTCAAACATGATGTCCCATGGCTCAGAACAACAAGGCTAAATAACCACGTTCTGAAACCATTGCAACTTTGAACCAAAATAAATATTCCTTGCATCCATATTGATGTATTTTACATACTTGCTACTCTAATAGAAAACTGACTACTCAGAGCACTGACATCTAGTAAAGTCTCAAGTATGGTTACATATTTGTGTTGTTTATTTTGGAGATGATCTACTTCCTATGCTAAAAGAAGCTAATTAGGTTGGGTACACATTAATTCAAATTGAACTCCTTGATTGTACCTAATTGCCTCTTTTATTTCTGCAGAGACCTTTAAAGCTGATGTGGAAACTGGGCTTTCATTTCCACAATCAAGCCTGAATCTATATTTGAACATTGAAAATGTGAAAATTTAACTATTTTTGGTAGAAACTACAGATGAGTTTATTTTAGAAGACCCTGCATGTAACACCTAATTCAAAACAAATTCTGACACATAACATAAGTACTGATCTGACAAAGCAGAGAGATGTTATTTAAGGACTCAAGAAAGTTCATCATGGCTATGCAATCTGTAGCTTGAAGAATTGTTTCATCATATTTCCAAGGTTCTTCCTGGGATCACAGAAAAGAAAAGCTATGGCATTGGGAAGAGGGAAGTCATGGTTTTATCTGACTCACCAACAACTAATAAGGTAGTTATGTGATTTTGAAGCCCATTTTTACTGACTGGACAAATTAAATTTCTATTACCTTGCCAAGCAAATGAGAAGCAGAGTGTTTGCTAATTACTCCCGTTTTGGTATGAATTGAACTTCTCAAGTATTTATTCTTACTGCAGAATACTTCAGTAAAAAAACCACCATGTGTTTTCATCTTGCTGTGTACCCACTCTCACTATAGCATTATTAACTTTTACCAGCTACCAGATGTGCACCAGACTACATACATATGTTACAAGATCCAGAAATATGTCATCATAAATCGGCCCATACCTCGGAGTGTTATTAGGGCCCCAAACATCATACAAGTCAGATCTACCTGTTCTGTGGCAAGAAGTTCAAAGTCTGCAGAAGTTCAAGGTACTCTCATTTAAATTTTGACAATAAATACTTGAAAAGATCATGGAGTTTCACAAATACACAATCATATTTTGAAAAGTAATGGCAGACTTGACTCTTTGGGGATTAAAACATTAAAACACAAAAGCCTAAGACCTGGGTTAGGCTTGAGGTAAGTTAAATAAAATACGTAATGGGTAGGAATAAGTTATCTGTACTTTCAAACATTCTTAGTGATAGAGATGTATTGCTACATTTAAGAAGCACTAATCTAAAGAACTGAGAAAAATTTAAAAGAGATGACTGCTCAGCTTCTTTTCTTTTCTTTGGTGACAAATAGAATTCAGCAAGTCTTCACACCCAGGACAAACCCATGACCAATTTTCCAAGTTTCAGGTCTGTTACAAACTTATTTTGTGACTTTGTGAATATTACTTAACATTCTGCACATTTAATCATTTATATCAGGTCTAAAATATGATAGTTTGTATTATTACAATTTCTGCATGTGATGGTTGCAAATCATAGAAACATTGAGGATCCCTGATTAATACTCCACCAAAGGAGAACCTGCTTCCTGTCTTATGAAGGGCCTTCCATCAATACAAATGTTTTGTTGCTAGGGAGCACTTGTTACTGAGTAGTTGAAATGAATTCGTCACATTGTCATAAAAGATATATCAGTCAAAAGAGTCGGGCCTTCAAAAGGAAAGACAGACTGAAATATCTTTTAAAAACATAATTTCCAGATGATGGTTTATTGGAATATATCAATACATTTGTTATATCTAATCATAAACATAAAATTTTCACTGAATAATTACTGATGCAGTAGCAGGTTGGAAGCTCTATACCAGGGATGAGCAACATATCTACTATTTCTTTTGAGAGATGGTGACATGCTAAAAAGAAACACTCTTCCTGTGTTTTGCTTAACATACTTGGAGTTTGTTTCAGTATGTGGAATTAGGCAGGATATTTGAATTGTTGAATAGGATTTGTAACACAGAGTACTGCATATATCAGAAAAAATCAAAATAACTTCATTTTGAAACAGATGGGAAACTAAATTGAGTTTGGAAAAGGACAGATATGCAAATGTATTTCTTTCTCAATAATCATCACTTCTGCCCTCAGTTTAATAACCTGGTACAGATTATTTTGTCAGAAATGATAAGAGTCACTACCATTTTGAAGCATTTCTCTGCTCAATGTACTTTACATAAAATATGTTACTTTAGCCCAATAAAACCTTCAAATTATGAATCGGAATGAATCTGTTTTACATGTGAGGAAAACATAGATTAGAGATAATGCAGTTTGTTTTGTATTCTATATATGGATGGGAATTTAAATTACTGAACCTTATAATCCATGTCCTTTACTACTTTCCCCCAACAGGGAGTTAAAAAGGCCTATGGGACTAGGTTGCACACAGTTAATGAAGAGGACTGAGGTTTTATATTCAGTCTGTGGATGGAGACAATGATGTTCATGTGAGTCAATTTTTAAGTCTTCTTCCACAAATAAGCAAAAGATGAAAATCTAAGATAGGGATCACTATATCAAAATTACTGACTAAATTACAAATAATTATAAAATAATTCCATTGCCTAGATGTGTCAATAAGTGTTTCTCTCTTATTAATCATTTAGATGACTCTTCTGAAAGAGTCAATTTGTCTAAATAACATCACACTAATTATTGGTGTCGAAATTAACCAAGAGCGGTGTGGTAAGAAAAGGGGAACAGTTGACACTAAAAAGCAACCATGTCTTATTCACTGTGCTTCTCTTCCCAAGATACTAAAATTCGACTTAGTCAGACCTCAAACTTGTGTATCATCACTAAAAAGATAATGGAGAAAGGTTATATGTGGTCAGCTCTCATGAGTCTGTATGGAGAGGCCAGAGAGCAGTGTGGAGAAACCACAAAGTTCTCTTGAAATTAAGTTTTTGTTTGGTTTTTATTTTTAATTTCATTTTAAATGTGTTATTAATTGTACTAAAGAAAGTCTATGATAATTTAAAAAGATAGAATTATAGAAGTAGTAAACTTTAGAATAGATAGATGATAGATAGAAGATAGATAGAGAGATAGATAGATAGATAGATAGATAGATAGATAGATAGATAGATAGATAGACAGACAGATAGATGATAGATAATCATATTGACTGTCTTTAAAATAATAAAACATGGACATTTATTTTGCCTTTGAATTCAAAGGAAAGTCACTTAGAAGGAAATACTCCTTTTCTCAGGTACTTATCTTGGGTGACCACAGCACCTAGAAATACTTCTCACCTAAAGATGTTCTGGCAGGAACAGCATCCTTATTGATCCAGAAGGACACCCAGGACAGGACCACGATGAGTGTGCAGGGAATGTAGGTCTGGATGGTAAAGTACCCCATTCTCCTGCTCAGATCAAAGTACACAGACATAACCACATAGTCACCTAGAAGAGAAAGACTGAGCTATGAGGAATGCTCATCAAATACTGTGCATATATTCAATTCTTACACACATACTTAATTTCAGACTTTACATGAGAGCTGACTTGAAAGTTCTTTTCTAGCTACTTGGGCTAAAAGGAAAAAACAAAAGTATGAAATAAAATCCAGTCTGAGATGAAGCCTAGCCCTTCTAACAGAAATGGTACTATCAAGGAGAAAAGAAAGTATTTTTGACTCTTAAAAGTATTTCTTCTTATGGATGATTCTAAATTTTGACTTTCTATATGTAGCAGCAATGTACAAGGGTTTTGTTGGGTGGTAGGATATCTTCTATGCACTAAGCCTTGCTTGTGGGTCGTGTACTGCACATTAAGTAGCAATTTCCCCATATTACTTCTATGTATACAGACCACTAGAGAGTATATTGGTGATTGAAACATATAAAATTTTACTCAAAATTTATAGTCCCTTTCGCACAATGAGATATTTCCTTATGATTTCACTAAATCATATGGTAGTTTCATAGCAATTGAGTTCATTCATGACTATACTTTCATTTGAATGCTATTGATGTCAAAAGTGTTGCCATCTGATTTTATGTACAGGCATGAATCCCTGGATGGTGCCCATTCTCTCCATGATCACCATAATGCTTGAGAGAAAATAGGCAGTCCTAATATTTGATGACACATTCAAAAAATTATAATGGATATTTTAAAGTTCAAGGAGCATATTAAGAAACATTTGGGTTTTAAAAGTAACTGTGGATATTGTACAACATTTAGACTAATAAAGGGTGATGTTAGGAGTTGAGAAAAAATGGAATTCAGGGAAAAGGTCACATGAAAGGGTGTATATAGTTATTGTTTTGGTTTTTCTAGTTTTGACTATTATAGTACTTCCTTTCTCCAATTTTGAGGTAATTGAGTGAATACATATAACTGTTAAAGATCCATTGCTTCTGAATGATGATTCTAATGGAATCTAAGGAGTAGACGGAGACATGTAGATACCGAGGTGATGCAAGTGTGTATTTGAGTGGCTACCTTACTCTCAGCATGTGATATTTGTTTTTTTCTGGTTTTTTTTTGGTTTTATTTTCCTGGTGTTAATAATTTTATTGTCTTTTTTGTTATTTTCTAGCAATTTTCTTTTTTTATTAGATATATTCTTTATTTACATTTCAAATGTTTTCCCTCTTACTGGTTCCCCCCTCCCCAAAAGTAGGGGGAGGGAAGAGGGCTCATGAGATATTTGTATTTGTGATTTCCTCGCAATAAGTTGACTTAGTATTTTTAAAAGAATTTATTATATTAATATACTATGGAATTTTTCTATAATCCCAGCATGAAGCAGGATGATTGCCTAATCAGTCTGTATAACAGTCTGAGCTGCACAGTGAGCTCTCAGACAGCCTGTGTTATATAGTAAAGTCCTATCTACAACCAACAAACAAGCAAACAAACAAAACTAAACCAAACTAAGCAAACCAAACCCAACAAACAAAATCCCTCATATCTAATAATTTATATAAAAAATTTATATAAAAAAATTTAAAAACTAAAAAATTAAAAAAAATAGTCATACAGCTATTCCTGAAAATAACATAATTAAGACAATCTAAAGTCAATAGATTTGGAAAGTGAACATGAATAAATTGCATGAAACTACTGACACCAGTTTGTACTATTTCTATAAAACAAACTATTGCACCTCTCAAAATTACAAGATGCAACATGACTTATCTATCAACTGATCCACATTTGTACCTTCAAAATAAAGAATTTTGAAGGAAAAAAGAAACTATTTTTGGCATTGTGTGAACAAGTGAGAGCTTACACTTTCACATTAATGGTCTGACTCCTCAAAAAAGAACTTTAATTTTGTTCACCATTAACAAGATTCTAAGCTTGGTTTGATTCTCCATTTCCTTAAAGGGTCTAGCCTCTCACAGTTTGCTTATCTACCAGCCTCTATTATAAGTTGATGGCTTCTGAACACCTTCATTCCTTGCTTGCAACGCCTATACCTCTTCTATCAGTAGATTATGGTTGCAAACCCCAGACCAAGCCACATAAAAGCAAAGCAGCTTTAGAGAGACAGCATGATGACTGTCTTATCACCAAGGCCACATCACATTTTACATGCTTAAAAACTCTTATGCTGAGGAGCCCTGAAAATCTAATCCTCTTAAAGTGCTGCTTCAGTGATTTCCCCATGCCCCAAAGGCTAAATGCTAAGCAAGTCAATGATGGTGACACTTAAATCTACCTGTTGATAAGTCCCGATACTTAATACTTAAAGTCATAATACTTGGTAAATTAACCACATCTCTGTTTATACTTAGCATGGAAAGATACATTCTATAATTAAGGGCATGAAACATAAAATTTGAGTTAATAAACACAAATGTTAATCCTTTTTCTTATTTTTTAGGCAGATTCCTATGACTGGTTTGAAGATACAAACCCTCAATATCACTGAAGAATGAGGCTCTAGTTAACTGTTTACCTATGTTGAAAAACAGTCATATGAAAGCATTGAAATTTTATAGTTAGTGTTTGACAAAAGCCAATGAGACAAATAGCACAACTGCTAAGAAACACTGGATTTTAGAAAAGACTGCCGAATTAGATCAGTCCATAATCATCCAAATTAAAAAATGGAAACAAAGAGATATGTTATGCTAGGAAGGAGATTTTACATTTGTTACAACAGGAATGAAAAGTTATATCTTTCATCCAAATTATTGAAAATAACATTTGATCAGGGAAGACCATCTGAAAATCTTGACTACAGACAAAAAGAGTGAGATTGGCAAGATCAACAAGACAGAAAATATATGTGCTGATCCTGCTCATAGACAACAGCTCTGAGATCGACTGAGACATAAAAATGTCTTTGCATAGCCAATAGATATTGTTGAAAACAAAATCCTCAAGACTTTTGATACCCTTCTTTTCAATGGTATAAATGAAAATTGATATTACAATCTGATATATCATCCAAACTAACTTTTAAAGAAAGACAGATGTCTTTTATCTGCTCAAAGAGCAGAAAATCATCCTTAATTGATCTGTGAATTGAGAGATACATATTGCATACAGATATCTTTACAGAATTACATATTGCTCATAAGGTTTATATGTTAAAGAATGGAAAGCCAAGAGGGCAGGCCAAAAAGAATTCACCCTTGGGGATGCCGAGATTTTGAGACTTGCTGTTCTAGCTCCCTGCCTTGATCCTACCTCAACAGCATTGAAGCTGTTTCCTATAAAGACTTGATTCCTGGAAAACCTCAAAATGGCTAGCTCACTTGGTCCAGACTCTTAGACTGTTCCAGTTGGGACTTCATTTAAGCCTGCACTTTTTCAGCACACAGAGACTGGACTATAAGTGCTACAGCTAGCTTTCTTAAAACTAAGCATTTTTCTAAATTTTTGCCCCTCCCTTCCCCCAAAGAACTTTTGTTCAGCAAAAGTTTTGTCTCAGTTCAGCAGGAAGCAATTTTATGAAGACTATCATCCTAATGCCTTCAGTTGGGGTAGATCTTGTGATTTTATAAGTTATAGATATATTGTCAGTTTAGGGAATGATTACAAATAATTATGGTCTTGGATAGGGGAGACCCAAAATAGAGAGGTTAGAATCAGAGATTTCTTTTCTTTTTCCTTTCTCTTTCTCTATCTTTCCTCCTGTCTTGAGTAAGGAAATGGGTGATGAAAACAAAAAGAGAGGATGTAGAAATATTATAAGAAATTAGGAGGGTTCGGTTTCAAAAGCCCATCACATTCCCCGATTAGCTTTCTGCCTCACGTTTGTGGATCAGATGTAAGCTCTCAGCTACTGCCCCAGAGTCATTCCTGCCTACCTGCCACTGTGCTTCCCACATGATGGTCATGGACTCTATCCCAATAAACTCTCTTAAGTTAAAAAAAAAAGAAATTAGGCAAAGAGGGGTAGATTATTGAATGTACTTTTAAGCCCAAGAACATTTTTATATGCATAATCCTACACTGAAAAAGATCTTTATACTTTGATGCAAAATCAAGGTTATACTTTGTGACACTGGTATAGAATTTTGCATATTTATACAGGTTTAAGGTTTTTATTGGTATAAATATTTGTATACATTGATATAAGATTTTAGATGTAATTTTGTTGCAATATATTTTATGTTTCAGCTCTTGTATAGCTATTATGCCTTTACAATTCATTTAAAATACAAGGTTTAATGCCAGTCCTTTTAGTACCTGCTATTACAAATGGTGTAGATTAACTAAGTAATGCAAGTTAATAGTCAGTCAATGAAACACTTGTGGTTCAATACTAAAAAGTCATTGTTTTAATATAAGCTTAAGTTGTTTAGGATTTAAGATGATGTTCTTGGTCGAAAATGATATTTTCAGGCTGATAATGCATGTTAAAATAGAAATTGATTTAGATACAGAACTCTGAACTCACTAGGACAGGATACATAATAGAATAGTTTCTCCTGAGTTCCCAAATACAACCAGACTGGACTTTTATAGTGTACCTTTTATCTCACAATTTTCATAATTGTTTCATATTTTTTTCTACTGTATGTTGTTTTCATTGTAAGAGAAAGAGCCTTTTTATTTAGAGGTTCGGTCTGTTGCTATGTATTATAATGCTATACACTGTACCTAACAATCTAGACCTATGAGTGAATTTTCAGTTACCAGCTTTCATTATGCAAATTTTGTTTCTTAATTTAAAACTATTGTTTAAATAAAAATGGCTATAGCAAATTACTGGAGGGTTTATAGGTGGGTGGTTTTTTGAGTTACCTGGTTGAAGTATGAGAGAAGAGAGAATGTTGAGGTGAGAAGGCACCACGAGAGGAGATATGCATGAGCTCAAGGCTAGAAGAAACAGCAAGTATTTGGAAAACGTCACTGGGGTGGGGGTTAGCCAGGCCAGAACTTAGAAAAGTAGATTTATCTGGGTGTCATTAATTTGTAAGCTAGTCATAGATAAGTCTAAATTGGTTCTACTACATTTGACCTTGTCTTTTATACACAAAACTCTTTACTCTGAAAATCTTAATGGTTTCATGGAGGGAATTTGTCTCTCTGGGAGCTCTTTGGTAATTAGAAGGTACCTTCAAGTTACCAGAAGTGAGGGCTTGCTTCATGTAAGCACTGGGTTGACGAGTTGGCATGTATTTATGAAAATATCCTAACTACTGTTTCATAATAATAAAAAGATAGAAACAAAATAATGAGCTTCAAATACATCTTTAATTTATTCATCTCTCATGGTGCTAATCTGTTTACATATAGTAGAACCGAGCATTTCTACTAGGTTAGTGGGGAAAGCAAATAATGCCCTACTCTACCTTCCTTTCATATATGCCTTTCTTACCAACAAACCTTTTTCACCACTGCTCTGTAAAGAGCACTCAGTAGCTATACCAAAATTAAGGTTGCATGACATTACAGCTGATCCAACATTAAATGGGTTAGATGGAAAGAAAGTGTCTAGAAGTCAGCAATAAATAGGATGAGACAAAACATTCAGCCTGCCTTTATCATCTCCTTCCACATTGAGTTCCAGGACATTCTCCATGGCAGGAGAGTTGATTGACTAACTTTCCTTAGATAAAATTGTTTTTGAAAACTAAATCTGTCCTTCACCCTAACACACAAATGCCATACACACTTCATATATAAATCAAAAGTAAATCTAAATGCAACACAGAGAAATTAGATTACCTTCATGAGACACAAACAAAATAGATTACTTTTATAAACTAATGTAGAAAATACTGCAGATGCATCATGAAATATAGATAAAGAAATATAAACAAGTGTACTACTTAAACTGAGAGTTTCTAATTATAATGAATTTCATATGTTTTGTGAAAGGCCAAATGACAACCTTGAATAGATTTTTCCCAAATAAATAAGATATTAAGACTAATATCTTTAATATACAATACAGAATTCCCAGTAGTCATTGAGGAAAGAAACTTTTCATATATCTATATTTATCAAATTTATAACTTCATTTTAAACCAAGTATTTCTTGATAATTCCTTTTGTGTTCTCCAAACCCAGCTAAATGATTGCATTAGATATATCTGTGATTTCACTACCTTTGCTCTTCTTTGTATCATCTCCTTCCTAGATAAATAGTCTCTCACTCCTTTACTCAATTCAACCTTCTGACCATGAATGAACAACCAGCATCACACACACACACACACACACACACACACACACACACACACATACGCACGCACGCATGCACGTACACACACACAAAAGAGGAGGGACAGGGAGAAGAGAACGAGAGAGGAGAGATGCAAGAAAGAGAGAAACTCCACAACATCTGGATCCGTGCTCATCTTGATGTTGTTTGTATTCTGATTTTATGGTAATATGTATAGCTCTGTACAAAGAAACAACTCTGAGACCAGCTGAGACTTAGAAGTCTATATACAGCTAATAACTCTCATTAGATACAAAATTGTCACGACTTATTATTACATACCATCCTTTAAGATGGCATGAATGGAAATTTATATTATAGTTTGATCATGTGATCAAACTAACCTCTAAAGAAAGACAATTGTCTTTATTGATCTTCCTTTTTTTTTTTTAAATGTGTAGCCCAGGCTGGCCTCGAACTCGTGATCCTCCTGCCTCTGCCTCCTTCAGCAAATCCTACCGGTGTGCGCCACCACAACCGGCTTTATTGATCTTCCTTAATTGATCTGCACACCCTGCACTTTCCATATGAATGTCTTTGAACAGTTATGCATTGTTTTTAAGGTTTGTATATTGCAGAATGGAAGAGGAAAAAATAGCCCTGACACATTCACACTCTTGGATGCTAAGATTCTGGGACTTTCCATTCCAGCTCCCAGCTTGATCCTACTTCAACTACATCAAATCTATTTCCTCTAAAAACTTGCTTCCAGGACATTTCCAGAAAAGTTAGCTTGCCCATTCAGCCTTTCAGACTTCAGCTACAACATGAACTTTCTAAGCACATAGACAATGGATGATAAATGATATCAAATAGACTTCCTTTGACAAAACCAATTTTCCTATTTCCCTTGGGACCACCGGAAAGGAAATTTTCACCCCAATTCAACAAGAAACAAACAAAATCAAATCATCATCCCAATTCCTTACATTGGGATGGATGGTTCTCATTATTTTATGAATTATAGTTGTTGTGTCACTTTAAGGGATAATTTAACAATAGTGTAGCTTTAGACATGGAGTTAAACCAGGGAGTTTAGACCTAGAAATTTCTACCTTTCTTTTCCTCTTCTTTATCCTTCTTTCTTACGTATAGGAAGGTGGTAGAAAAGAAAAGGGGTGATAGAGTAGTATTATAGAAATTAAACAAATAGTCAAATAAAGATAGGATATTAAGTTTCCTCTTAAACAAAACATTAGATAGCCATAATCATACATTGGCAGAAAGCTTTATATTTGATGCAAAATTGAAGTTATAATTCCTTACATTGACACAGAATTTATGTATTGATACAGGTTTAAGGTTTTAATCAGATAAATCTTTATATACTGATACACAATTTAAAATTAATATTGTTCCTCTTAGATAGACATTATGTCTATACAACTCATTTAAGAATACAAGGCAAAGACCCAATCCTTTTAATAGATGCTAGTACAAACTAGGATGATTAAGTAATGCAAGTTAATAAGCAGAACAAGTGTTTTAAGATTATTCAAATAATAAATACCTAAGAATAATCAATATTTGACAATTCAGCTATGCTATATAGATAGTCTTCAAAAATCAGAGGTTCACAAAATATGACATTGATAATTTCATTAGTAAAAATCTTTTGACTACAAGACATGTCTGCTCCTGACAGTACCCCCATTCCACTTCAAAGAAGATGTTAAGCCTATTACCTCCATATGGAGTTGCCCCAATTTTGGCAAGCTGACCACTGGGCAAAATTTGCCTTAATTCTATCTACATTAAAAAAAAAATGCTGCCCGAAAAAGGACAAATTGGATGCAGGATAGTGGATTGCAGCTGAACTAAAAAAAAAGAAGAAGAAGCAGTGTCCCAGAAATCTAATCCACTTTAAAAACTCAGCGATACAAATGGTTAACAACTAGGGAATGTTTTGCACTGTGAAGCTTGTCGAACAGTTTCTTAACTGTAACAAGTTCTGGTTCCTATTGACCTAGGTCAACCTTGACTCTTGCTACTTTATGACCAGCTATCTGGATCTAATTTACACTTTCCCAACATATGTTTTTCCAGCTATTGGTCCTGTTGGTCATATTTTGTTCTTTTCTTCTAGAGGAATTCTTTGTCCTCTGATCACATCATACAAGTACCTTGGAACTGATCAATAGTCATCTACAGATACCAGTACACTGCAAAGTACAGATACAGATACCAGTTCACTTCAAAGGCTTCATATTCTCTCTAATCTGACTTCAGCTTCATTTGAATATTGTTTCTAATCTAGAAGTAGTTTTTTAGTACCTTTAATACCTCATCTGATTTTTGAATTTCTCATCTTAAAGATTGGCCTTAAGATTATTTGATACAACTCTAATATATCCAGCCTTGTAAAAATAAATGCTTTTATTCATCAAATGACAATTTATTCCTGTCAGCTGCAAAAGTCCTTAATTTTTCAAATGCCCTCAGAACTGTCTCATAACAATATATTGATAATATTGTAACGAGGAGGATCTGAGTAATATAAATTCTATGTTATCCTATGTATCACAATTAAATTTGTTTATGAACTCAGAGGGATATATAGTTTTTTATCTGTTTTGTTTTGTAGTTTATTCTTCTGCAAAATCAATGTGCTTTATACAGAAGGAAATCAACAACTATTTGTTAATGAATAAATGCTTTAGTATAGTAAATCTTGCATTACATGTGGCTTTTAAAGTACTAAATTTTAATTTAAAAAGCAATGCACTATAACACGCCTTTTGTATAAGTTGCTCGATTTAATCATCCATGATGTAGATACAAGGACACAGTAAGCTTAAATAATGCTCTCAGTTTGCTGAGATGAAAAGAGAGCAAGAATATCATCTTGATCAGTTACTCTATGCAAAGATTGAAAAAGTAACTCAGTTTTTTGGCTGGATCTAGTGAATAAAGTAACAATCAAACTTGGTTGATGAAACTACCAATCTTTCACGGTAAGTCTGATAGGTATGTTTAGTTTGCTTGTTTGGTTAGTGGGTTGGGGGAATTGTGTGTGTGTGTGTGTGTGTGTGTGTGTGTGTGTGTGTGTGTCCATGTGTTCACACACACTGATAGATTGATTTTATTTGCCTTCTTTTTAGCTTCTAATGTTGAAGCAAAAGAACAAAAACACTACTACAGAAGATAAAATTGAAAATTAAAAGTGTAATTGATGTGTTTTTAGGGTTCAGTCTGCCTTTTGGAGACACCATGTATTTTTCTACCTACAACAAGAGTGTGGGACAATAGTAGAAGCAGGTCTGATTAAATTCAGGCTTTCCAGAAGAGCTGACACCATGACTCCTGGGAGTGATTTATTGGTGTTTGACTCTCAGAGTAGAGGAATGAGGAAATCACGAGAGACCAGAGAGAAAAGGCAAGTATGTGTTTGTCTTAACTCACAGAGGGACCTTGGAGATTGAGGAACAAAATTTGCCACAGCCTTTGTCTCACTGGAGTCAAGGCTATTCCTGGTAAAATAAGGTAGGGTAGGCCTACTATCCAGATGTGACAGTAGTTTTGACCAGAGAAAGAATTTATTCTGGTTTGTTAACACTAAACCATTAAGCATCCAGGAGATTGAGCCCAAGGAAATGGAACAGCTGGCAGTGGTATCAGTGGTACAAGGTGGTACAAGGGCCCCATCAGGTCAGCTAGGGAGAAAAGTTTAGGCATTTCATTAACTGGCATGTGACTTCAGGCAACTTCTTTAATTCCTTGCAACTCACATTCTTTATCTTTAAAGTAGGAACAGTAATTGGGTTCCTGAGAACACGAGAAGAGCTCCTACACATATGATGTTTGACACACTTTCAAGCAAATAAGAAAAAGTTCATTAATGCAAGGTATTATGAAGCACAGTAACCTTTACAACATTATTAAACACCATTCTCAGCCATAAGAGAAATGTTGTTAGACATGTAGTAGAAAACTGGCATTTGAAAGGACCTCAGGAAGTGGCTCTTCCACTCTGCAAGATTAAACCTGTTAAGGTCCATGCATGAAGAAAACATATTAATCAGAGATAGAACTAAGTATTTGTAAACCTGAGACTCTTGTTTCCTAAACCCTAATGCTTGCTGCAGAAGTAAAAAAAAAAGGCTTCTATTTTCCACCAGTGGCTATAGAGAGAGAGACATAGAGAAGGGAAAGAGTTAGAAGCTAACCAAGATTTGAACAGTTCTCTTATGAAGCTGATTTGTATTCCCAGAGCTTCTGACTGCTGACAAAAGTTGTCTTAATTTACAACGAAGCCTTCTATGATGCATATTCTACCTGAAGAAGGCAGTCTGAGTAAATGATTTCAGAGTTTTCCTTTTAGAAAAAAGTTTTAGATGAAATGAACTCAATGTTCCTAAACTCTTCAGAGCGCAGGTCACGCCATGAGAGGCTTGCTAACATGAGTTCTCTGCATTTCTTTAACCAAAGCTTCTCTCAACACAATTGCTTCTTTCTCATTTTCTAAAATCCCATCACAGATGCCTAACCCAATGTAGACCTTTGTAGCACAATTCATTATTCTGAGGCTGTCATCTAATTCCAGTACTGCAGCCAAAGAATTCATCCAGGGATCTATTCAAATAAAATAACTCTGGCTCTTATGTCTGAAACTGTAGCTTCGAATGAATATGTTTGTCACTGTTATCTATCAGAAGAGGAGGTGATTTCCCAGTTAATTAAGTCTAACTCTGCAAACGTCTACTAGATATTAAAACATGTTTTACATAAGTACAGAGTAGTTCACAATAGCAAATCTAGTCCCAGAATCCAACCACAAGCAACAATGGTAGCAAGAGATAAGAACGATAACAAGGTAACTAGGCTTGACTAAATCATCTAAATTCCCAGAGCAAAATAACGAGACATAGACTGCTGTTAAAAGTATTATGTAGATCTCATTTGCTCATGGAATAGAAGTATTTTGTAATCTTTCAAACCAATGTCCAAATAAGGAGCAGCATTCCTAGTATAAGTGTTTGGGGAAATAACTTTTATGACATTAATAGGTAAGTTTCTTGATGAGTGGCAAAATTTTTAATATTGTTAAAACACTGCATGTAAATCTTGGGAATAATAGAATAGCAAGATATCCTATTATTCTTGTTTATAGCAATCTGAGTGCATCCGTGAACACCATTAAATACATTCTTATCTTAATGTAACTGAAGAATTTGAGCCTGTAAAATTATGTTAGTCTCTTCAGCTCAGATTTTCAATGGCAGACTAATCATAGATCATAAATAATCTTTAATATACAGCTATTCATTGTTTTACATGGTGGGTGGCAGAAATGAATCTTAATTTACCTCTAACAGAAGCTACATTTAAGAGAAATTTAGAATTGTAAATTTTTAGACTGCTATTAACTCTAACAATGCAAGGGAATTACTTTAAATAGTGAATAAATACTGTAGCTCACTTAGTAAGTAAAACTAGATGTTAATAAAGAAAAGAGAACCTAAAGAGGTATTGGTGTCAATCTGAGAAAGCATGCAGTCATTAAATCCTAATCAACTTCACAGTTAAACAAGTACTTAGAGAGGAAGGACTCTATGGACTGTCGAATTAGACATGGTTAATTTGTCAAAGTTGTTCACTCAGAAACACAATGAAGGCATGAGCATATTATATGGAGTCATGCTGGCACAGGAATAACAGATTGTACTAAATGGAAAAAGTGAAGGAGAAGGAACTCTTCACAGGCCTTTCCTGGAAAACATACGTAGTCACCCACAGTCCCTTGATCCATCCTCTCTTAGGATAAAGGTCTTTCTTCAAGAAAACTTTTTGATGCCTGTCACTTTGTAAAAACAAGAAAGTCAGCATTAAGAATGTGTCCCAAATTAGTCCAGGAATGTTTCATGAGGTCAGGAGATTATTTTAAGTAATTAGACTGCGGCTTGATTTCTCCCACTTTTTCCATCTTTCATCTGATCAGTCAAGAGCTATTTAGATCTTGCCATACTACATCGATCCAGATGATCTGGTGTTTGTTCTACATTAGAGAGGCCATCTCTGTGAAGCTATAAACTACCCATGAAGGGATTTCACTAATGGTCTGAATCCATTTCTACCTTGGATTTCAGGCAGCTACTCTAAGCAAGCACATTTATCTTGCAAGTCTGCCTCCTTTTTCAGTTAGTGAAGATCAAAGAGGAGCCTTGGAGGAGAAATATTAAGCAGCCAATCTTTAATTTAGCTAATTCTCTAAAGTAATGGAATCATCAGTAGGAAAGTACTTGAGCTCAGTCACAGGAGAGAAATGTTCTTAATGATTATATCCCTGAGCCCAGAAACTATTTTTTTTTTAGAAATAAGCATGTTAATAGATATGCTTTATTTTTTTACTGACCCCCACCTCTATCTCTTTCAATGAGTATCTTATGACTTTGCTTTTGACACTGGGTTGAGGGGTGTAACTCAGGCCCTAATGTTTTCTCAAAGAAAAGGTTTTACAGAGTTTGAAGGACCTGATGTTAGCAACATACCAAGCCTTCAAAAGCAGCTGGGAAACAAAACCATGAGTGTTCAAATCCAGGCAACCAAAGGCACTGCCTGCAAAAGGTCAATTAACAAACTGAGGCCTAAGATGTCAAATTAATTTTCAGGATGTTTTGGAAAATTATAGGCTTAAAAACATGGCCTTAGTTGGCTTTTAATCCTCAGGACTCAATTTAAAATTCTCCCCAATTCAGTGGAATTCTTTCACTCAAGAAGCTTTCTGACTTGTGATTGGGATATTTTTAAGATAGCTGCTAAAGAAATAGCCTTCTCCAGGGAAGAGAACACAATTTTTTTCTTCTAATATCAAGTGGTTTGCCTAAAACATGCATACAACTAACACTGTATAGGCTGAACAGGTTATGTATAGGTATGTAACACACACACACACACACACACACATGTATGCATGCACACAGGCACATATAGGTATATACAAATATGTAATAATGATTATTGAAAAGAGAGATCACAGTTTTGATAAAGAACAAAAAGAGGAATATGAGAGGGGTTGGAGGGAGGAAAGTGAAGGGAAAAATATTGTAATTACATTAAAATAAATAAGAAAAGAATCATTTCACACACAGAGTTCTGTGTAAATTATCACATATTTTAGGCAATTAGTTTCATAGAGCTTAACTTCTTTCCTTAAGGAAACAATTTTGTGAAGAAAACACATGGCTATCAGAAGTACTAAAATTTAATTCCAACTTATTATGTAAAGCTGGATAAATATCTTCTCCCCTCTACTTCTCTTTATCTATTCTTTATAAAATATTAAAAATTCAATCAGATGATATATTTAGTGAAAATACTATAAATATTGATTATATTCTCAGTAGCTTTGTGTCATTTTGATATTTAAGTTGGCACATTTGGAACACATGTCAAATTACTAATGAAAGTTCTTAGAAATATTTAGTTTTAAATATAGAAATAAATAAACCACTGGGCCGGGAAGAATTAGAAACCAGCTTTTTAAATTTTTCTTTAAGTTTGATATCAAAGGCTTCTCACATGGAAAGCAGGAATAATAGTCATCCTCACCACTTAGAACATTGGTAAAGATGACAGATACGGACTTCCATAGAGAGTTAGAATGGTGCAGAATGTAAGCAGTGCTACTGAATGAAGTTGAATTTTTCTGTCAAACGTCTCCCTTTCCTAATGATGACATTCAACCTTAAAGGTCTTCTGATCTCTAAAACCCAGTTGTGGCTTACATCTTCCTTGGATTTACACTTAGAATGAATCTCTTTGCACTTTTGCATATTGTGACACAGGCTATGCCACAGAGTCAAAAATCATAGTCACATTCTTTTGTGATCCAAGCTAAAACCTGCTAAACACCTTGTTAGGACCTCCTCTCTCATGCTGAAATGTGTGTCTTTAGTGCAAAACAAGATTCCACTGTCTTGTAAACTTATGAGGCATGTGTCCCACCCTGGTTATGGGACGCTCCTTGTGCGGTTTAAGGGGGCTTTATGATACAGAAGCAACTGTGCAGGCTGAAGGGCTAAGCAAGATGGCATCTTTTCCTCCTCTGCTCCTATTAGGCAGAAGCAGCATCTTCTTCAGCCCACCAAAATGTCTTTGCTCCATTTGAATTTAAGTATTTTTTTGACGTTAAGTAAGTAAAATAATGAGGAGACAGAGAGAAATATGTATCCACTAACATTTTCACATTACATTTGATTTTCAAAACTCAAAGTTGTTTATGTTTTCAATTCACACATCAAAGATTATGCTATACTGTCAGTGTTTGTCTCAAGTGCGTTATGTGTCTGTCATTTTCTAAAGTGTAGATCTGGAAAGCTATTAGCATATATATTCTTCCAGAGGAGATTTGGATACGTTTTTCACAGAATATGCTCTAAGGCCAACCTCTCAAGAGAAGAGTCCTGTGACTCATGAAGTATAGGCCTCTCTCCCACACCCAGTTTCTGCCCTTGCAAGATTCATGTAGAGGATCACCAGAAGCCATCTCTCCATTCCTTTAGAGTTGGTACCTGTTGCTTGGTTTGTTTTTTGTATAAATGACATTCTGTTTTACCTTACTATCAAGAACAAGGGCATAATGTTCTGCTCATCTACATAAAACTTATATGGCCTCACTGTATAGAAAATCTGCTATGTTTTCTTTGATGCTGTTAGGATTTAGATTTCATGCTATTATAATATCAAAGCTCAAGGGAGACATAGAAATGAATATTCCCTTGATCTTAACAGGTTAGAAAGTAGAGCCCTAAGGACCTGCTAACAACACTGATTACACCACAGACTTTACATCTACAACTGGACTTATCATTTTATCCAAAGTTAGTTGCTTTTCCGAATACTGTCACTTACATAAATAAGATTTGAATTATAAAATTGAACCAAGGTTCATACATTAAAATTTTAATAGACCTTATCTTGCCTTTTCTCTGCTTAATTTTCTGAATTATCTTCAGTCAATGAATCCATGATGTGTTATAAGTACTTAGATGATTTGTAAGAAAAGGGGTGAAGACTGGCTTTTAAATTTGAAAAAAATCACATTAGCGTTTGCTGCAGTTCTGTCTCGGCCCAGAGACAATCATTTGCTGATTGGGAGCTATCTCTCTAGAAAGACTTAATGCCCAGTTTAATGCATTTGCAGCCTACTTGAATTTTGGTTCTTTAATAATGGAAGGATTGAGGTTCCTGTCTTCCTTTCTTCAGTCTTTCACACTGAAAAGGGAAAATCTCCCTCTTTTCTAACATTTTTGCATGCTGCAAGATCTATATGTGTTAGTGGAGCTCCTTTCACCAACCTATTTTCAACAGCATATAGAATTCAGTTACAAGAGATTAATCATGAGATATATGAAAAAATCTGTAGGTTTTGGAATGAGACATCAGAGAAAGGAAAATAGCTCTCTCAATAATAGTTTACTTGGTCATATTTTACTCTAATATGAAAGATGTAGTCAATGCTAACACTTGGATCTTGACCAAAGCATAAATCCCTTTATTCTCATGTTTGCATATATCAGCTTCTGTGAACAATTTATATGTTAAATCTGTCTCACTGTCAATCTCAACAAGTTGATAGGATTCATCTTTTGCAATATGAAATAAAATTGAGACTGGGCTATAGAAGAGTATCTAATAAACAAGTTCAAGGCCTGAGGTTTTGTCCACACACACACACACATGTGTGTGTGTGTGTATGTGTGTGTGTGTGTGTGTGTGTGTGTGTGTGTGTGTGCTAATGTGTACATGCAGCACATGGGATGCTGAGGCAGGCAGATCTCTGTGAGTTTGAGGAAAGCCTGGTCTACATAAGCAAGTCTAGGACAGCCAGGGCTCTGTTACACCAAGAAACCCTATATTGAAAAACAGTCAAATATAAACAACAACAAGAAACCAAACAAACAAGTCAAAAATTAAAGGGAAATAGATAACTTAGCTACAATTGAAAAACTGGAGAATTGAGATAGGCAGACTTAGGGATGCATTGGGTAATCCCAGCATTCAGTAAACTAAAGTAGATGTATTTTGAGCTAAAAACCAAAAGGCTGCCCTTGCATGATAAGACACTGTCTCCAAACCAGAAATATAGAGCAAAAAGTTAGACTTTAAACTGCAACCATTGAGTTAATTGGTCCCATATTTGTACCATTGAATTTCACATGCTGCTTCTGAACTTGAAATATTCTGATTGTGAGCTTCCGTTAAAAGCACTGTACTGCACCTATTCTGATAGGGGCAATGTATGTGTCCATACAATTGAAATAACACAGCATCTATGAGCACAGAAACTGGGATTCTACCACAAAGCTGTTTAATTCTTTCAATGTGTAAATAAAACAACTAAAATCCTTCATGTCTCAGTTTTAATCCTGGAGAATTTGAAACACAAGTGTTGCTGTGTCAGAGCAGAAAGTGTATAACTGTGGAAAGAGAGAATCCAGAGGAACCGTTGCGGTTTGGCATTGGGAGATGTTGATTATGTACCTGCTGAGAACTAAGCTTGGAGCACGAATCATTTTGCAATTGCTCCTTTCCCTCCCTGATGTGAGGAAGAAGGGAAGCCAGGGCAGCTTCTAGCATTGTTCCCTGAAGAGTTGTGGTATGTGATTATGTAAAAACAAACCCAGACAAGCAAGCAGTGTCACTACAATTAGTGTCACCACACTTAGTCAGCTCTTCTCAAGGGAAAGACTGACAGTGTCTCTGCTCACTGGCACTTTGAATGAAAGAACTGTGGTTGTGGAATGTGGGTTGAATGGTCCAGATGAGAACCTGAGATAAAATCAATACTCTCTCTCACATTTATCTCCGCCAAAGAACAGGCTTGCAGCAGCTAATCAGAGGAGATGGTTGCCTGGGTGTATTGCCAGGCACTGTGATCTCCAGTCAAACAAATGGCGTGCAGAAAACTGCACTGGTATTTAAGGAAAAGTGGACTTTCTCACTTCTGCTTAATTGACCATTGAGTAAATCATGACAGAAGCCAAATTAATATTAACATATCATATTTCACTACCTGAGTTCTCTCTCTCTTTCTCTCTCTCTCTCTCTCTCTCTCTCCCTCCCCCCCCCATGAAGCACAGATTCCCCTTCTACTTCCTATCTAGTTTCACACAGGGCCTCGCAAAGCCTGTTTATCTGAACAATGCCTGAGCACTCACCGTACTAATTCATGAAAACTATGTGGCGTTTTAAATGTAAGTGGCACTTTAGTTCATGCCAAGTAGACAACTTTCACATAACTATTTGGAAAGTAAGCACTACAGCTCTGTTCAGCTGCCACTGCATGACGTTCCCTACCTTCTGGCTGATCTGGTAGGGAAGGTACAGCATAAGGACAGCTATGTAATGATTGCTTTCCTCAGGTATTTCCATTTTATGGAAAATTCTTAGAGAGACGATATTTGAGACTATCTGCTTAAGTTCTTTACTATGTGTTTTCTGGTACCATGAAATAAAGGAAAGTATAAACATATTCAGAGCCTGTGTGACCACAATTTAACAAGACTTACTCTCATGCATACATTGATATCATAATTGTTTATGTCTGTAGATACATCAGTGGTGGCTGAACTCCCAAATACTAACAATGCCCTCAATTAGAAAATCCTAAAAAATCCTTAAGATTCATTGTGTCTCATTGTAATTTCCTCTTGTGCTCTCTGTGACAATGTTAGCATCTAAATTTTAATCTTTTTCTGTCTAATCATTTTGCTAAGAAAACATCAGTTGTAGAAAGGAAAAGCAAGTGAAGTTTATGGAATTAAAGATTTGTTAAAGGACACAGAACAAATACATGCTCATAGATGCTCTTAACTTTATTCCTGGTATTCTTTACACCATGATACATCACCTAGCTTGGGAATTATTTACAACTAAGTGAAAAAAAATGCTTCCACAACAACATTAACGAAATTTTAAAGTACCACCTCATTGAACTTTAAGATACCTACTGACCCTTATTCACTTGCATAGATTGAAAAATAATAAAGACATACTCCAAATCCTCTAAATTTCTAGATTCTGATAGGAAAAAATCCCCAGTCCCTCTCAACTCCACCATCTGTAGTTTCCAAGCCTTATTAATTTACATTTATTAGATTTTATTTAAATTGTTAAATTTAACAAAGCAAACTTTGACTAATCATGTTTTGTAACAATACTCCCATGTCTCTCAATGTCTGTTTCTCTGGTTAAATAAACTCATGAGATCAGAGACTTTATTACTGTCAACCCCCGGGATTAACATTAACAGAGAAGTGAAAATTTTAATAATAATATCTTTAAATTGGCTTGGCTTTTTGTTTCTTTCATTTTTCCTAGCTTTGAATTTTATTTTTATGTTCTTCACTTTTAAAGAAAAATGAGAACCATAAAAATAACAGCCTCTCAATTACTTCTTTGGAATAAATGCCCTAATTTTCTTTTAGGATTTTACTGAATTTTCCCTTAGTCATTAAATGTGAGTAGAATTTGGGTATTTATAACACTTCTGAAGCTAATGTGAAGATATAAAAGCATAACTGCCATCATGACTGCGTTGTATGGTCCAAGGATGTTTGTCTAATCAATTTTAACTCAATAAAGGAGAATATTAGGGCTCTGATGAGATAAATTCTCACTAAGAGTTGATAATATGGGTAAGAAATATAAGATCTGAACTCATTCACCATAGGTGTTATATTTAGTAAAAATTAAGAAGCTGAATTATCATGATGGTACTGCCCTGGGTAGCCACATGCAGAAGATGAAGAAAATATGTACTCATGGCTAGATGTTGGATTTGAAGGTTGTGTGTAATTCATTCATTTTAAAAAAAAAAAGTCGACTGAGAAATTAAAGGAAGAGAATAGAGTTGTAGGATGATGGTGTTAGCAGAAGTGACACTATTCATCATTACCCCTATATCCTGTTTTAGGATAGACCCATTTTTGTCCATTGTAATTAATGATAATTATAGAATGTATGCAGTTAGTTTCACAAACTATTTATCACACTTTCAGAAGGTACACATAGGTATTCAAAGTCCACATGCCATGGGACTCTACTCTCCATTAATATTTAACAGTTTTACATAATTATTAGCAATGTGCTCTTTTCCTATGTTGTTAGGTTTATTTTGAAGATCATTTCTTTATCATAAATAGCACAGCAGAAGGAATTTCTCTTTGTCAATATTTTTGTGAATACGAACACTGATACTTTGATGTCACTAAAAATATAGCAGCCATATTAGCAACTGCTCCCAAATATAAAAAACAAAAATGAAAATCCCAGGTCACTGCTAATACAAAATACCTAGAATGTCACCAGCAAGCCTGAGGCTTACAATGACAAAATATTTCTATATGATTTCTATATGATTAAAAACTGAGTATTAATTGAAGTCTACAATGTGGACTTCCATTCATATCTCTCTCTCTCTCTCTCTCTCTCTCTCTCTCTCTCTCTCTCTCTCTCTCTCCCTCCCTCCCTCCCACCTTCCCTCTCTCTCTCTTTCTTTCTTACTTTCTTTCTTTCCTTCTTTCCTTCCTCCCTTCCTTCCTGTCTTTCTCCCTTCTTGTCTTTCTTTCTCTTTCTTTTTTCTTTATTTTTTCCTTCTTTCCTTCCTCCTTTCCTCCCTCTCTCCCTCTCTCCCTCTCCCTCTCCCTCTTTCCCTCTCCCTCTCTGCATGTATTTAAAGCAATTGTGTTATCTTGACTTGGCTCTCTCTGCAAAGTTTGAAAATGGAATGTGGGGAGAACCATAAAGATCTTTGAATCAGAAAAAAAAAACCATGTATCTTCTGCAGGTGAGTGTTTTAAGTTCTGAGCAGAAACTTATGGCACAAAACACTAAATGAAACAGAAGAGCCCAGCATGTGCTCACTCCAATAAGTTTCAAAATTTACATATAAATTAAGTTAGTATTCACTGGGCACTTACTTGCAGGCCTGCTGTAAGCCACCTCTGAAAGAAAAGAATATAAGTGACTACACTTATATTTCCAAGCATTTATCTTAAGACATGATTAGTATATAATAGGCTATATAGGTTTAGAACATGCAACCCATTTGGTTTCATATCTTTACATGTTGATCCTAGCTGATGTAAATTGATGTAGCTTTCTTTCCTCTGATTATAATTTGGTGAGACTGAATCTTAATGTTTCTCTTAATCCATGAATTAATTGGTTATTTTTACATATTTTTTCTCCTCCCGTTTATGTCTGCTGCATTTGGGGAGGCTTCCAAAATGAACTTTGTGCCATCAGTTGTATTTGGCTATCCACTTTTGTTTTGTTTGATGTCGCTTTCTTAACTTTTCTCGTGTTTTTTTCTGTTGTTCATTTGGAAACATTTCTGTTATTATTGCTTCAAATTTCTAACACTTTTCTACAGTATCTAATCCTCAATTAATTATACCTAGTATTTATCTTTAGCCACTGGCTATAACCTTAATATGAACAAGTTCAATTTGTTCTTTATGGTTTAAGATATGAGTCATATTAGTTTCAGTGTGTCTGGTTTTATATGGAGGTCCTTGATCCACTTGGAATTGAGCTTAGTGCAAGGAGATAAGAATGGGTCAATTTGCATTCTTCTGCATGTTGACCTCCAGCTGAGCCAGCACCATTTGTTGAAAAGGCTGTCTTTTTTCCACTGGATGGTTTTAGCTCCTTTGTCAAAGATCAAGTGACCATAGGAGTGTGGATTCATTTCTGGGTCTTCAATTCTGTTCCATTGATCTACATGCCTGTCACTATACCAATACCATGCAGTTTTTAACACTATTGCTCTGTAGTACAGCTTGAGGTCCGGGATACTGATTCCCCCAGAGGTTCTTTTACTCTTGAGAATAGTTTTAGCTATCCTGGGTTTTCTGATATTCCAGATGAATTTTTGAATTGCTCTTTCTAACTCTATGAAGAATTGAGTTGGGATTTTGATGGGGATTGCATTGAATCTGTATATTGCTTTTGGCAAGATGCTCATTTTTACTATATTAATCCTGCCAATCCATGAGCATGGCAGATTTTTCCATCTTCTGAGGTCTTCTTTAATTTCTTTCTTCAGAAACCAGACACACTGAAACTAATAGAAAGGAAACTAGGAAAGAACCTTGAACATATGGGCACTGGGGAGAATTTCCTGAATAGAACTCCAATAGCTTATACTCTAAGATCAAGAATTGACAAATGGGACCTCATTAAATTACAAAGCTTTTGCAAGGCAAAGGACACTGTCAAAAAGACAAAGCGGCAACCAACTAACTGGGAAATGATCTTTACCAACCCTACATCCAACAGAGGGCTAATATCCAATATATACAAAGAACTCAAGAAGATAAACTCCAGAGAGGCAAGTAACCCTATTAAAAAATGGGGTACAGAGCTAAACAAAGAGTACTCACCTGAAGAATATCTAATGGCTGAGAAGCACCTAAAGAGATGTTCAACATCCTTAGTCATTAGGGAAATGCAAATCAAAACAACCCTGAGATTCCATCTCACACCAGTCAGAATGGCTAAGATCAAAACCACAGGAGACAGCAGTTGTTGGCGAGGATGTGGAGAAAGAGGAACACTCCTCCACTGCTGGTGGGATTGCAAGCTGGTACAACCACTCTGGAAAGAGGTCTGGCGGTTCCTCAGAAAACTGGGCATGACACTCCCGGAGGATCCGGCTATACCTCTCCTGGGCATATACCCAGAGACTTTACCTGCATGCAGTAAGGACACATGCTCCACTATGTTCATAGCAGCCTTATTTATAATAGCCAGAAGCTGGAAAGAACCCAGATGTCCCTCAACGGAGGAATGGATTCAGAAGATGTGGTATATTTACACAATGGAATACTACTCTGCAATTAAAAACAATGAATTTACGAAATTCCTAGGCAAATGGTCAGAACTTAAAAATATCATCCTTAGTGAGGTAACCCAATCACAAAAGAACACACATAGTATGCAGTCACTGATAAGGGGATATTAACCCAGAATCTCGGAATATCCTAGACACAATATGCATATCAATAGATTTTCAAGAAGATGGAAGGAGAGACCCCTGGTCCTGGAAAGACTGGATGTAGGAGAATGCCAAGAGACGCGAGAGGGGGTTGAATGGGGAAAAGAGGGAGGGAAGGGGGCTTATGGGACTTTCGGGGAGGGAGGAAATGGGAAAGGGAAAATGATTTTGAATGTAAATAAAAATATAAAAATAAAAAAAAATAAATAAAAGATATGAGTCATATAGGTGCAAGTGTTTTAGTGATCATCTTTGAAAATTGTAATATGTGTGTAATCTCTGAATTGATTCCTAGTGACTTAAAATTTTCAGAATATAGTGTTTTTCTATTAAGTGTTAACCTAGAACCTTCTGGATATTTTCCAGTTCTTTTTCTGCACATTTCTTTCTCTCTAAAATTCTTTTATGTACATTCTTCCTACATGACACATGACTTCAGCAGTTCCCTCTGATCAATTCGGCGACCTGCTTATGCTAGAAAATATAAAACATACTGCCAAGGGTTTGTATAAGCATGTTCACATACATCCAGATACATTGTAGGTTCAGAAAGTAGATTATGAACAAAGGCAGCAGAGGTAGTCCATATACATATACTGGTGATTGTAGGATGACTTTAAGTACTAATTGAGATCTTTAACTTTTAAAGTTTTTCTTTATAGTTCTTCTATTTTTGAGATTATAACAGAATTATATTATCACACTTGCTTTCCTCCCTCCATAAACTCCCATACAACCCTCCTGTGAAAGCTTACATACAATTAACATTATACAGACTGAGAAATTATATGTAGTAATGTGTGTGTGCATGAATATGTGTTCATACACATACATATGTTTATGTAGCCACCACTGATAAAAAAGATTGAAAGAGAACAATGAGGTTTATTTTGGAGGTTTTGGAGGGAGAAAAGGGAAGAGAGAAATGATGTAACTATATTTAATTTAAAAATAAAGGAGAAATAAAAATAAATCCACAACACATGTCCCACTGTCTCACTCTTCTTTTTGGATAGATCATTTCAATCTTTCCTTACTGTAGAAGCTTCTACTTAAACTGACATTAACTCTTGGCCAAATTCCTCACCGTATAAAGATTAGAACCAAAGATAACCTGCCATCCCAGTATAAATGACCTAGCTCTATTTTCCCTGGCTCAGAGATAGATAGATAGATAGATAGATAGATAGATAGATAGATAGATAGATAGATAGAAAGATAGATAGATACATAGATAGATAGATAGATTAGATAGATAGATAGATAGATAGATAGATAGATAGATAGATAGATAGATAGATAGATAGATAGATGATAGATAGATAGATAGATAGATAGATAGATAGATAGATGATAGATAGATAGATGATAGATAGATAGATAGATAGATAGATAGATAGATAGATAGATAGATAGATAGATAGATAGATAGATTAGATAGATAGATAGATAGATAGATAGATAGATAGATAGATAGATAGATAGATAGATAAATAGATAGATTAGATAGATAGATAGAAAAATAGATAGAAAAATAGATAGATGATAGATAGATGATACGTGAATAGATGAATGGATAGATGGATGGTTGGATGGATGGATGGATGGATGGATGGATGGGCAGATAATCCAGGAGGGGAAAGGAACTCCCATAGATCAAAACTTACAAGGCAAAGGCTGGAAAAAGACAAATAGAAACCACACAGAATCCAACTTAGCATTAAACTGGTGCAACAATGGAAAACCCTGCCCTTGTCATTTTTTGTTGTGTAAGCAAATACTCTTTAAATTAACAGTTGCTATGGATTTTTGGGATGGCAACTGAACCCCTCAGATAATGCTCCTGCAACAGCTGAGTCTGGGAGACACTAATCATTGTAAGCAATTGATGTAAGAATCCCAGCCTCCAGGAAGAAAGGTGGGTGGAGGCAGGCAACTTCCTAAAATGAGCCCTGTAGTGATAATTAACTACAATAGCTTTTAAACAAGATAATGACTGTTCTGATACCTTCAAATTATATTTCAAATATATACTGAGGTATTTTAAGGATTTGCAGTATTTTTAGGATAATGATTTTTTTTCTCATTCAGAAAAGTAAAAGTGAGGATGCATACTCTGGAAGCATACTTGAAGTGACATGCTCCCCTGTCATAAAAAATATGCAGCTATGCATAGTGCTTTGTAGATGCATCACATTTAAAACCCAACTAGGTATGCCTTATCTTTATTGTAAAGAGCAATAGTTTGCTCTAGGGAAATTTATCTTTAGGAGATTATTAGTGATATTATGAATATAGGGACCCTACATAGATAATCAAGGTGCTGAACTGAATTGATATTTGGACCACTGTCATGAGCGTTTGCAGTATCCTGAACATGTATACAGGCAGGTTTGAAAGATCTACTCAATAGCTATGTTACTTGGACAAGTTACTTTTTGTTTCTTAGCATCATACATTCCATCTACAGAACTGCTGTATGGCTACTCAGTGAATGGAGTAGTAGTTCCAGACAATTATAATTGATGTTATAAATCTATCATTTAAATAGCAACAAGGGAAATTTCTTTTGTATTTTTAAAAACTTTTCCCCAAAGAATTGATACTAATTCAGACTTGTGTTTGTCTTGGGGCCAGGAAAATCCTAAGGAATTTAAGAAAGTAGAGAAACAGCCTGCCTACCTAAGATGATTTGGATGTGCTCACCCACTAAGCCACACAAATTCTTCACATGTATAAAACTGCTGACTGTTCCTCATGTCAGTGAAACTCCATAGTCAACAAGACTTTAGGAGGTGAGAAAGCTGGTACATGGAAATATCTGTTAGCTGACCTTTAATATTTTTTTTTCCTCAGTTAACACCTGGGGAGAATTATGGGTGTGAGATTTCCTACCAGGCAGCCTGTTGCTAGCTACTGGAAGCCTGGCAAGCACCCCTCAGAAATGCCTATGTAAACATACAGTGTTTCTACAGCAAACTGTTCCTTAGAGAATTCTTTATCCTTCCATTCCTCTTCTTCCTATATTTCCCTGGACATAATTTCACAGAGTCTGATATATTAACAAAAAATCTTGAAAATCAAATCTTCTCTGACCTTCGTTGGCCACTGTGGAGAACTCTGATTTCAAATCTTTATTTTTCTTAATGGCTATGAAGAAGTTGGAATAGTTATTGAATTTTTGTAAGTCAAATATCCTTATCTAGGAAAGATAAGCAGTATTAATATCTATTTTCAGTTTTTTTGTGGTAATCAAGAGAGACTCCTCAGGGTAATTACATAGCAGTTTGCGGTATTTATTAGTCACTCAAAAATAAAATATATTATTTGTTATCACAACAATGGCTAAGAAGTTAAAAAATAAATAGCAATTATCCTGGAAGAAGTATATAAGTAGATTTTTGATTTTCCATAAAAGTAAGTTGTAGATAGACTAACACTAATGCAAAGTTTTGTGATTTCCCTTACACAACAGTTAGAGGTGAGAGAATGCCATGATTGTTTTAAGATTAAAAAAAAAAAGCATTATGCTTTAAATCTATTTCTAAAGCTCTGGAGATGCTAGTTTCTCATTTTTTTCTCTCCTGCATTCCTTATTGTAAATTTAACTTTGATTCCCCAAAGAAGTAAAAGAATATTTTTTAAGAGGAATACTACTCTGCAATTAAAAACAATGAATTCATGAAATTCTTAGGCAAATGATCAGAACTGGAAAATATCATCCTTAGTGAGGTAACCCAGTCACAAAAGAACACACATGGTATGCAGTCACTGATAAGGGGATATTAACCCAGAATCTCAGAATACCAACGACACAATTCACATATCAATAGATTTCCAAGAAGATGGAAGGAGAGACGCCTGGTCCTGGAAAGACTGGATGTAGGGGAATACCAAGACAGAAAAGCAAAAGGAGGTTGATTGGGGAACAGAGGGAGGGAAAGGGGCTTATGGGACTTTCGGGGAGGGAGGAAACGGGAAAGGGGAAATGATTTGGAATGTAAATAAAAAAACTTAGAAAATAAAATAAAATTTAAAAAAAAATGTAAAAAAAAGAAAATAATAAAAAAAAAAGAAAAAAAAATAAAAGCATAAAATAGAAAAAAAAAGGAGGGACAGACAATTCTGACTCATACTATTGCAGACTTCAAAACTAGGTAAACCGACAGGACCTTTTATTGGTTTTAGGTAAAAATGAAAGAATCTGAGTGCCATCTAAACTGTAACTTCCCATAGGTTTATCTTAATGTAACCCCGTTCCCTTTCATCTTCACTACTAGTCTTCATTCTTTATCAGCAACAAATGCCAGTGTGTAAGGAAAAGCCTGAACTCTGCCTTCTGAGTGACCCTGATAACAAACTGGCTGTGTTTATCAGTGCTCTAAAGTCCTGATGACACGTCTGAGAGCAGGACCCCAGGAGTGAGAAGCAGCCATTTCCGAAGCTCTCAGCCTCCTTCCTCTGCATTTTCAATACTATTCATTGTTTTTATGCTTGTTTTATAGTTCTTGTTTTTATCTTTATGCCACAATTTCTCATTGGCCCGAAGTATGTGTAGTTTTGGAATCTTAACCACAAAATGTGACTTCAGAAGGTCAAACCAGCAAATTGTACAGATGATGATGAGAGGGGGAGTAAGAACAGTGCTGTAGCCTTTCATCTGGGAACACTCGCAATGTACTATAAGGACTTTTGACATCATTATCTCACTGGAGTTTCCCTACAGCTTTTTGAATAAGGAAGGCTATCAATATCACCACATCAGGAAGGTAAAAATCCAACATACAAAGGGATGAAAGATGTGTTTCTGTTGGTCAGAGTTACAGACAGTCTGGGTCTTGCAGCAAGGATTAATGCCTTTTACCTGAGGTTTTTTTTTTTTCTCTCAATACTACATGGCATTTCAATGAATAACTAATAATTACATATACTACCAAGAAGCCTAAACAATTGCAATATCCTTCAGAAAATAATCAATATCCAAACCTTCCAATCAATGCAATTTTTAGGCTTCACCACTGTGTTTCACTCTTAAATTTAATTTTCATTGTTATGCCTCACTCTCTCATGAAACAGAGACCTAACAAAGGGAATGTTTAAGTAGTTCTCGAACTGGAAAGAGGATAGATGGAGATTGATTGGATTATAGTCTGGGAATTGATTTTTATATGTTACCTTTTCTATGAGTACTTTTTGTAAGGTTGTATGCAAGGCAATGTACAATTCATGCACACTTCATTTCTAAAAGTATATCAAATAGTTGCCTGTAAGATAACTCATTAGGTAAAGGTGTATCTTCTACAAATCTAGCAACTTGTAAGAATTTGACCTAAGTGGGTGGGTTGGTGAGCAGGGGGAGGGGGGATGGGATAGGGGGTTTTCACAGGGGAAACCAGGAAAGGGGATAACATTTGAAATGTAAATAAAGAAAATATCTATAATTTTTTTTAAAAGAGAATTTGAAGTAAGAATCCTTGTGTCATAGTTTTTGTCAAGGTGACAGAGTTACCTGGGAAGAGAGAACTTGAGGAATTGTGTCTAACAGACTGACCTGTGGTCATGGCTAAGGATCTCTAGTTGACAAAGAGGAGGTCAGCCCACTGTGATATGACAGCCCTGAAAACGTGGGCATGGGTGTTGTAGAAAAGGTCACTGAGAAAATCAGAGGAAGCAAGCCAGTAAACACTACTTCTCTCTGGTCTCTGCCTCAGTTTTTGCCTCTAGATTCCACCTTAAGTTCCTTCATTGGCTTCTGTCAATGATGGAACTTGAGGTAGAAATTTAAGTCAAATATTTCACCTCCCAAGTTGGTTTCGGTCATTCATAGCAACAGCAAAACAAATTGAGAAGGAGAGAACAGGTTTCTCAAAGATATCTTCTTCGAGACAGATTCTAAGAGTGTGCCCTTGCAGTGTCTTCCTTCCTATACATACGCCATACATACAGTAACCATCAACATAAAAATAAACTTAACATATCTTTTAATTATAGCAAATAAAGGCATTCAGCCTAGAACATCAAGGTTGCTCTTGATTTGCACACTTTTGTTTGTATTATATGACCAGGGTATAAAGTGTTACAATCATATGAAACAGAAAATAAATCAGATATTAAATTGGGTGTATTAGGTACCCAAAGCCACTCAGAGTTAATCAAAAATCAACTTAACCTTGACATGGTAGTACATGCAGACTTTAATCCAAGCAGAGATAGGTCAAACTGGTGTACACAAAGAGTTCTAGTACAGGCAAGTGAGACCTTTTTTAAAAAAAGAAAGAAAAACAGAAAGAAAATAGAAAAGAAGGAAGGAAGGAAGCAAGGAAGGAAGTCAAGCAAACAAACAAAAAATTCTAGTCCTTCAATTCATTTGAAAAATTCTCAACCACTTCTCCCAAAGTCACTGTATGGGGCAGGCATTAAAACATCATCCCCATCCACAGTCTTTCTTTCTTCTGTCTTTTTTAATTTGCTTATTGGTTATTTTATTTACATTTCAAATGTTATCCCCCTTCCCAGTTTACCCCTCACAAGCCCCCTATCCCCTCGCCCCACTGTCTCTATGAGGATTCTCCCCCACCCACCCACCCACTCCTGCCTCAATGCCCTAGCATTCCCCTACCCTGGGTCATTGAGCCTCCGGAGGACCAAGGGGCTTCCTGCCCAGTGATACCAGGGCTACATATCCAACTGGATCCATGGGTTCCCCCCATGTGTACTCTTTGGTTGGTGGTTTAGTCCCTAGGAGCTTTGGAGGGGTCTGGTTGGTTGATATTGTTCTTCCTAGGGGGTTGCAATCTCCTTCAGCTCCTACAGTCCTTGCAGCAACTTCCCCATTGGGGACCCCGCACTCAGATGTTTGGCTGTGTACATCCATATTTGTATTGGTCAGGCTCTGCCAGAGCCTCTCAGGGGACAATTATACCAGCCTCCTGTCAGTAAGCATTTCTTGTCATCAGCAATAGTATCTGAGTTTGGTGACTGTATATGGAATGGATCCCCAAGTGGGGCAGTCTCTGGATGGCCTTTTCTTCAGTCTCTGTTCCACTCTTTGTCTCTGCATTTTCTTTTGACAGGAGGAATTCTGGATTAAGATTTTTTAGGTGGTTGGGTGGCCCCATCCCTCAACCGTGGGTGTGTGCCTATCAACTGGATATTGCCTCTACAGGTTCTCTTTCCCCTTTGTTGGGTATCTTGGCTAATGTCCTCCCTGTTGGGTCCTGGTAACTTCTTGGGCCCCTGGCATCTGGGACTTTCTGGTGGCTACCCTCAGTTCCCCCTTCCCGACTGCTACACACCTACTTTCAAATTCCTGATCCTCTGTACTTCTCCCAAATCTCCACCCATCCCTGAACTGATCCTTCCCCTTTTTCTTCCCCCTCCTCTCTCCCTCCCAGATCCCTCTCTCCCTCTACTTCATAGAGATTATTTTCTTTCCCTTCTTTTTTTATTAAAATAAATAGATATATTCTTTATTTACATTTCAAATGTTGTCCCCTTTTCTGGTTCCCTCTTCCCCCCAAAATCCCATAAGCCATCTCCCCTTCCCCAATCAACTCTTCCCTGTTCTGGTATTCCTCTACACTGAAGCATCAAGTCTCTCCAGGACCAAGGGCCTCTCCTCCCTTTGGTGTCTAATAAGACCATTCTCTGCTGCCTATGTGTCTGGAGCCATTTGTAACTCCATGTGTACTCTTTGGTTGAAGGTTTTGTCCCTGGGAGCTCTGGGAGTACGGGGTGACTCATATTGTTGTTCTTCCTATGGTGCTGCCTCCTTGGATCCTTTCTCTAGCTCCTCCATTGGGAACCCTGTTCTCAGTTCAATGGCTGGTTGAGAGTGGACCCCTCTGTATCTCTCAGGCACTAGCAGAGCCTTGCAGGTGACAGCTATATCTGGCTCCAGTCAGCAAGCACTTTGGGCATCGATAATAGTGTCTGGGTTTTGTAACTGTATATGGGATGGATCCCTGGGTGGGGTAGTCTCTGGATGGTCTTTTCCTCAGACCCTGCTCCACCCTTTGTCTCTGTATCTCTTTCTGGAGGTATTTTGTTCCCCTTTCTACAAAGGACATAAGTATCCATACTTCTGCATAGGATTGCAGCATCCACACTTTGCCAGGCAAGCACAATAAGACAATTGCACCAATCACCAACTTTCAGTAAATTACGAATCACTTTTCTTTTATTTATGTTTTTTGGAATAATTAAATATACCAATTTATAGGAATTTTCATGCAAAAAACTTCTTAAGGGATAAAATGGTGAAAAATTACAATTCTGATCATATGGTTATCTGTTTTCAAATATTTGAAAACTCTATGGATTTTCATTAGTATGGTTATGTCACTTAGCAATTCTGACAGTGTAATAATAACTCTTGTTTATATAATAAGCAAAGTGAGATCCAAGATGTTTTTGTGACTTGCCCTGCTATATACTAATCTTGATAAGCCTAACTGGAATTTCAGGCCCATTTATTTTATGTTAGATCAGTAGTCTTTCTTTAAACTTCTTACTGAAAGTGATGTATTGCTAATTTTGTACCCCTGTGATTATAAGCAGAGTGTTCCTTTGAGTCACAGATAAAATATTTCTAATCATGGGAAGCATTAAACTACCTTTATTTGGGGTATGCTACAGATAAGGATATGCCAGGTTAAAGTTAGCTATAGTACTCTAAATATTGCTGTCAACTTCATTATCATATTTAATAGTTTATAACATTATGCAATTGGCATGTTTACATTGGAAAAATATTCTTTGTTTTATTCATACACACAGAGAAAAAGAGAGAGAGAGACAGAGACAGAGTGAGAACTGCAACTCCTGTTCACATAAGTTGTCTGTGTTTCTTTAATAAAATTACTAAGTTATAATTCTGCCTATCAGCGAGACCCAATACAAACTCTGAATTTAAAAGCATGCTCTGACAGTTACCAGTTATGAGAGTTTGAAGATGAACTTGAGATCTATCTTCTAAAGTCATTTAGCTTTACAGTAAAGACTCTTTGGTAAAATGTCTAGCATACCTATAGCACCTATTCCTAGCATCTGCATACCATTCATTACTCACACTACTCATCTGAGCATAGATTTACATTAGCAGAAGTTTAAAGTCAGTGTCCCTCTGTACTGAGGTATTTATTGTCAGCCAATGAAATGGAAGTTCTCTTCTATTCTCATTTACATAACCCAGTGAACAGGAGCAGCTGTAGTTGAGGTGCTTGTTGATTAGCTCCAGTTCCTACTTCCAGGTTACTGTGTGCTAACTTATCAGAGTTATTTATTGTTCTGAATTCATTGATAAAACAGAATTTGAAATGGGGGCTGAAAAGATGGCTCAGCAGTTATGAGCACTTGATACTATTGCAGAGGACTTAGGTTCAGTTCCCAGCACTCACGTGGTGACTCATAACTGACTATAATAACTTCAGCTACAGGGTTCTCATGCTTCTGGATCCCAAGGACACGAGCACCCATGAACACGTGGGCGTGCACACACACACACACACACACACACACACACACACTCACTCACACACACACACACAGAGGGAGAGAGAGAGAGAGAAGAGGAGAGAGAGAGAGAGAGAGAATTAAAAGTAGTAAAACTAGAAAAGTAGAGGGTAGGGGCTATGGCCACAAATCAGTGCTTCATGCTGCCCTTGCAGAGAACTAAGCTTCGGTTCCAAGCGTTCACACAATAGCTCACAATCATCTGTAACTCCACATGAAGGAATCCAATGCTTTCTACTGACCTTTACACGCACCAGACACACACATGGTACACTTATATATATTACATACATAAAAACAAGGTACACATATACATAAAATGATCCAAACTTTTTAGTAATAAAAGTAACTTAATATTTCATGAATTAGAAGGCTTAATAATAATAATCTCATTGTTAAGATTCGCTACAACGAAGTCTTTAATTTTGATTTAGACTACTTAACAAGATTCTTATGGTGTGCAAGTTTTACTAGAAACTTAAGTTTTTCATACATAAATCATGCAAAAACAAGCCATCAAGATAACTTGGCTCTTTCATTATTTTTGACCATTATGTATTAGATTGCATTCAATTATTGCCCACTACTGACAAGAAGATAATTTTAGTTCATTTTTCTTACACATCACCACTGAATAGTATCTGTAAAATTAATTTTAACACAGTTTGATATACATGAGCTTGCTTTTTGTTGTAATTTATAAAGCTATATCAAGAATTCAGCAGGGAGAGCTTACTCATATTTATAACATATGACTATTCTCACCAACATATGATAGTGCTCAGGTAACATCACATATTCTTAACTTGTTCTGTATGAAGCCAGGTTTTTGTAAATAACAAGTCCTTGAGCATGTTGAGTGTCTAAGGGCTAAGATGTGACCTTGAGATTTAATGTCAAACAGAAAGTGAAAGTAAGAAATTACCAAAGAATGTTTTGCCTTTAAAGTATAAAAAATTTTGAATATTATTTGCTTTGTGGTCTAGTCTAGTTCACGCTTATCAGATCAGAGTGACTCTATACCAGCATTCAAGTAGCTGATACCAGGGAGGGAGAGAGGGAGGGAGGAAGGGAAGGAGGGAGGGAGGGAGGGAGAGAGGGAGGGAGGGAGGGAGGGAGGGAGGGAGGGAGGGAGGGAGGGAGGGAGGGAGGGAGAGAGAGAGAGAGAGAGAGAGAGAGAGAGAGAGAGAGAGAGAGAGAGAGAGAGAGAGAGAGAGAGAGAGAGAACTAGAGACTTACAAAGACAGATTTAAAAGATATAGAGATATGGCAGAATAATAACAAGAAAACAAATTGCAAGTTAAATAAAGCAACAGAAACATCTTTCTGCAAGCACAAGTTCAACAGTTTCTTTACCTTAAATAGATACTGACTTGTTCAAGGTCACTAAACCATATGGTGTTATGATTAAAATGACAAGCCTTAACAGGAATTAAATGGTTTTGCCCTATACCAGCTGTCACATTGCATTGTAGAAAACAAATAATAGGATTTTTTTCTGCAGATGCTGTAGATCTTCTGAACACTACAAGAAGACTATGTTAATTGGCTTTGTAAGACTGCTCATCAGTAACATGCTGGAAAACAGTAACAAAGCTTTGAGCTTCTTACACGAGAGCTGAAAAACACAATGCCTGTGGGCACAGATGGCTGTGAATAGAATGGCATGGCCCTATTTTTATCTAACCTCCATCTCCTATGAATGTGGATAGCAAAAGGAAGTTGGTTGAAATTAGAATCAATTTAGTTATTGATGGTGGATGTTTATGATATATAATTCCAAGTATACAGGTGAAAGGACATGATACCTAGAAAGAATATTCTCTGGCATTTCCTTGGAACCCATGTCAGTGCCATTCCTCAAGCATATCTTGCTTGTGTGCTTCTCATATTTATCTCCTGGAGTGTTATTCTATGGAGTAATTCTCTTTGTCTTTTAACAAACAATAATGCTTCTTTCATAATGTATTGCTGTCACTCGGGATTTATGATGTTTAATTTTTCCCCATTTACAATAATAGTATAGGTTGATTTTGAATTCCAAAATAGGGGAACGTTAGAGCAAAAACGAAGTCAATACCCCTAAAGTTCAAGGAGAGGGCATGCTGAGGATTTGGGTAAATTGAATTATTTTGTATTCTCTTTGTTGAGGCAGTTGTTGACTCCTCTCTACTAAGCAAGAAGGGGTTGAATGGGGAAAAGAGAGAGGGAATGGGGCTTATGGGACTTTCGGGGAGGGAGGAAATGGGAAAGGGGAAATGATTTGGAATGTAAATAAAAAACTTAGAAAATAAAAAAACAACAAAAACAAAAAAAATTCAGTGTGTCTGTGGTGATGGACTCAGATATTTAAGATATAAGAATGTTTACTTTGCTACTCACTTTCATGTTGTCTAATATTCACTGAAATGAACCAAACTATGCTCAGATCCCCTCTCTTCTATATTGGAGCTTACTAATTGATCGTCACTTCCTAACATCTCTGACTTTACCTCTTTGTATTAACTTCTTTCTGAGTAAAATTATAATTACCACCGATCCTTAACACCTTGTTTTGTAATGACTTGATTTCACTCTTAGTCACTAATATGTTAGCCAGAATCACCAACCAAGAAACTGTGATTGGTTAATATTACAATTGTTTCCCCTGATTTGCTATCTCTTGAACAACATGCTATTACACAGCTCATGAATTAGACATCATTTTTCATATTTCAGAGCTCCCCTCTATTCAGAAGTGAACAACAGATAGAATTGAAGAAAATGAAAGCATTTGGCCTTGATAGTCATATGAGTGTAAGCAGATTAGAAATCCTGTAATGAAGTACATGTGGGCAAAGAATTTATATTGTGGATTAGTTGAAAACTGTACATTAAGGAGATGGTACTTTCTTTAGTATATGTGCTGCCGAAGTGAGCATGTGATGGTACTTTCTAATGTCATTCTGAAAGAAAGTTTACTTCGATCTACAACAGATAATTTTAGAGTATATGGAGAATGAGTTGGAAGATAAAAAAAAATTCACATCTATGTTTTAAGTTTATGATTATTGGAAGCACTACCAATTTAGTGTATTTTCATTATAAATTTTCCCTAACACTCAGTCTAAGTTACTAATGGGGGATGAAGGGATTTTAAAGAGATCACATCTAGTGTAAGAACTGGGTCATTGTAGGTGTGACCTTGAAGGGACATTTGGAACCTGGCCACTTCTCTCTCCTCCAGATGCTCCCACTATGTCATTCTTCCTCAACATATACTCAGGCAACAGGACCAAGGGGCCATGGATTGAAGTTTCTAAAAGTGAGTGAACATTCAAATTTTCTTCTTTTAAGTTGATCTTTAAGGTATTTTAACACAGCAGTGGAAAGCCCAAACAGAGGCACATGATAAACTCAACAAAGAATTTCGTTTTTACTCATGAATGACATATTTGTCAGTACTTTTATTCCAAGAGATTTTCTGAACTTTTGAAGATGTTTTTCATTACGTGTGTATGTGTGTGTGTGTGTGTGTGTGTGTGTGTGTGTATGTGTGTGTGTGTGTGTGTGTGTGTGTGTGTGTTTGTCCTATGGTACATGCATAGAAATCAGTGGAAATCTTATGAGAATTGTTTCTTTCCTTCCATGATGTGTGCCTCTGGAATCAAACTCAAGAATTTGGTTTAGTGGCAAGTACCTTTACACAATAAGTCAACTCACTAGTCCTGATATATATTTAAAGTAGTTTATTTTGACATTTTTATGAGGTAATTTATGAGAGTAATAAGTGATAGTAGAAAACTTTGTTTTCTCAGGAAGAAAATTATTTTTGAGGGTACATAAGGGTACAATCATAAGAACTAAAGTTCTTATGTCCCCACAACTTACATGAAATTCCAGGTGCTGGTGTTAGCATTTATTGTAGACTTCACCCCAGAGTTATATGACAACAGCCAGGTATAACTGACTCTGTATAAAAGTGATTGCTTGCTCCCTTCTCATTTTCCTGCTCTCTTACACTTCCTCTCTTCCCTCTCTGCCTCTTCCCTCCCCAGATCCTTCCCCCCTCTCTCTCCAGGTGTTCATGACTGGCCTCTTCTCCACTACTCTCTTTCTCTTTCTCTCTTTTTCTCTACCCTGTCTCTCTACCTTTCTCTGGCTCTTCTACCCCCTCAACTTCCCTCTATATACTCTAAATAAACTTTATTCTATAATATACCCTTCATGTGGCTGGTACTTCTGGGGAAAAAAGATGCCTTGTCATGGGCCTGCAGAGGCACCCCCACCCCCTGCACTATACCATGCCTCCAACTAACATATATCCCTGACTCCCTTCTCTTTCTTTTTTATAAAACACAACAGTCTGGTTAGTTGATATTGTTGTTGCTCTTAAAGGTTGTAATCTCCTTCAGCTCCTTCAATCTTTCCTCTAATTCTGCCTTTGGGGATCCCTGGCTCAGTACAATGGTTGGTTGTATCAGCATCTGTCTTAGGTGGAGCCTCTCAGAGGATAGCCATACTAGGTTCCTGTCTGCAAGCAATTATTGACATCAGCAAAAGTGTCAGGGTTTGGTGTCTGTGGATGGGATGGATCCCAAGGTTGGGCAGTCTCTGCATGGCCTTTCCTTCAAAGAATCAACAAAACTAGGAGCTAGTTCTTTGAGAAAATCAACAAGATAGATAAACCATTAGTCGAACGAACTAAAGAGCACAGAGACAGTAACAAAATTAACAAAATCAGAAATGAAAAGGGAGACAAAACCACAGAAACCGATGAAATTAAAAAAAAAATCATAAGATCCTACTACAAAAGGCTATATTAAAAGAAAAATTGGAAATTTTTAGTCATTCTTTCTTTTTAATTTTATTTCATTTTCTAAGTTTTTTTTAATTTACATTCAAAATCATTTCCCCTTTCCCGTTTCCTCCCTTCCCGAAAGTCCCATAAGCCCCCTTCCCTCCCTCTTTTCCCCATTCAACCCCCTCTCGCTTCTCTGTCTTGGCATTCCCCTACATCCAGTCTTGTCATTCTTAAATTCAGCAATTGGCTTCTTTTGTAAACCAATCTGTCTCTTCATGCAATTATGATAATGAATCATGTTGGTAAAAAGTTATGCATCTGTTAAGTGACTACATTTAATATCTTTGAGCAGAATACTTAAGCCTGTAAATTCTCATATGTACATTTATCAACTGGAAAATAGGGATTCCATACTTAGAGGCCTGTGGATATAAAGCTGTATTGTGCATAATTCCCAGAGGCTAGATGACAATAAGACCCTTTCTCTCTTCCTAGCTCACAAAAAAACATGACAGTTTCTGGTTATGCCTTATGTTCCTGGGAGCATACAACTACTTTTTTCCAAGGAACACATGTCATCTTGAAACCAATCAATTGGTTTTGGAATCCATAAGTAGCTTCTCCTCACCCCTGGGAACCCATTACCAGAAAGGTTCTGAATAATATCAGAACAATATTGGAATTTAAAAGTCAAACATATCATGTGTAAAATAGCAGCATAGTCAAGTATTGCAGCTGATAGAAAAATGGATTTTGTCAAATGCTTTCTCAGCATCTAATGAAATGAACATATGGTTTTTTTCCTTAGTCAAATGGATGGAATTAGAAAATATCATCCTGAGTGAGGTAACCCAATCACAAAAGAACACACATGGTATGCACTCACTGATAAGTGGATATTAGCCCAGAAGCTCAGAATATCCAAGATACCACATGAAGCTGAAGAAGAACGAAGACCAAAGTGTAGATACTTCAGTTCTTCTTAGAAGGAGGAACAAAATATACATGGGAAAAGATAGAGACAAAGTGTGGAGCAGAGACTGAAGGAAAGGCCATCCAGAGACTTCCCCACCTGGGGATCCATCCCATATACAGTTACCAAACTCAGACACTATTGTGAATGCCAAAAAGTGATTGCTGACAGAAGCCTGATATAGCTGTCTACGGAGAGGCTCTGCAAGTGCCTGAGAAATACAGAGGTGGATGCTCTCAGCCAATCACTGGATTGAGAACAGGGTTCCCAATGGAGGAGCTAGAGAAAGGACCCAAGGAGCTGAAGGGGTTTGCAAACCCACAGGAGGAACAAAAATATGAACCAACCAGTAAGCTCCAGATCTCCCAGGGACTAAACCACCAACAAAAGAGTACACATGGAGGGATCCATGGCTCCAGCCGCATATGTAGCAGAGGATGGTCTTGTTGGACATCAATGGGAGGAGTGGCCCTTGGTCCTGTGAAGACTCGATGCCCCCATGTAGGGAAATGCCAGGAAGCAGGAGTGAATGGGTTGATGAGCAGGGTGAGGGGGTGTTGGATAGGGGGTTTGGAGGGGAAACCAGGAAAGGGGATAACATTTCAAATGTAAATAAAGAAAATATCTAATAAAAATGGGTTATCATTTTTGGTTACCAAATTTAAAAAATATACTTGAGTTTGTAACATAGAAAACAAAATAGATGGCAAAGACTAACATTTCCCTTACGCTTATCACCTTCGTATCAAGACATTTGTTTGCATTCGATTTTTTTTATTTCTGTCCTAGGTATTTATATTTTCTTTAAAAAAAATCACATCATAAAACGATCTGGTAAAAACATTACAACAGGGTAATTGATTACATGATTTCCTAAATACGTTTAATTCCAATAAGTTCATAGTAAGTTTAAGGCAATAATTCATGTCATAAATGGGTAAGACTTAAGGAATAACAGCAGAATTGTTTACATGTCTTTCCATTAAGACTCTCAATATACATTCATTCTCTGCTACTAGCCTTATACGTTCATTATAAATTTAAAACATCTTATGTCACAAATCAACATGGTTTTGCCAAGAGACAAATCATCTGCCTTGTGTTATATTATTTTGAAGTCTTGTATACATAGATTTTTTTATTAGGTATGTTCTTTATTTATATTTCAAATGATTTCCCCTTTCCTGGGTCCCTACCCCCGAAAATCCCATAAGCCATCTCCCCTCCCCCTGTTCCCCAGTCAATCTTCTCCCTTTTCCCTGTCCTAGTATTCCCATACACTGTGGCATGGAGCTTTTCCAAGACCAAGGGCCTCTCCTCTCTTTGATGTCCAAAAAAGCCATCCTCTGCTACATATGCAGCTGGAGCCATGGGTAACACCATGTGTACTCTCTGGTTGATGGTTTTGCCACTGAGAGCTTTGGGAGTACTGGGTGGCTCATAGATTTACCAGATATGAGTAATATCTATATATTTGATCTATAGAACATTTCATCCTAAATCAAAAGAATATACCTTCTTCTCAGTTCCTTATGGTACCTTCTCCAAAATTGACCCTAGAATTGGTCACAAAACAGGCCTCAACAGATATAAGAAGATTGAAATAATCCCACGCCTCTTATCAGATCACTATGGAGTAAAGATGGTCTTCAATAGCAACAAAAACAACAGAAAGCCCACATACACATGGAAGCTGAACAATGCTCTACTCAATGATACCTTGGTCAAGGAAGAAATGAGTAAAGCCATCAAAGACTTTTTAGAATTTAATGAAAATGAAGACACAACATACCCAAATTTATGTGACACAATGATTTCTTTTTAAAATCATATTGAAAATTTAGAGAAGAAGAAACATCCTAAGAAAACATCCACCTATAAAGAAAGTAGTTTCTGCATTTACACATCTGCACAGTATCTTTAGTTACAGCAGGAGTTGTGGAATGCTCAGGATAAGGCTTTAGAGAAACATCTACTTAATTGCATTCCTTTTATAGATAAGGAATTTTCATTCCAGAGCTGGAAGAGCTTCACCTGGATGTTCCAGGCCAAAGACTAGTTACATTATCTGATATTTTCCTCAAGTGAAATGAAATTTAACTTTTTAAATTGAATCTTAAAAATAAAATAAGAGTCTATGGTTGTACAGTCATTCATGGATCTATTTTAAGATAGTATGTTACTATTTCAAGTACTTTAGAAATTAAGCATTGGTTGAAATAGATTCATGACACATAATCTCAAAAATAAAAAGACTACAGACTAATACTACAGTAGCTGAGTTTCCATTCAGTTTCCTCTCTTTTAACTTTAATACAAGAAAACCCTACTCACTTCCATTTTTTTCATTTTATTTCCTGTCTCTCTCCTTAATATGGTTCACTTCAATAACAATCCTTTGATGCTTTAGCAATCTAAATCAACCTTAGTTAGAACTTAGTTAGAAATAATTCTGAGAATTATTTCAATATAATTCAGTATACACACACACACACACACACCACACACACACACACACACACACACACCACGCACACACACACACCACACACACACACACACACCACACACACACACACACACACACACACCACACACACACACACACACACACACACACACACCACACACCACACACACACACACACACACACACACACCACACACACACACACACCACACACACACACACCACACACACACACACACACACACCACACACACACACACCACACACACACACACACCACACACCACACACACACACCACACACACAAACACACACACACACACCACACACACCACACACACACACACACCACACACACACACACACACCACACACCACACACCACACACCACACACACACACACCACACACACACACACACACACACCACACACACCACACACACACACACACCACACACACACACACACCACACACACACACACACACACACACACCACACACACACACACACCACACACACACACACACCACACACACACACACACACACACCACACACCACACACACACACACCACACACACACACACACACACACACACACACACACACACCACACACCACACACACACACACCACACACACACACACACACACACACACACACACCACACACACACAGACACACACACACACACACACATATTCAAGTGGGCTGCACTTGAACTTGATATCAAGTAGTGAAGTGGAAATAAGTAAAGATGATAGAGTACATCAACATATGTGCCAGCTCATATAGAACAGTGTTGTATGGTGGTGATGGTGTACAAGGTTTGTAGATGAAGAATAATTAGCAGGCTAGTCTAGACACCAGTCAATAAGCATGAACTATTATTGGGTCTGTGTATCACAAATGATTAAAACGAACACACATTTAGTGGTATGGGATTTTAGAATATTTGTGCTTATGTATTTATTGCAAGAAAAAAGCTAAGAAACAAATATATCTTAGCTTTCTGGTTACTGTGACAAAATGGCAAAACAAAGCAATTTAACGAGAGCAGAGTTTATTTTGGCTCAGAATTAGAAGGTTTGATACATTATTTTGGGGAATTTCTTGTTGCAAGAGCTTTAGGCAGCTGATCATCCATTATCAGAAATCAGAGAGTAATAAAAACTGATACTCAGCTCATTCATTATTATTATTTTATTTTTTTGCCCTTCCCACTTCAGGAAACTGAGTCTGAGCTCAAAAAGTAGGTGAAGGAAGCAAAGGAAGTAAATAATCACTAATCTGCAATTTGGACAAAATCTGTATAAAGTTGTGTTGTGAACAACAATGTGGAAAGTTCAGTGGATAAGAGAGATATAATAATTTTCTTTTTGGTTCATTATGAAGGTATTTATTTTGTAATAATTTAAGTTCCTTTATGAGAACCACTTGTTTACTTTCCTCATCTCAAAGTGAGAGCAAACACTCACACACACACACACCCACACACACACACACAAATTATGGAGAGAATCTGATGATCAAATTCTTTAAGTATTAATATGAGCAGAAAGAATGGATTCCTGGTTTAAAACACTGTGAAGTAGGAAAATGAATTTCTGCATTACTTATTTTAATTGATGAAACATAGAGTTTTATCTAAGTAAATTGTCACATTGGGTGGCCTGAAGGGTTAGTGGTTGAGAATAAAAGTCCCTATGTAAAGTTAGGCACTAATTATGTTCTCACAGGGTAATGGATTCAAGGTAGAAAGTTGATGGGGTTTCAATAATAGTTATGGTGGTCATAGTAACTGTAATGAAATTTCTTTCCTTTTACAAAGAGCTTCCTGCAAGCCAGAACCCTTGAAACACTTTTCACTTGGCTTCATTTTTCTTATGGGTACTGGGGATACATAATCTCATATCTGAGATTATGCAGCAAGCATTCTTACCCACAGAATCACCTTCTCGATATTTTTAAGTTAAGTAGAATACCTAACTTTATTCCTAGAGCAAATCCTATGACAGTAGTGATGTTGAACTCAGATACACTGAATTATTTCCAGGAAGGGCATATGAATACCAAGAGTAGAAGCTGTTTTGCAAGTTTGAGGGATCAAGATCTAAGAGTGCACACTTTCAAAGAAGGTTCCACATAGTTTTGGAGCAAGCATCAGTAAAAACATTAAGTGGAAGCAGGTGCTTGTTTAAGATTTAGAATGACAGAAATAAGATACTGTGGGTGGGACCTAGGAGAAGGCAGACATTGTTGTGAGTTTGATTCTCAGGACCTACATGATGAAAACGGGAAAGCTAACTCCCATGGGTTTGAATTGATCGTCACATGCACACTGCAGTACATGTACACACACACACACACACACACACACACACACACACACAGAATTAATAAATAACCTGTGCTATTAAAAATATTGTAGGTAGGTTTTAAAAAACGTTCCTGTTAAAGAGAAAAGAAATTGAAATTGAATGTGAGAGTGGCTAGACAAGATTGTTTCAGGCCTATATTAACAGGTAAATTTTGTGACAAGCTGAGAAAATACAGAAAATGATGCTGAAGGTGGCATGACATTGGAACCTCAAGAATTAGAGAGAGTGGTTTGAGTTTGAATGAATTTGCTTCATTCTTGACCTACGCTGGGCTTTTTGTACCAAAGGATCACAGCACCAGTAGGAGAGCAAAATAGTGTAATAAGTAAAACCAACTGCCTGGGAGCAGGCCCATTAAATTATATACTCTGCACATGCCCTCGATCCACACAAAGAATTAAACCCCTCAAATTCACTGACTGTGCTATCAGCCGAGTTGGTAATTGGTTAGTATTGCGATATGGGGAACTGATATAAGCCATATCCACAGAGCGAATTCTGGAGCATGTTGTAGTGTTCAAGACATTCTGCTGCTCTTTGTTTAATTTACAAGGCACACACCTTAGAGGAGAGAGGCTGACAGCAGGGACATGCCTTAATAAGCTGCCGACATAGTCCAGATAAGAACAGACACATTTGTGAACTAGGACAGTGGCAGTGGCAACAGAAAGGAGGACAGTTACACAAGAGATTTCAGAGGCATAAGTGCCGTCATGAATCATTAGGTGTGGGAGGCAGAGACATGACTCTGAGTGTTCATGCCTGCCTCATGGGGGCCACGGTGGTGCTGCCACCAGATAATGAACCATCAAGAAGAGATGTAGCTTGGAAGGAGGATTCTTAGATCAGGATTCGTGATAGTGTAGTAACTGAATTGAGGTACTCACTAAGTGCTACACTAATCTACCACCCAGAAAATATTTTTCTCCAGGGACAACACAGAGATACTGAGAGTAAATAAGAGATTCAAGCTTTGCTACTAGTTATAGTACGTTTTCCCTTTTTCTTCCTCTCTTTCAACATACTCAGACCCAGTTATGGGAGTACAAATACACATTCATACATACATAACTATATACAGATAATATTTATTTTTATTATACTTCACAGTAACTTCTGTTCATAGTAACTAATTCTGACTTACTACTTTTGCTAATTTTAAAAAAGCATCAATTTAGCTAAAAATAGGGTAATCTAATTTTAAAAAAATAACACTGAGCAAAAGCTTCAATTCAGCCATGACAAGACAGGGACCACTTTCCTCAAGTCTTTCCAGAACTTTTCAACATTGTATAAGTTGAACATCATTAAAGTAGAACACAAAATACTCCTCTAAAACCAGGGTGTCATCAGTTCTTGGAATGCACTGGTCATTTTTGATGATAGCTTGATATCAACTAGGAACATATGTCACCTTTCTCCTAATCATTCAATTACCCTTCTCCTCCTCCTCCTCTCACAAAAATTACAGAAAACCCCGGTCTAACTGCTGCTTCAGACCATGCTTTCCAATCATTCAATTCACAATTCATTGCATTCCATGCTGTTCTCCATCTGTCCATCACTCTCTTTAGTCTCATAGCACTTTCTTATTAGTTCTTTTACACTAGATTTTCCAGAATCAAATTGTTGGAAGAATCAAGCTGTGCTATCCATATTGACATTAATTTTAATCCATTGTTTTCAATGAGGCCATTGAAATAGAAATGCACAAAAAGGAAGAACAAGGAGTAGAAAGAGATGGTAAGTGTTAATTCTAGCCACCCACCATTAAATGAAGTCATTGTATCAGCCCTGGCATTTTCCTTTCCTACTGCTTCACTGTGGTTTCCTTCAAGAGATTAATTTTTCTAATGGGCCTTAGTAACTCGTATCATGTGCAAGTGATTAGATAACTCTCTTCTGCACATATATCTTAATAAATGCCCTCAGGCAGCATCCAAGTGACATTGAGGATGGGGGATTATACTAGGGATTTAGGATGCAGCATCAGTCTTCGTTGGCTGCTGCTTGTGCTGAATATCATGCGGGAAAAAAATGACTAAACAAAAGTGTGCTAGTCATGAGCTTGTGATGCTGTAAAACAGCACCCTAAAAGGGTGTGGGACAAATATAGAAATGTGGATATACAGCAGAACTTAATCCCAGTTTCTCTTTCTGGAAGGGATAACAAGTAGAGATTATTTTTATAGATGGGAGACTTTAGTGAAAAGGTAGCCTTGAGATTTTGTTTTTTCTTCCTGAAACAAATGAAAAATAAAACTGGTCTAATACATGATGCTCAGTGTCCCTGTAAATCAAGGAACAGAAGGTTACCTTTCTAAGCACTGTTTTGACCTTTATGCTTGCTCATCTGAAACAAAGGAGTCCTTAGAAGAACCTTGTGGGTGGTAAAAGCATTCCAGAGATCAGATCCTTCTCTAGTTTGTAGAGTGATGTGTCGAAGGCCGATTTCTTAATTTCAGTTTTGTTTAGTTCCTGAATCTATTCACCTCTGAACAACAGATATAGTACCTTCCATATTACTCAATATAAAAATTATGTCCTATGAACATGTGAAAAGGAACCATTGGAAATCTGATAGAAATTAGGCACATAATTGAGGCTTGCCTTAGTATTAATAGTAAGGTGAGAACATATGGTTTATGTCTGAAACAGGGACACATTTCACTTGGTATAAACATTGAGTTGTTGGAACACTCTGCACAGAGCTTGCATTCAGCTTTTCAGAGTTGACTACACATATGTATAGCTGGTTTTTGCTACTTTGTGGGTTCTTCTTTTTCTCATCTTTGATACCCTGGTTTCACCATCTATAACTAGATAGGAAAAGAGAAGGATGTAGGAGAAAGAGAGATAGAGAGGTCCCTGGATCTAATTACTTTCTTCTTATTTCTTCTTTGACCATGACTACTAACAAATTTCAATCAACCCCATTGAATGACCAATGAATGAACCACCACTACCACCTCTCAAGGCCTGTGTGTGTGTGTGTGTGTGTGTGTGCACATATGTATATGTATATGTACATATACATACATATATATACATATATACATACATATATACATGCCTACACCTATTGAAAGGAAAATACATTTTAAAAATATTTCTGTGTTTTTTAAAGTAACAAAAATTCCTGAATTGTCATGACATATGAAACATTCTTCATCTCAAAATATGTCTAATTTGCTCCCATGGAGGGTTTTAAATCAACAAAGCATACCACCTATATTAATTACTTTTATATTACTTTGCTAAGACATTATGACCATGGCATATTACAGAAGAGTTTACTGGAGGCTTACAATTTTAGTGGAGAGTCAATGATCATCATAATTAGGAATGAGAAGGCAGACAGAGTGCTGGAACAGTAACTGAGAGTTCGAATATTGAAACACAACTATGAGGCAGAGCTGTGAATGCCATAGGCTTTTGAAATCTGAAAGTCCACCCACAATGCATTGGGCTTCTATTGTTCTGATGAAACACCATGAGGAAAACCAAGTTGAAAAGAAAAGGGTTCATTTGACTTGCATATCCTGAATCACAGATCACTGAGGGAAGCCAGGGTAAGAAATGAAACCAGGCTAGACACTGGAGGCAGAAGTGAACGGGGCATAAAGAGTGTTGCTTATCTTCCCCTGCCCCTGTCCCCCCATAGCTTGCACAGTTTGTTGTAGTATAGCACCAAGGACCACCATCCCAGGGGTGGTACCAGCCATATTGGACTGGATTTGCCCACATCTATCATTATTAGAAAATGCCCTACATTTTCTACATAAGTCTTGCTTATTCAAACATTTTCTCAGTCAAGACCCCCTCCTCTCTCATGGCTTTATCATGTGTTAAATTAACATGAAACTTTCCAGTATATATTTCTTCCAACAAGTCCATACCTCCTGATCCTGCTTAAAGAGTTCGCTGATCGTGGGACCAACTCTTCAAACATGAGTCTATGGTAAGCAATCTCATTCAGATCACCCCGCCACTAAAAGTCATGAGATCTCATTTTCAAATATTGACTTTCAGCTTATATTAATAATTTAATATCCTGTGTGCACTAACAATTGCAGTTTTAGAAGCATTTAATGCTTGAAAACTTTATGTCAGTCACATTTTATGATATATATCCAGATTTTCAGTGTTTCTTTTTTTTTATTTTCTGTTTTTTTTATTTACATTCCAAATGATTTCCCCTTTCCGGTTTCCTCCCTCCCCGAAAGTCCCATAAGTCCTCTTCCCTCCCCCGTTCCCTATTCAACCCCCTCTCGCTTCTCTGTCCTGGTATTCCCCTACATCCAGTCTTTCCAGGACCAGGAGTCTCTCCTTCCATCTTCTTGGAAATCTATTGATATGTGAGTATTTCTTTTAATACATATAAATATTTGGGGATGTTGGTCCCATGAGAATTTCAGATAATGTCACACTATCTGTAGCTTATGATTGACCCTGTTGTGACGTGAGAGAGGTCTATCCAATATGCAAAGCTTATTATCTCATCCAGTTTTGGAGATAGTATAAAATTGTTAAATTGAACAGTGATTTCAAGACACACTATTCAATTGCCCATATGAACTCACAGCAATGTGACACTGACAGCATGCACAAGAACTGTGCAAACTCCAGCCAGAAGAAATCCTGTCATAGAGGGTGAGTTATCTTCTAGTCTGTTTTACTACTAGCTGGGTCACAGAAACTGGGTGGAAAGGGAAGCAAAAAAAGAAAAACAAAGTTGGTGGGATAAAGTGAAAGAATGGTAAGGGTTGGGTTGGAGATGCGGCAATATGTTAAAAATATTTTGCATGAAGTTCTCAAACACTTAACAAACGTATTTTTAATACATTAAATTACTGAGAGGTCAATGAGTCCTTACCTACTTCAGTTACTTGTATAATTATTAAAAATGTTACAATTTCAATATATTAACAAACATACTCCCTAGTAAGAATAAATCAATTTATACCTAATAAACATGTTATTTTCACAAATAATTGCTATTCATTTTAAGAAATTAGTACATAAACTATTAAACCATTTTAAATCCAATTTGCCTCACATTGGTAGAATACATTTGTATTTATCCACGCTACTAGAACATCAGCTATCATTTTATCTGAAAAATTAATCTGCATCATTATCTTTTTGAGTATCGTTTATAAGATGTGCGTCAAAGAGCTTTGCAGAGTGTGCATGTGAGTTAAAATCCTTTTCAAGAATGTCTTACCAGAAGTTGTCTTCACTACTTCAGTGGTATTCCTCAATCCAACAAAGGAAAACTGATACAACCTCCATGATCTTGTGTCACCCACTTCAACAGAACTGCGCTTCCACTGATAAACAATTTCTTCACGAGGGTAACCATCTGCCATGAGATGAGAAAGCTCAAAATAAAAATGACAGCAAATGACCAGCCATAGGTAGCAGCCACCTTCTTTGAACAAGTTGTAAATACCAAAGTAGAACAAATTTAAAAGTCATATGAGCACCCTGGAGTGGCCTTGCAGAATTTGCCTCAAAGAATATTAACATACTTCATATCATACCCTGCTGCAAAAGACTGAAAGTAACAAAGTCAAAACTGCCTTTGGAAAAAAAAATCACTTTTAATTGCCTGTAATGTAATTAAAGGATGTAACCAAGGATTCTCTAAATGCTGTATTTATACTTTATATCACTCAAGATAAGATACAAAAGTGTCCAGATACAAAATGAAAATTAGATATGTAAGAAAGTGTTTCATAATGAAGGGTGGCCAATAGTTCAAGATTTTGACAGTCATATAGACATAGGGAAATACTGAAAAAGATACAATAAAGAGGCTTCTCCAAAAATTATCCTAATATTATGACCATTTACATCATCAGATATCAAGTTGTTCGTTCTCTTTATTTTTATTTTTAGATTTTGGTTTGGGTAATAAGAAATTTCTATATAAGTACTTCATGTTGGCCTTAAGTCAATCATTGCTTGTATTCACCCAATTACTAGAATTTTACCAGTTTTGTGTGACAGAGAGCAAAGAGAAAAGGAAATACATGATGGTATTAATATACAGTTTGAACTCAGTTTTAACATACATTGAAATTTAAAATTAAAACTATTATGGACAAATGCCAATAGGAACACACAAAAGAGCTTAGGTGGAGATCTTCATGAGAAAAGTATTACACTTACAATCAGGGTAAAAGAGTCATGACCATGACATCCCAAGCTATAATAGGAATTTTTAACTACTTTAGTTAATTCTTAATTGAGACTATTATATTTCATATGCCATAAAACTGATGATCACTGTATAATTCCTGAGTGGAAAATACTATTATTAATTAACTGTGAAATGTCCTTTTCCCAGTAAAATATGAATGTAACTAAAGCCAAGGTTGGCAATATGACTCAGTGGTAGGATGTGTATCTAGCAGGAGACAAGGTACTGGTTTCATTCTCTAATGTAGCCCCAAATGAATGGATGCATGAAGAAGTGAAGAGAGAAACAATACTTCAACCATTCAAATATTAATAATGTGAAGTGAAGATAACCATTGACTATAAAACATGAAATTCTGTTTGGAGTAAATATTCTTTCCTTTATACTTCTTTTTGACTAAATCTTTGTTTGCTCTTGTAAGAGAGAGCAGAAAAATGGCATCTACTGAATTGCTGGGGACATGTAACAGGACACACTGAGAATGGAAAAAACATGCTGCCACATGGGGACACTCTAAGGAGTATAGTGGTAACTGATTTTTAGAACAGTAAATGGTATTACACTGTTTGTAGGTTCAGGGGAAAATTGTCAGTTGCAACCTGGCGGCATAAATGTTTCTCATTTCTGAGTTTTAGTTGACTCAATAGAATGCCAACTTTGCTAGGTTAATCTCTCTAAAAGTTGAGGAGATGTCAACTATATAACTGAACACACTCAAATAGGTAAATGTGAAAAAGATATATAATGGAACATATTATTTATAAACATATGTATATATATGTATATATATGCATATATAATCTTCTAAATATATATTATGTATATTATATCACTGGAATTAATGGAGTAATGAACAGATGATCAATTCTCTTGTTACTGTCTTTTAAAATTAACTATGGTTATGGCTTTTTTGATCTTATGAGTCTCCCTGACTCTATAGAAGAGAAATTATGTTGATGAAAACACATGTTTAAAATCCATTGTTGTCATTTCATTCATTCAAATATGTCTAGCTGTTAAACCAGAAAAGGGCAGAGATGGATAATCTAACATAGGTGTCAAATAGGAGAACATTCAGAAAACTGAGGCCTGTTTGCTTTCGTAAGTTTTAATATTTAATTGATGGTAGAGTTATTAAGATCCTATTGATATGTTATATGGTATGATGAAAATAATAGCAAGTCAGGCTTTTACAGTGTTGCCATGTCATACAGTTTAACAAATACTATACCAACAGAACAGTGTTAATGTGAGGTACACTTTGCCTAAGAATGTGCTATAACATTCTTCTGAGTATGATGAAGAAGGGTATTGGAGGTACAGTAACAACCATTTATACTCTTTCTATTGAGTCCTGGCCTGACCTTACGATCCACCTCAACAGTTAGTCTGGACACCCATTGTCTATTTTCTAAGAGTTCCCCATTCTGTCTTTTCTTTTTTGCAATGATTGTTTTAATTAGGACAGTTTTGATTTACAAGAAAAGTGATTTCAAAATCAATAGCAAAGCTCAGTGCCACTATGCAATTTCTCAGATTCATTGCATTAATTGACAAGACAATTAGAGTGACTACAGGTGACAGGGCACAATCTGGAAAGAATATTACTTACAACTGGAGAACTCCAGGGGGCAGGAGTGTTCGTCCATTGGGAAGTTGTGTAATTGCAACTGGCACTCAGCATCAATTGTTAGCCTAATTAGAACAGCAATAAACATACAGAGAAAAATGCTAACATCAATTTTACAATGCACACTGACTTGCTTTCCAGAACAATCTTACACTGTGACTGATAATAAAAAGTGATCCTCTATGGGAAAAAAAAATCATGTTCTAGGTAAAAGCTATTTCTGAGCAAAATTTATTTACATAGCAGACAAAACCACCTAATTCACCTCAACTCCATTTATTCAAAATATGTGGTTACTTGTTTTGTATTTTATCTTATTTGTAAATTAACTGCACATGGGAGATTTCTCAGTGAATATATTTAACTTATTTAAGAGAACAAACTGTTTTAGGAACCTAAGCTCATTTAATGTCTGCATCAAATGAATGCTGACAGTTCTCTGATCTTATCAGCTAATTAACACAAAGCCTTCTGTTGGCCAGAACTTGCTGTTTTAAAATTGCCATAGGTTGCGTTTTAAAATACCACTGCTGCACAAGGGAATGGTATGCACTTTTATGACAGGTATAAATAGATATGTAGATAGATAGATAGATAGATAGATAGATAGATAGATAGATAGATAGATAGATAGATGGATAGATATCCTATTATGCATATGTAGATAGATAGATAGATAGATAGATAGATAGATAGATAGATAGATAGATAGATAGATAGATAGATAGATGGATAGATATCCTATTATGCTATATAGGATGTCTTATATAGGAGAGGATTATCTAAAGGCAAACAAGAGATGTTAAGTGCACATACAATGAGACAGTGGGAAAGAATTCACCAGTGAGTCTCAGTTTATACAAGGTTAATACCTCAAGTTGTGAATTTTTAAGCCCTAGGCTATGATTCAAGAAGGGAGTTTAAATCTAAAGGAGATGTTCTGACCACCTTTGAAGAGGCATAGAGAAAATAATCACACCGTAATGATGATGGTTGGTGGTTTTCAAAATGTTCATGTTCTTGAGCTACATTTCTGACAAGCTATAATACCACTGCTTAAGTGATAGAAATGTTACTTTACAAAAATGTAATCTAAAGGATTTTCTAATTAGCATAACTTTTCATTGAGGACATGTTAGATGTTTTGTGGTATAACAGAGCAATGAATAATCTTTCTGGGTATCTTCAATGGCCTATGAAGCCTGGATGAACTTAAATACTTCTCTATTCTTTATTAAGTGCTGTGATGGCTCCTTTACACTTAAATTTATTCAAGGTCACAGGGACCAGGGACACAGTTATGATTTGTAGTAGACTCTTCACTCTTCACAGCAGGAGACTTTAATCATTGTCTCTATGATCATTCTTCAAAGAAAAGTTTGGCTTTATTCACAAATGAGATTTTAATTAAATCTGATTTTTATTCGAATTATCTCTCAAAATTACATTGATATTATTATAATTAAAGATAATACAGATAGATTGCCAATATAAATATAGATTCAGGAGTATAAATTGTTCTACAAACATATGCACACACATATTAAGACATTTATACCTCAGATAAGGAACTAAATTAAAAATCATATTTCTTTATATACATATACATTGTTTCAACTCTTAAGCAGATCATAATTGACACTTTAAAGAGGTTTCTATAATTAAACACTGTTTCCCAAATTAATAGAACTCAAAATTGACTACAACATTATAATATGAAAATGAGACTTGAGGTAGAGTGAATGATTGCAGATTTCACAAACCAAATGAACTCTGATTTATCATACAGACTTTGATTTTCACATTTCTAATTCTAGTCATTACCCTATCAGTAATTTAATAAATTCCTAATGAATCTAACAAACACAATGTCTTTCTTTTGCAATTGGAGCCATATTTTCTCAGGAACTGATCTAACTATGGCAGGAATTTCAAATCATTTGAAAATTATGATTTATAAGCTTTGCATTAAGCATTACAAGGAATAAATATATTTTATTGGTACCTATTACAAATTAATGTAGAATTATATTGTTTAAATTTTGCTAATGTATAAATAAATCTTACATACATCATGCCCCAATGTTAGTATTTTGCCTGTCACTAATTTTACCTGTAACAAATCTGTGGGACAAGACTCTTACATGTCAGGTAAAGAATCAATAGCTATAGCTCATAGATATTAGAGAATGGGAGGTAAGTTAGTGGAAAGTAGGGAGATGTTTGTACTGCACAGTGAGAGTTCCAGGTTCACCACTTAGCATATGCCAACGTCCCACGCATTCAAGTCCTACTTAAATGGAGATTTATAAATACAGTTTCCTTATAATAAAAGAAGGATTCTAAAGATGACAAATGGTCAGGAAAATACAGTAGCTCCATACTAATATTTTATTCTAATATTTTAGCTCTTTCCTAATATTTAACATCTGTTTTCACTTAATACATCTAAATAGAAAATGTAACAAGGAAAATATAGTGTTTGTTATGTAAACGAGAATGTTGATACATATTCTAGAGCCAAGTTCATACTCATACACCTTCTAGCAAGTTCTGTACATAGAAAATTTATAGTTACCCAAGTTTGTGGGACAGCAAGATAAAAAGCAAAGAGTCATAAGAATCATTTTCTATCCATCCTTCTTTCCTTCCTGAGAGCATAGGGTTGATTTCGTTCTTATTTCCAACAAGTACCTCTTCCCCAGCCCCTCAAAAAGTACCTTAAGGTGTAGAGAACTCGACCATCATTCCAAATTCTCAGCATCCTGTTGGGAGTAGTGATCCAGTGAGCATCAGCCTTTTTGGAGTTCCTGAAGAAAGTGTCTGGAATCCATATTTTCCCCACCATATTGCTATTCAAGCGGAGAACTTTAATGGTACTGTTAAATTTCAAACGTCTGTCATACCAGGTTTGGGCAAAAAAAATATCAATTGTATATTCCTGTTTTAAAAAGAACAGAAGATTTAAAGTGTTTGTGTTGTTTCAATCTTGTGCTTATTGACAGTATGAAACAGCAGTAGTCCAACAGGAAACAGTAGCTTTACTGATGCTTTCTCTCCCTCGCCCTTCTTTCACACCAGTTTCATACATTTATGATTTCTGGCCAAATCTCCAATCCCTGGTAAATACCTTCTGTCACACACATACAAATCAAGAAGGCAGACCATCATTTGCTAGGGAGAAGTGGAGGTGAGTGCTTCCCTATCCACTGTAGAATGTTGAGCATGATCTCTGTCTCTATGTCCCAGATACCAGTAGCAAATCTTCCACCTCACCCTAACCATCACCAGAAATTACTAAATGTTGCCTAAAAGAATAATTGTTCCAGGTTCACTGTTGTAGAGCAAACTGAAGCCCCATGCATCCATGCTACTTATTTGGAGATTTGTAGGTTCAGCTGCCTTACAATAAAACAAAGGCTCTAAAGATGTCAAATGGTCACTCCTGTGAAAATAGATAAAATGCTTTGCCCCTGACAAGTAGAAAATTCAAAAGACATCATACTAGAAGTTACAACTTTATTTCATTTCTCTAAATAAAACTAAAATAATTAAATCGCTTACTTTACTTAGCTATCCAATGCTTTTACTTGTGAGTTGACTAGAATAAAGTTATTTTATTAAGACATTGGTAGTGATTTTTAGGCTGAATTAATCTGTCTCATGGAGGAGCATATTCTTAAAGGTAAAAATGACAGGTAAACATAACAATTCACTTTATAAGCCTATCAAATATAAGTAAGTACTGTGTGATATTCAGAGCTGCAGGACTGGAATCAGAATACAGTGGATCTGGTGTTGCTGACACATTCATAGGCAATCCTGAGGAGGAAAATCCTTCTTTATTAGTTGGGCTTTGTTTCCCTCCTTTTACAGAAGAAAAACTAACCCTAACACATGGGTACATATTCAAGGCTCTGGATACTTGTAGTCTTCGAGTTTTGACTTTGTCAACAGTATGAGAGTTTTTAATGAAAAACAAAATCCTGCTGCTATTTTGTATGGTTTTGTTATTGCTTTGGTTTTAATTTTTGTGATTCTTCAGTGCTTCAGCAATTCTCACTTTGGGTCAGTTTCTGATTATGTGCTTTTCACTTGTCAACTCATTTAATAAACCACTTAAAATCTATAATCCAAAGAATCAGCTCTTAAAGCAATGATCAGTATCTTAAATTATGTACTATCATCATGCTTCCAAATAACCATTCCTGGACTTTTCACAGTTTTATATATTGATTTCAATCAGATTGTTCTTAAATAGGAAAAGCAGAACAAATGAAAACAACTTAGAATTCATAGAATATGGAAAACTCAGTAGGGTTTCCTTATTTATCCAGTATCCTACACTCCATTTTATGTTGAAAATATGAGGCATCAAGGTCAGGCCTGGTTTATCATGACTACAGGCAACATCAAGATACACATATGAAGCTGCATGCATACTGTTCTGTAATCCTTTCACCTGTACCACCTAATCCTGGGTCTTGGTGCGACAGACTACAGTCTGCTGTGTACGCCCTGCCCCCTGCACACAGGTTACCCCTCAGTCAAAAATTCTTTTTTCATTAATTAATTATTTTATTTATTTGTATCCCAAATCTTGCCACCCATACCCCCTTACAGAGTTCTTTCCTTCATTCTCTCTCCCCTTAGCCTCTGAGAGGGTAGCCAGCTAAGAAGACCAGAGGGCCAGGAGAATCAATGCAAATATGCAGCTGCCATGGGTGGGTTTAGGGAGGAAAAGTCCAGAAAGTCGCAGAGATTTGAGATGGGGGAGGATCCCAGGACTCAATGTGGGTGATCTTAGCCGAACTGTTCAACAGTGGGGCTATAAAACCTGAAAAGCCCCCCTCCAGTATTAAGACAGAAATAGAGGGATGGGGACATCAACCCACCTACAAAATTTTTAACCCTAAATTGTTCCTATCTGTTTGAAAATTTTAAGTACTGGGAAAACAACCAATTTTATGAACTATTTTAAATTAATTAATGCTGAGTTGAAAATAATGCAACAAATCTGGATATATTTTAGCTCCAAAGAAAATGACAATAAGAACAACATTTCACAGAACTAAAAGAAGCTCCTAGCGACCCTCATTCTGACCCAAAGCTAAGCTCTACTGTTGAATACACTTCCAGAATAGAAAATATTAATTTATTACCTACAGACTGTCTTTAAATATTTATAGTTTGTGTTCAAATACTCAGGATGTAACATCTGGAATTACTTTCATGGTTAAGCAAATAATGACAGTAACTGAAAGTATATGTCATCCTATCTGTGTTTCTGCACATAACAATACAGCATAAAATAAATTTATTCAACCATGGTAAATATCAGGTTTAATTCATAATATCACTATGACTTATATTGTTACATAAGTTATTATATCATGCTCTGCATTGAAATATTTTGGCTACATCATTTTAACTGAATTTATGTTTCTTTACTATATTTTGCCATAATATTTGTATTAAAATATACTATACAGATGTGGTATATTTACACAATGGAATACTACTCTGCAATTAAAAACAATGAATTCACGAAATTCCTAGGCAAATGGTCAGAACTTGAAAATATCATCCTTAGTGAGGTAACCCAATCACAAAAGATCACACATGGTATGAAGTCACTGATAAGGGGATATTGACCCAGAATCTCAGAATACCCTAGACACAATCAGCATATCAATAGATTTCTAAAAAGATGGAAGGAGAGACCCCTGGTCCTGGAAAGACTGGATGTAGGGGAACGCCAGGACAGAGTAATGAGAGGGGGTTGAACGGAGAAAAGAGGGAGGGAAGGGGGCTTATGGGACTTTCGGGGAGGGAGGAAACGGGAAAGGGGAAGTGATTTGGAATGTAAATTAAAAAAATAAAATAAAATTAAATTAAAAAAAAATATACTATACATTTATTTCATTATAGTATATTAGATATTCAATCTAGTCTTTTACTTCAGATTTGGGTATAAATATAAATGTACAGTATATGCTCTGAGAGATATTTATAATTTGAAGCAAACTATTACTTCTGTATCATCAATCTTCTAAAAAGAAAACATATTTCACATGTATTTTATCAACATTATATCACAATTACACACATTAATTTCCTATCTAACCACACTTGAATCTCATGACAACAATCTTCAAATTTTAAACAGCATCATAACATGAAAAAGTAGTTCTGCAATATTGTCTTTTCTTTTCAAAATCTTAATACTCTTTAAAAAATATAGTCCTTATTTCTAAGTTAAATATAGACAATTAAACTCTGTAACTCACCATATTGATAGCATTCACTGGACCAATGCTGTTCACATACATATCTGTATGAATTAATGTTGGTTTCACTGCAAGAAAAATTATAGGAATGTGTGTTCGTTTGTTTGTTTATGCCAGGAACAAAATCATATTCATTTAGTCTGTTTTTTTAGCCTAGCTCACTAGAAATGATTCATTCACAATTAATTTAGCACTAGTCAATACTTCACATTTTCATAATAATTTTGTTTACAAAGAAATATCTCTTTTTAAGCAAGATGTTTCAAAAAACAGTATAGTAGATGGAAATCAAGAGATGTCTCTTTCTGTTTGCTTTTCTACAGTGTTCTCTCAGATCTCTTGGTTTTCCTCACTTTATCCCCTCCAAGCTTTGGGAGACATTTGTGCTTCCTGACTACTCTTTTTTTTTCTAATTGGATATTTTCTATATTTATATTTCAAATGTTATCGCCTTTCCTGTTCCTCCCCGCAAGAAACCCCCTATCCCATCCCCGTTCTCCTGCTTCTATGAAAATCTTCCCCAGTGACCTACTGTATGCTGTAACTGTGTAGGTAGTATAAGAAACTAAAAGGAAGCCTTTTTCACACCGATTTGTTATACAGAACTAATATTTTTTTTAAAAAAAATATGTGGTATAATGTTCAAGATCAAATGAACATGAGCATGATCTATTTTAATTTAACATTTCATAAGCAGAAGATACATGAGATGGTTCTGGGCTTCAATTCAAGCACACTTGTCTCATCTTTATTCATTTTCCTTGAAAGTACCACACCCAACATCTGTGGCAGACGGAGTCCCTCTTCAACACTGACATCCACACCCTTTCCCTCCTGCGAATGAGGTTACTTCCTTGTCCCTTGACTTTAGGGATGGAAAATCTTCTTAAACACACAATATCTAAACAAAATGAATGTGCCCATTCAAAGCTCAAACATTAAGCCTTATGATAGTACACCTTCTCTCCCCCTTTTATTCTCTTACTATGAAAAGTATTCTTCTAGCTGGGGTTCTGTTTCTGTAGAATAAGAGAGTATCGGCCCAGTTTGGCTTACCATAGGTTAGCCCTTCTGCCATTGTGGTGCCAAATAATGCTTATGGCTAAGGCCACTGAAATTTTCAACTGGCTGTTCCATAGATGAATGTACCCAACAAGTTCTCTGCTACTCTTCACTTTTCTTTCTTTTCTCTCTGGTATCATTTCATAAGAAGCTGTCATTTTTTATAAAGTCTTTGAAATATTGAGGAGAATATCTAGCAGCATTTAAGCTTTATCATTATAATCCCAGGCTTGACTGCTTTTTATATGTCTTTTCTTATCTTTCTTTCTGTTGGGGTGTGTGTGTGATGGTGGTGGTTTTTGTTTGTTTGTTTGTTTGTTTCAAGACAGTGTTTCTCTACATAGCCAGGTCTGCTTGCCCTAGGATTCCCTCTGTACATCAGGCTGGTCTCACAGTCAGAAATCTGCCAGCTCTGCCTCTCTAGTGCTAGAGTTCAAGATGTGTGCTACCACAGTCCATCTTTGCCTTTTCTTTATATTTAAAATTATAGGATTATAATTTAAAATCTTTTGGCTTTAGAAAAATATCAGTATGTTATTCTAATTGAGTAACTAATGCTGGTACATCTCTTTCTACCATGCAGAATCTAAAGCTTCCTCTTACCTCCTATGTCAGGTCGAAGTTTGTTGTCATACCCCTCCAGCAGGTTGTTTAAGATGACAGTGACATCGCCCTCAGGAACTTTTGGAGTCAAGACCCATGTTTTATTAGAAGTATAATCTTCATAGTCATCATCTGACTTTTGGCTAGTGAAGCTAAGAAAACAAAAATAATGGTCATTAACCACATAGATTACATCTGAGTTGACTTCTACCATAAATAAGCCAAATTAATGGAGAAATGAGGCAGAACCTCACAAATGCAGAAAACCAGCAAAAAGCTTTGCCTGATGGTTAATCTAACCAACTAAACTGTGCAGATGGAGAATAAAATATTTCCTCTAGTTTTCCAGAGAGTTCTGCCCTCCCCTCTACAAATATGCTCCATCTATAAATAAACAATGTGTTATCTTTAATTTTTGGCTTTCCATATTTGATGTTCATCTCTCCCAACCTGCCAAACCTCATAAAGGACATTTAAAAATTGTGAACATAATATTTAAATTTGTATAATGCAGTCTAATAATTTAGCCATAACATCGTAACATCTCCTTCTTGCTCCTTTGAGAAGTTAACCTATTCAAATCTATTAATGAAAGTAAGAGGGTGATAATTAGATTCACTCCTAACTCCCTGAGTCTTCAGAGCAGCCCCTCCTCCTGCAATTGAGCCACTGAGAAGAGTTCAGGATTACTGCCTTTTCTGTCCTCAGGCTACATGATGTGTATTTTCTCCACTTTCTTGCACTGAAGGCTAGAGCCATTATTTATCTTTAGTTGTTAAGAAACTGGTACTATGAAGAAAAATATAGTAGCAGACTTTAATTCACTCTTTGTCCCAGTGATATTAAATAAGTTGGAATCTCACAATGATGCTGGGTACACTGTAGTCATATGAATGAAATAAAATTCATTGTATTGATGGATCAAATAGTCACAGACTTATATGCTCTCAGTATTATATGCTGGAACATGTTAACAAGTTCCTCATAATGGGTATAGAAGTGTGGAATGGATTTGGAAGATGAATTGAACCTCATGGTTTTTATATTCCCTATCACAGGTTCTAACCACTCTACTCCCACAGGCTAAATTATTGTAATTTTCAAAGTTGAGGAAAATGTAAATTCTTACCAAACCTTTCCCTTTCACTTCTATCAGCACTTCAGAAATCTCTACTTTAGGATGAGATTTGAGGATTGTGGTAAATTAACATACAGTTTCACAACCCAGTTATAGCTTTAGTTTTAATCCCCTAACTATGGTATAGGATGGGTATTATTAGACAGCAGGTTGCAACTTTGAAAAGAATGTATATATTCTTTAAACTTTTATTACATTGATTTATTTGGAGTTACTTAATTGAGGGTAGGAAAGTTTGTCATGGCATCCCTGTGGAGGTCAGTACTTGAGGAAAGAAAGGTCAACAACCAACCTGGGATAATCTTCATGTGGTTACTGGAGAATCAAGCTAGAATAATGAGACTAGGTGGCAGATACTTTTCCCTGCGAAATGAGTTATCCCCCTTTATCAAATTTCACTTTTCTTCAATCTTATCAATCATTGAAATATTTAGAGATAGAACATGCAGAAATTATTTCTATGTAGTTTAAATATATGTATAGGTATATTTGTACATAGGTGTCTATCATATATGTGTATATATACACATAGAAAATAAGTAATATGTGGATGACTAATACTGTAGGGTAATGTTGACTGTGTTATTAATGTTGGTAGTAAAGAAGAAAGAAGGTGATGTTTTCAGAATAAACACTAACTAGTTAGACTTGCTTGGATAGCAGTGACAGTAATCTTTTTTTTAGCTTTGGGAAATACTATCTAAAATAAATCATGTATTAAGATCTTTATAAGAATACATTATTTAGTAAGCTGGTATATGTGTGTGTGTGTGTGTGTGTGTGTGTGTGTGTGTGTGTGTGTGTGTGTAGTTCAAAGTACTTAATATTAAATGAAAATCATAATACAAGGGATGAGACAAGTTACTCATCAGTGATATTGCAAAAGTCTCTGAAACAACAAAACATATCTTAATTACCCACCAAAACCACATGATACTACACATTTTGACTATAAGGTCAGAGAAATCAAGCTCAAACCAACTGGAAAAGTCCTTCTCATTGGCTAGCTAGTGCTAGAAGGGGTTATGTAGTCTGCTAAAGGAAAAAAAGACATCAAGAACTTTACCTATCGCTGAGTGTTGCATAGTGCAATATTGATCTTCCAGGAAAGATAGGCCTAATGGCACAACTAATGCACCTGTGTTTTTGGTTACTATTATGGTGTAACTGCATGCCTTCTGATTGATTTGCAGTCTTTTCCTCCAGAAGGTAATTTATGCCTGGAACCATAATTGTGGCCCATTTCTGGGGAAGTCACAGATCTTAGAGGGGAACCGGATGCTGTTATTTTTATTAATTGCTAAACTATTTCCTAAAGATTATGTTTATACCTACAGACCTAGGCTGCTAGCAACTTTAGTCAGAGAAGCTTTTCTTCTCAGTTCCCATAGTCAGTGCAGAGACTCAAAACTGGTCAACAAATTATGAATGCTTGGCTGTGAGCACAACATAACTGTTAATAACCTTCCCCACGCCAATGCACCCGAGCCAGCTAAGGCTCAGGGCACATCACGGAAGAGGAGATAAAAAGAATATCAAAACTGTAAGATGAGAAGGTGTGCTGTGGAATGTGTTCATTTGCAAACATCATGGTTATGACAATCGAGAAATCACAGAGGCTCTGGGTACCTACAGAGAAACCAGCTAGCCAAAATGCTAGCATAGATGGGGGTGGGGGACAGAACTCATGAAGCACCCCACCTCTCGGGTATTATTGTCCATTGATAGTTGCTGGGGAAGGATGAATTATTGTTCTATGGTGATGTGGCCACTGGTATGCTGTCTATGCTCTAGCCAATGGTCTCATATCCATGGGCATAAAGGAAAAACTAATTAGACTTAGTAGACAATTTATTTTAGAAAATGAAGAGACCATGAAGTGGGGAGGGGAATGGATGAGTTGATTGGGGTTCCATCATGAGTAAAATGTGAAAAGATGGGTGGATATGATCATATATTATGGTATACATATATAAAATTCTCAAGAAATGTAGTTTTCGGGAGAATGGAAGTGATGTAAATATAACATATTCCTGTGTGAAAGTATGAAACAAACATAAAATAAAATAATAAATAATAATAAATAAATTTAAAATAATAAAGTACATGGACAAAGCTGTTTAAGGATAATTATATATAAAGGCTACGTGTGTGTTTTTTCTGGAACTAAATGGTCAAAGAGGGGTAGCTAACCCAATCGAAATTAAACATTTCTACAACAAAATATCAAAGATACCATTTTACATTTTGTATTTTAATGAGGATAGGGGCTTCAGGTAAGCCTTCATTTTAGATTATCTATACTGAATCTGATAGGCTGGCAGTGTTTCAACCAGCTCTCCAAAGAAAGACTTCACTGCAACATTGACTAGCTCTCTGATAGGAAATTGCCTCTGGGTCTCAAAGCCTCATTTCACCAAAGCACTGCTAAGCACTGCATAATGGAGTTCTAATCCTATGACCCAGATTTTACTAGTGTGAGAGGGGAAGGTTTTCTAGCAGGAAAAAAAAATTAAGTTATTTAGTTTATGAAGAAAGAATATGGTTGGATCATCAAATGTAACCATGAAAGTATTTTATTACAATAACTACTCATGCAAAAATGTAAGTGCCTTTTAACCCCACCCTCTCTGCTTCCATTTCAGAAATACGGATCCTCTTTTCTGTAATATAAAAAGATGATGCTTATTTTGTGATTTAATATGCTTTGTATTTATAGAAACTTTTCATATTAACAAATGAGTGTTCTAAGCACAGTGGTACCATATTAATATTACTTTTTACTGTCTAGCAACTAGAATCAAAATTTCAGTTAATATAAACATAAATATACTTAGAAGGAGGGATGTTATACTGAAGGTAACTAATAATTTTCCTAATATCATCACTTTCCTATCAATTGCTGAAATAAAACCTAATTGGATATTTAAAATAAATATATCAGTGGTACTTTTCTTTCCGTACTTCAACATGTAGTTTTCCTTCCATACTTCAACATGTCCAAATAAATGTGAAGAGTTAAAATACAACAGAGAAATTAAAAGCATATATTTAGGAGTCAAGAATATCTGTTTTGCCTTCTATATTAATTTTCAATTTGTCACCTAAGATAGTTTACTCAAACTTGGCAAATCAAAATTTTTAAACTTTAAGCATGAGAGATTATCAGTGCTCATATTACAATGCACAGGAATAAGATGATTATTTAGTATTCAGGCCCATCATAAATATTATGATAAGGTAAGCAATGCTGGGTTAACATAATGGTTCAAAATCTGTAACTAAAACCTGAGTCCATAGATGCTGCTTCAAGGCATTTACCTAAGATTACTTCAAAAGACCTAAAACCAGATGTTTTCCAGGAAGAAAAATAATGAGCCCCTATATTATAAATAAATGAGATTTAGCTTCTCTACAGCTCTCCCAGCTGAGATCTAAATTAAAGGGGATGATGCATGATCTGGGATCATTTCCAGATTTTTCTGAAAAAAAATAAAGGAAACAATTTCCCTCTATCATGGTAGACTGTTTCTTCTGGACTTTGGAAGTGGAACTTCTGTATTTACAGATGAGTAATGATAATGTCTGACCAATAAATGAGGCACCTTGTGATACTGTGATCATGCCTGGGCACTAAGAGACTGATAATGATTTAAGAAAATCCATTTAACTGCTGTGTAGCTTGAAAACAAACATAAACTTGAAAATCTAAGTTCAGGATCCAGTTAGAGTCCCCTGGGAATTATTTAGAGTTCACACTCTTTGTGGTACCTTTTAATTTAAAAAGAGATTTCCTTATAGAGGAAAAGAAATGAAATAAAAGTTATTCTTAAATTATTATCATATTTTTAAAAAATAAACTACGTGAATGATGTGTCTGTGGAACATATCTATAAACCTTCAATTTTCTCATTTGTGAAAAGCTACAGTGGTTGCTATAAGGCTCTTTAACCAAGAATTGTGGTCTAGTAGCTTAAAGAGCCTCAGTAGATTTTCTAGAAATGCTGAACTCTAAGACCTATAGTCATATATTATAAATAAATGAGATTTAGCTTCTCTACAGCTCTCCCAGCTGAGATCTAAATTAAAGGGGATGTCATAGTGAGGCTCTTTTTAAAATTCCATTATCATTGGAATATCTTTAATAAATTTCTGTTCCCAATTTGCCTTAGTCATTTGAACCTATATCTCCACATTGCAAATCACAGTATTCATTTTTATTTCTCTTTTTACTGAATTATACATGGTTTGAATTAAGCCATAACTATAAACATTAACTCATTATAAAACTGATAATGTGTTATTTACAAAAAGTCTGGACTTGTTAAAAAAAGTACACTTACAATTTCTTAAAAGATTCTGAATAATTGATTTTGGTATAAATTTGTGGTGTTTGCTATAAAAAAATTAGATAGTTATTATAAGGAGTTTTTTTATATTTATCTATGTCATATTCTAATAGATTTACTACAGCTTGAGGTTAAATAAGATGATCTGTCTCTATTACACCACCCAGCATAAAAGAGACAGTTAGACAAGAATTAAACTGCATTTGTTGTTTAAATGAGCTGTTATTTCAATATTTATATTCCATGCCTCATAAATGTACTCTATATTTTTCTTTCTCTAATATAGGTAATGTATTCAAATAAAACAATAAAAGAATCTCATTTATTTTTATGCTTAAAATACTTTTAAACCACATATGCAAGTGTGGTTTAAAAATCGGGGCACTGATGCTATGTTGGTACTGGTTGAAGATTTATTTTATAGAGATAGTGATTTGTATGCATAATATTTTGCATGTCGCTATATATTCCTTAGGTCATAGATATCATAAAAGTAACAACTTTGAATAATTTATATTAAAAATTCTTGTACAGTGGGGATTTGTTCTCTTAATTTTATATTTAGGGAAGGAGAATTTCCTCAGTCATACACTACCACACCTGGGTTTGCAAAGCCTATGGTAATTTGAATGGAGATATTTAACTGATCTACTGAGCTATATTGTTAGCCTGAGAATAAACAGTGTGTGTTGGTGTTTGCATAGTTGGTTTTTATCATAGAAATAACAATAGCAAATATAAATGCTATTAAATATTCATAGTGTTATAGAAAAAAACTTTAAAAACCTCAATGTGTCTCTCATTCATGCTTTAAACATGGATGCTCCTGTAACGGCTATCTTCAGAAATCATTATACACATTCATAATTATCAGTAGGCACTTTGGTAGGCCAAAACATAATATATATTCTATATGCTGCAAGGCTTTGAGAAATAATTAGGATAATAGAATCCTCTATTGCAGTGGTTCTCAAACTTACTAGTGCTATGACCTTTTAATACAGTTCCTCATGATGTGGTGACCCCCAAACTTAAAATCATTTTTGTTGTTGCTTTATAACTGTAATTTTGCTATGTTATGAACTGTAATGTAAACACTTGTGTTTTCCAAACATCTTATGTGACCCTATGAAATGGTCATTCATCCTCCCCAAAGTTTGCGACCCACCAATGAGAACTGTGGCTCTATGTGTAGTCATCAAATAGGCAACAAAATGATAAATGACAGTTCCAGCTCATTTTCCTTTAGGAGGATAAATTAGTTTATAACTGAGTCCAGTGAACAACATGGAACCTTCAGCACAAAGTTAATAAAGGTCAAATTTTGTAAACTTGACATTGTAGACAACAATGACTTGATTTGCCCTTAATGGGGAATCACAGCAAAGCTTACAATTTAAGTTAATGGATGTGACCAGCTGCCTCATTTCAATTTGTGTTGTGTTTGGAAAGCAACACTCTCATATAAGCAAGACAGCTGAATGAGCTATAGGATATCTGAAAAGGGAGGATTTAGTAGAAGATTCACCACCACTTGGACTAGAGGCACTAAAATCATGAGAGTGCAGGAGAATTAGGACATAGTGCTGGGATCTTGGATACATCCTATTTTCTAGACTAACTGGAACTCTTGGAAGATCTCTTGGCTTTCAAAAGTAGAGGACTCAAGACAACAGCAGTTCCATTTGAAGAGCTTTCAATAGTATGTGCATTTGTCTATTTCCTGGGTAAATGTATAGCTGATATTCATAGTCATTGCTAAGAAGTGTTCAATACATGGATAAAAAACATACATGAGTGTAGATCCTTCTGAAAGCAGATTACCCAGCTTAGAATGATTTTATTAGGTCACAAATAACTCATTTCTTGGAATTAGATTTGTATCTGTTAATAAATATGTCTATTTGGCTCAATCAATGATCACACATACAGTCCAGTACATAAAATGAAAAAAAACAAATATTTATTAAAAATCTATCACAAATAAGTTTTATTAGCTGAAATGACACTCAACAACAAGTGTCAGCACCACCAGATTAATTTGGAAAACAGGAACACAAATAATTATCATAGCAGAGGCAGGATGGACTTCAATGAGCATTGAAGCAATTTTAAATTGTGAATTAAAAACACAAGTTAAGACTGAAAATGGTTGTTTATGGCTGTATTCTTAGTACTTGAGAACCCATGAAGGAAGACTACTATCAATATGAAGCAGTCCCAGGATGTGTAAGAATTCTAGGCCATATGGGTTACATAATGAAAGCTTGTCTCAAACAATATAAATGAAATGCCACAACAAACTGGACTCTTTATGCTTTTCTCTTCCACTTTTCCTACATGCTATCAAATAAAAACTTGCCTCGATCATGTGTTCACAAGCTGTGAACAACTCTTCCTTTTGTTGCTCACCTGTTTTAATTCTTCAGAGAAATAAACATTTACAAAAAGTTTGCTTTAAAGAGAGGAAGTTTACTTTGCAAACACTCCCAGAAAGTCTTACTGTGTGTTTCATGAAGGATGGTGAATAGAGAGCCAATATCTCCAGCTGGATGGCTAACTATATCTAGGTTTTTAGCTTAATTGTTTATTCTCCACTGAATTCCAAGTTAGAATTAGCATCCGACAACATATCTGCTTCATGAATATAGGAGAAAGTGATAGAGTCAAGCATGAAGAAATCCTCTATACTCGCAAAAAACAGAGTTTCCACAGGCAAAGAACAATCACAAGGTAGGATTACTACCATCATTCATTTGCCCTGAGACAGTCCTCTTATCATGGCTTGTTTTCATTTTTCTGTAATTCTTTTCTCCCAATTTTGTGATAACATGAAGTGTTTATGTTTAATATGCCTGTATGAGGAAAATAGTTTGCCGTTATCTGTCTGTCATGTGCATCTGTACATTCTATAATGCAGCCATTACATCTGTAGTTTCATTCCAGTAAGATATACATGCAAATATCTTCTTAAATTCATTCATAAGGACATCCATAGACTCATTATTGTGTTGATTCATAGGCAGAAGTGAATATAACCAAATTGACAGTAGAATTGTTTCATAAAATGTGACATGTTCATGTAGTAAAATGCTTTTAATGTCATGGAATGAAGTCCTCAATGTTAATAAAGTTAACAAACAAGCTGTGGGTACATGCAACAAAATACACTCAAAAAATAGAAATCTAAACAAAATACGATGCTAATGCAAACATATACATACACCTCTGAGGTAAAGTTTAATGGCAGGATAAAGTAACTGTGGTGTTAACATGGCAGTAGTTCATTAGAGGCCAGGAAAAGAAGATTAGCAAATAGATGAAGGTATCTTCTGGACTTTGGATGGTATTTTCTTCATGGAGTTTGTTGTTAAAGACATACAATTTTGTTTCTTTGTGCAATACACCTTGTGCATTTATTTACATTTCATTTCACAAAAAGACAGTTTAAAACAGCCAAATTTAACCACAAAACAGACACGGGAAAATTAGACTCCCATTAACTATTTCTGACCTCCAATAGCATTTTTCCAAAATGATCCAAGTGCCTGACATTTGCTAAGATGCCCATTTAACATCATTTTAAAGTTTTGGATGTATCAATAATAGCATGTGTTTTTTTTAATTAATTAAAAATCCATGTTAATTTTTAATAGTTTTATAAAACAATTAAAGGTCATATGAAGATTAACTTCCTGTTACACTCTATTTCCTATCAGCCATTCTTCTTTTCATTAAATGTCAGTCAGCCCTCTGTGTGACCATGCAAGTAATGTACTTGACATACATTAGAAATAGGTTTTAGGTCCCAACAGCACAAGTTCAATACCACAACAAGCAACAAATTCTAAAGTCTATGATGGTTCTCTCATAAGATGGAAATAAAAGTGTTGGTATTAAACAGGGTAAGGAAGAAATATAAATGACTAATTACTGAATAGGCATAATTTTATTTATTGATTTGTTTATTAGAAAAAAACAATGTCCTTGTTTAGAAAACTGAGAAAATACTAATTTTTTTTGACAATTGTACTGGGGATAAAACCTAGTGTTTTCTGTAAACTAACCCCATCCTCAGAATCTGCATTCCTTGTTTTGTTCCAGAAGTGGAAATCAAAGATAACTTTTAACAATAACAATGTGCAAGACATAAAAGTCAATGTCATTACAGGTGTGATATGTACCACCAAGAATTAGTTCAAAGAAGAAATAATTTATATTTCTTTATATGTGCTAACTATTGTACTTCAGACTGCATAATGCTACTTCCTCCCCAACAAATATCCAAATGGGGTCTAGACAATTTATTTATAATCCTGCACACAAAAATTTATAAAAATACAAATGCCAAAGAAAATTTTTTTTATTTGGTGACTTAATCGATCAAAGATGAAGTCAAAACAATGGTTTTCAAGTGATTGTGAGATGTGAAAAAAAGTAAGAGCAATTGAAAGTGAGTAAAACAATTTCTCGGATACCCCTTCTTCAACTTTTTAAACTTCTTTACATGCACTTTTGATATAAATAATCATTTAGGTATTTTTGTTATGCAACTTAAAATACAATGTCAATCAAAAATCACTGTCTTTAATATTTGTGTTCTACTAAGACAGACCTTATTTGACTTAAATCTTTTAAATCAATCTGAGAAAACAAAGAACTTGAAATGTCCTGAAGACATAGTATCAAAACACAATAAATAGATATATAAAAAAAGTTTCACTGTTTTTAATATTCTTTCAGCATGTATAATCATATTTGGTAAACTCTCAGTTGTCTGTAATTGGCATTCAACTATTATTTTCAGTTTGCTAATCTAGTTTGTAAAGAGAGTATTAACAAAATCAACTTTTCTGAAAGATAAAATCATGTAATAAAAACATAGTGACATTGCTCTGATTTTATTGCAATTACTTTGTAGCTAGCTGTCTTCTATTATGAAAAGTGATACTAATTTTTAGTTTTTAATATCTTTAAATAAATATACTGAGATTATAAAATTACACTGAAGTACTAGCACTTGGGATTTAAACAAAAAATCCAGTAAATAAAGAGTGGAGACATTGTTCAGTGGTTATGAGGAAATAGTACTCTTCCAGAAGGCCTGACTCAAATCCTACCACTCACAATGGTTAGTTCACAACAGCCTGTAACTCCCAGCTCCAGGGAATCCTATACTTCTGGCATCTATGTCATCTGTACAAACACAAAAATACACACACATATACATTCACTCATGCATGCACACACACACACACGCAAGCATGCATGCACGCATGCACGCACGCACTGCTGTGCGGTGTTGTAATTAAAATGAGATAAGTCTAAAGTATAAGAATTCATATTAAATATGTAAATTGCCACATGTCACTTAGTTGCTGTGAAATCATGAGAGTGACTGAATTTGAAAAGTGATGTTTTATAGGTTTGGATTTTTCTCATCCTTCAGTTAATCAGCTTAGATCTAAAACTCATATGCAAGACACAACTGTAGGTAGACAAAGAAAGTGGCAGATGTGGTGCTGGTGTCAAACACCTCTATTTTTATTTGTGGAGACAAACACTTGAACAAGTAGAGAAAGGCAACACTTAACATGAAAAACAATCCTCTGGCATTCTCTTTGAGTATGACTAATCTGTCTCCCAGTGCAACTAACTTGACACTAAGGTTAAATCTACTGAAGTGCCTCTCTCCATTTTAAAGCTCAATGTTTGGTGGGAAAGATGAGTATTTTCTTCCAGAAAAAAAAACCACCATTTTAAGCAATGAATAATACTTTTTGCCTATCAAAAATAAAAAGAAGAAGCTAGAAAGATGACTCAGCAGTTGAGAGCATTGACTGCTCTTCCAGAGGTCCTGAGTTCAATTCCCAGCAAGCACATGGTGACTCACAACCATCTGTTTCAGCATCTGATGCCCTCTTCTGGTTTCTTACAACAGCTACAGTGTACTCATATACATAAAATAAATAAACAAATCCAAAAAAGAAAGAAAAAGGAAAGAGAAATAAATTTCTACATATACACCAGCACAAATTTTATGTGTTTATGACGGAAACATAGATGCACGGTAACATCTGTGCATCCTCCCAAATGGTCTGTGTGTCAAGGACAAAACTGTCCCATGTCTAGTGAAGTCTGAAGGTCACTGAAAGCAGGTATAAAAAAGAGAAGGCTTGCATTTTTTTTTCATATAATATCTGCACATATCCAGATATGTAGTTCAATGCACCAAATTTAACAGCATTCAAAAAAAGTTTTATTTAAGTCCCCAATCTAAAATCTCTGTAGCATTATCCTACCATGCTTGACCGGTGCACTTACCTAATAAATACTAGCTCGAAGTGCTGTATTCTTATGTTCTTTATATTTCACAAGTTAAGGTGAATTTCATATTTGCCTTGATATTTTATCATGGTTTCTGGGGTTACAACAAACATTTTATTATTGAAATAGTACAGTGGTTTTTAACTTTATTTAACATTTTAAGTATTTATTTTTGGAATTTAAATAGGGCATTACATTTCCTCTTACTTCTGTATGCAGATTAATTTCAGCTATGTTACCACAGACCCCTATCTCAGCAAAAACAAGAGAGAATTTGTATTAGCTAAACATGAGTGATATTGTCCTAAGAACACAAGTTTCCCAATTAGCCTGTTCTAATGTGTAAATGGCTATAAGGGTTAAATTTAACATGTTTTAAGCCACCATGTTGATTTCATTAGAAAATCAACATGTATTATGAAAAGGTGGTTTTTATAATTCATACACTAATGAATTGATAGCTTTCACCTTGTCATATGGTTAGAACCACTTAGTCATTCTAAATTAATGCTATCGTGTAGTTGAAAAACAAAAGATAGTCATAAATTGGGGCATTTGAACATACTTTGGTGAGAATAACAGATGAGAAAGTGGCAGCAAGACAAGAGAATCTGTTGTCAGCTTCAGGTAGTATTAGATGATAACCTTAGCTTTGGGGTTCAGAGAAGCTAGTGGCTTGCTGTGTCAGAACGCTCCAAACCTTTTTAACCTGCCAGTCAATTGGCAGTGGGCAACTAAGAGAACTGAAGGAGCCTACAGAAAAGTTGAATCTGGATTTAAAATTTTACATCTTGCTCAAATATCAAAGTTTTAATAAGTCAATCTTCAGTATAGATCAATCTTTCATCTACTAAATTCAGTCTACACTAATTAATTTTATAGTTAATAAATTAAAACATATCTACTAATCCCCTCCATGACAATTCCTTAGAATTGTTTAAATCAATCAACTAATACAAAATTTAATTATTATACAAGAAATTCTCACCGTTTTTCTATGCTATAATTTTAGCACCATGAAGCTAAATTTGTATGAACAGATCAGGAAATACACAGAGAGATACTTTTGTAACTACTACAAATAATTGTGTTTGAAATAACTGGACTACTATAACAATTAACATGTGATTCTTGATCTTGTTTGGATAAAAGACATGCTAAGATTTCTAAGACAGCAAGAATCCAACAGCTAGTAAGTTAATTGTCAAGTGATTGAAAATTGGTGTATGAACTACCGAATTCATCATTCTCCAAAGGATATGCACATATCTTCCTACAGAATAAGACTGATATCCTGAAATATTCACACTAATCCAAAGCCTTTACTTGAGCGACAGTTTAAATTTATACTATAGCTGTAACTCTGAGCACTAAGAAATCATTTCTGGCTTACCAAATTCTTTCTTTTGTCTTTTCTACCTCTGGATATAGAAGTTCAAACATCAGGATTTAGTTTAATGCTCACATTATGTCAAAATCCTATTTCCTTAAGGTCCTTGTATTTACTCTTACCTCAAACCATTCTAAGTATGTTTACTCAATTCCGTAATAATTTCAATTTCTTTTAGTTAAAATTATTACTATTACTTATTCATTGTCCAGAATGATTTTTCCTGATCATCATATGAGAAATAAATTCCCATAATTTTATTTTTAATCATATCACAAACCTTATTAGATTCGTTTTTAATACCTATTTTAATGCTAAATTATCATCATTGTTTGTGTGTTTTCATTTCTCTTTTACTGTTGTCTTATTGTTTATCTCATTCCTGTCTGCTTTCTTACTGCAAGCCTGCTGCTGCTGCTGTATGTGTGTGTGTGTGTGTGTGTGTGTGTGTCCATATGTCTGTGTCTGTGTGTCTGTGTGTGGTTTCATGATATTTTGAGGATAAAATAGGACCAAGAAAGTACTAGGCATGCAGTGAATATTTACTAAATAGAGAGAAGCCAGGACCTGGAATGATGGAATAGATTTATGTGTTTTAATTTCCACCTTTGTTCCACAATCAGCTGAGCACTTAGGAGCTCAGGAGAGACACATATTTAGCCATGTCAGCCAGGGGAACATGAATGAAATTTTGTAGATGTAGTTGTATAAAAATGACCAAGGATAACATAAATCTTAGTTATACAACTTCCTGGAGTCAGGAGAAGTAAGAGAAACAGGTCAGTACATAGGTAAACCATTGACTGTGAGTAAAGATATAAATGTAACCTTATAATATTATCATATGTAATATCACACTATATTTTAAAGGCATGATTTTTTTTTATTCTACAATATTAGTACCATAAGAACAAGTGCTTACTTTATTTAGTGCTGGGTTTTAGCACCTGTCATAGTACTAGGAACAGAGCCTAAATAACATCTTGAATGTTAATAGAAAAGCAGGTTGTCATATTTTGATTCCTCTAAATTAGGCTTGAATGCTTTATTTTCACCAATCTTCTGCCTAGAACACACTTGAAACTTTTTGATGTACTTCATTGAGACTTAAATATCTATTAAAAGTTGGGGAAGTTACTCAAATTCAGAAGCCAAAGAGAATTAATTGAATGAGGTGCTCTCTCATTCCTTGTACATCTGCAAGGATGTCTTCGATGCTTGTTTATCGGAGAGATTGTGCTGCAGGTGGGAACAACAAAGGGTTTTAGGAAGAACATCGTTCTTGTATCTGTGAAACTGTAAATGACCTACTTGCCAGAGAATCACTTGGAAAACCTTCAAAAACTGCTATGAATATTTTCAGGAATATTTGAATACTTGGACATTTGTGGTTTTATAGCATTGCTGATTTTATTTGGTATATATTTAATACTATAAATTTTCTCTTTGTGTGTGTGTGTATTTGTATGTGTATGTGTGTTTCTGTATGTGTATTGGCACTTTATTAATTTTGCTTTCAAAAATACCTTCATCTTAAAGCATGAAATATAAAAGAAGTGGTAAACAGCTCTAAAATTCTGAAGTAACTCTTTCATGAAAAATTCATGTGAAAGATAGTATGGCTCTGAGAAAATGAAAAGCAGCTAATAAACTCATATACAGCAAATGTAGAGAAAAATAGAAAATTATCCTGGTGTTTAAAGGCATCTAATTACATTCAGTGTGGTATACAGAAATCTCTGTCATACCGCAGAACTCTCATTGGTAGGACACCTTGCTAATCTCAGATTTTCAGTTCTACAGGACTGTAAGTAACAAGTTTCTTTTCATGTATTTTAGCTACAATCCATGATACTTTTATAGGGAAGTCACAGCAGACTATGATACCTTTCTTTTGACCACTGCCACATGTCAGAATTCGTTTGGGTAGCCTCCAGCATAAGTGATGAGTGACTGAAAGTAGATTATTTAGTGCATTTGGATATCAGTAGAACATCGGACAACTTAGAGACTCTGAGCTATAAGTGCTCACCTAAGCTGCCCATTTAATATGCTTCTAAGGAAATCTGAGAAAAAAACATATCTATTTTACACTGCTAAAATTTTGGATAATTGATTATATAGATACATAGTTTTTGCAAACAGTTACAGTCTAAAGATGTGAAATCTGAAGTGACTTTCACTGTTGTACACTGCAAAACTCTTCTAAATTATTGTAGTGTTACAACACAGCGATTTTTGCATCTAAAAACTTTCATCAAGAGAAATTAAAATATAGTCTCAAAAATACTTATATAATGGCAACATTGTTCCATAAACTTCAGTGCAGACACACCATGAAGATGACTAGGTATATTAAAACTCAACATTAAAAAGATTTTATGATACATGCAACATCATTGCACCTCAAATCATTGGGTGGAAGAATATAATGAGCATAAAAGAAAATACATAAACACTTTATTTTATTAATACTAATTGTACAAGTAGAAGTCTCTGGCCATTTATGTAAAAAAATTTTATCAATAAAAACTCGACTAAACATTAAATTCTGAAAAAATTATTGATTTGATTAGGTTTGTATTGAACAGGCAAGCTTGGGGATTTTTTCTGCTCTGTCACAAATGAGTTGGTAGGAAGCAAATATGGTGTCAGAAAGGTATTTTTGGTGCTGTTGCAGTAACCTAGGTGACAGATGATTTACCCCTGCTATGATGACATCAATGAGGCACAAAAAAATTGGAGAGTTATTTAAGACCATGAATAGCAAAATATAAGCTTATATTTTTATCTTTCCTAGTACCCTCTAACCATTAAATGCATATATTCTAACAAAATGGACTTGACTGTCAAGATAGGCAAACCAAGTTTATCCTCAATAATAACTTTAGTAATGTTGCTTAATGAACAAATGTCAGTATTTTTGTACCATCTACTATAAAATAAATCTCTCTCTAGTTTTATTTGGGACTGTTATATTCAGGGAGGACTCCTATGGCGTAGCACAAATTCTTATTAGATCTTTGTCCACATCATTAGAGATAGTCTCTGGTTCACAGAAATAACTTATTTAAAATAAGTATCGCAGATATTCTAGAAATTACAGACTTTTCCCCATATTACTTATCTCATTCCAGTTAAAAGGAAAGAATTTATAAAATATGGAAATCAAAGTAATTACAAAATTTTAATAATGTATATTTTGCATGCCCACAAAATTTAGAGTTAAGAGAGGAAGACAGTACTACTCTAGTAGACAGAAACATTTAAGAAAGAACATAGACACAGGAAATGGTCCTGCAGTAGTAACAACAGTAATAGGCACAAGTACAGCGTTCAGTCACTGCTCAAAGGAACTGCATGAGGAATGATTACCTTCCTTTTACATAAGTGACTGGGACTTGTTATGTAAGTAAATGCCTAGCTACAAGTGAGTGTCTGGCCAAATACCATTCAGTGATTGGTCCTCTTAAAAACTTTATCATACCTTAGAATGTACTGCACAAGTGTTTTGTAGCAGTATGTTTTCTCTTGGTTTGTAGTCAAACTTGATAGATCTAACGTTTAAAAGGAAGAGACTTTTGAACAAAAAAAAAAAAAACCCAAAATATTTTTCTGTCTTCTGTTTCCAAATAAAGAAATCTTACAGAGAAAATTAAATGATTTCCATTATCTAATTAAATTATTATATCTTATATATTAATTTTACATATTAATTAATTAATTATTATTGGGCATATACTAGAGGGGCAAACAAATTCACTAAAATGATCTTTCCTGAGGCAGATAAAAAGTAAAAGAAAATAGCTTTTAAATTTCCCCATATGGTTTGTCAAATAAAAAGACAGTATCTTCAATGAGCATTTCAGTGGATATGCCTGTCTGCTGATCCTTGATTCCACCATCATAGCTTAGCAATTATTTATTTAAATTTTGTTTATTCTTGAAGAATGAAAATAGAAAGAAAACAGGCTGAGAAAGCAGTTAATTTATTAACATGACTACTAGCATTTAATTTTTCTAAAATATTCTCTATTGGAAATGCTAAACTTAAATAAAATTAAAATAGAAACTGCTGAGACACTGAAAGTTCCTTATGTGTACTCTTACATGACATTCACTTTGTTTTGCACTTAAGATATGAATGCCTCCATCCCTGTAATTTTGGTTTTGTTATATCCAAATGATCTTGCTTTAATACTTCTGGAGTTAACTAGAGAATACAGTTGATATGCATACTTTAGATGGTCATGGTATCTTCTGTGACTATATTTGACCATTTATTTTGAACTAAGAAAGACTAAGAGAAGATATATCATTTGGAGATAATAAGTAATATATATTACTTATAATAAATATATGTATATGTCTATTTCTATTTATATAACCAAATGTCTAGTTTTATATTAATAAATTATACTATATGGCATATAATATAATTATTATTTTGATATATTCTAAATTATATAACATATATAAACCACACATACATTGAAGTTTTGCACATTTAGTCTATGCCAAGTCACTGCCATAGAGCACAGTGTGGCTTTCATCACTGCCCTTTGATTTTGTTGTTCTGTTTTGGGTTTGTCTTTCAACTAGTTATTTTCTAAATACTAAGATGACATTTCAAAAAATTTACACTCTTCTTCAAAAATAAACCCCGTTAATTTATAATTTTGTTATATGTGTGAAAGATTGCAACAGAAGTATGTTTAAAACTGTGAGGAACAATAAAAGAAAAGAATGTCATCATATTAAAACTGTGTGACTAGACACTTAGAGATGAGTTTCAAATGTTCGTGAATCTCAGGTTCTCTGTCCTATGTTTTCCTAGCACTAGAACTGCACTCTACTCTATTACAGCAGCATACAGCATGCAAGCATCTCTTAAAATATCATTTATCTGGTTAAAGTTTAATAATTATTTTTATACCTTCCTGGTCATACATAACCTGTGTCTGCATGCAATAGACTGAAAAGTCAGAATATCAAGGACAGATCTTCTGCCCTATGCTGCTCCATAATTTATACATAGATAATACAGTAAGTCTAACTCAAATACTCTCTTTTTTTATTAGATATATTCTTTATTTACATTTCAAATGATTTCCCCTTTCCTGGACTCCCAATTGCTCTATACCTTTTTGCTTTTGGTTTTCAGATAAGGTCTTTCTATGCTCCCCATGTTGTCCTAAAATTTACCATGTAGACCAGGCTGACCTTGAACCCCGAGACTTCCTAGTGCCTTGGCCTACTGAGTGCTAGAATTGAAGGAATGAACCATTATGCTAGAGTAACTTATATCAAATTTTGTGTATAGAATGTTTAACAGCTAGGTTTTTTAAATATATTTTCAAAAGCAACTTAAAAAAATCACTGATATTTATCAAACAACAAAAAGATCATTTATCATCATTTATTTTTCCCTAACACAAGTATGTATTGAATATCGACAAGATATATTTAACGGTATTTTTGAGACACTTTACCTACATTTACCTCAATAATTTACAGAATTTACTTCCTATGGGCCCTACTACATAGACTTTTTTCTGTAACTGAACTTGTATACATGGCACGGTTTCAATTACGACCAAGGATCCTTGCTTTTAAAAACATCCCTTGTTTTGCCCACTGCTATGCTATTTTCTGTTCTTACAGTTTTCTTTAGGAATGGGTGGAGAGTGTAATGTCAGTGTTACTTATTTCCCATTTCCATGGTGCTTTATCTATACACAGCTGTACAATGATCTTATAATAATATAGAATTATTACCGTGTTTATAGTCACTTATATAATACTACAAGGATTAATATGATTTGGAGTTAAATTTTATTTTTACCCTAAGCCACTAATATGGAACTTAAGAGGGGCTTTTATTTATTTTTCTTTTAAAGGATATTTGACCTCCAGTATAGGGAACTAATGAGAAAGGGAAAAACCCTCCCAGGAAAGTGGCATGAAAAGGCCTCTTACATTTCAAAACAATCAATGTCATTTCTTACTCTAAGAGTTGCTTTCAGGTCACTGTACTTGAATAGACTGCAGTCTGTATCATAGTAATGTAACAACAGGTATCTTGTTCCTCACTAAAGTTGATATTTAAGTACTGCTAGGCAAGCTCTTTAATCTGCTTTCTTCTTAGTTATGGCAGCTCTTAGAAGAAGAAAGTAGTATCTTCCTTTTCTAACAAGTCTGTTGAGGGTCTAAGGACACTGATATAATTATTCTAGTGAAACTGAAACCTATTATCAATACCTAGAACTTCTTTTTCTTCTACAAGTAAAACGTTTGTGTCTTTTAATTGGGACATCCCATAGCAATGCTAATTAAGTAATCTCTAGCATGATGGTGAATATTAAAAATCAAAATCACATCCTTTAAAATATACGTATTTGAAATTTAGGTTTCCAGACATTTATAAAGTGCTGTTATTTCTCGTTTAATATTCAGTATCATTAAGTCAATTTCAACTTTTCATCTTTCAATTTTCTAAGATTTTTGTAAGGAAATTGAAGAACAACACTGAGAAAATTTTTCTGTAGGTTTGCTCAGTGAAAGACAGAGTTTTTAAATGCTGATGACATTCCGTAGTAGTTTCTGCATAGTCAAGTTATTGCACATTAAGCTATTAAAGTAAACTTACATACAAATGACCATAAAAGAAATGTATTTTTCCAAAATCAAGTTATAATAAGGGATCTCAGCTGTTGTATTTAGTATGCTCTTAAGGACATAAAGCTACCGAATAGCAAGTTGTGTCTAAGTATGTCTGTCTAAAGACTACAGCGTGACTACATTTAATGGCAGTATAATTGGTAAATGCTAAGATCTCAAGAAATCCTCCCAAAATTTTGGATTAAATATTTGAATTTATCCAATGGCCATTTTGTCCTTAATATATGGTTTCTAGAATCTGTTAAAACTGATATAGTACAATTGAGCTTTATGGAAATGACACATAATTGTGATTTTTCAGAAATAGCTTTACCAAATTGATCACAGAAGCCTGCTTAAAAGTTTTAGCTCCACTATCTGGAAGGTCAAGCAGTATGTTTGTCAATACAATCTGGATTTCAATTTAGACAATTACTCCATGATTTTTTCCAGATTAATGCAAAAAAAAAATCCTCTCTCTGGAGACGTGACTCAATTACAATGAATGTTTGGTATTTCTATCTTCTAGAACCAATTCCAAGCTGAATAATTAAAGGAAAACAAGACATCTTCAAAATCAGCAATAAAGTAGATATACTTTCAATTTACTTCTGTCCTGTATGTAAATATAGTGAGCTTTACAAATGTGTTCCAATCGTACATAAACTTCACTATGGTCTGGTGAAATAGTCATCATCACCAGACTTGAGGAACTAGATAACAGAATTACAGAACAGTTGGAATCTTGTGTCCACAACAAAAACAATTAAGTGTGCTTATGAAAAGCAAAAGTAGTTTTCAAGATAAAACAAGGTAAAGCGTTTGTAGAGATGTAGAGTAACAAGCTTGCCAATGGAGATGAACTCTGTAGACAAGTTGGATTAAATTGAAAAAGCAGAGTATTTCCTTTCTGTTTGTGATTATGGTCTACAAAAGTTAAAATCTGCATTAAACATAATTACGAGATAAAAAATTTTCACAGTTTTCCATATTTCATATGGAGCGTTTTATTCAGCAACAGCTAAGGACAGAAAATAAATATAAACATTAAAAAGATATTCAATAAATATGTATATGCATGTATGAATGTGAAAATAATTAATTTAAAAAGAGGTCATAACTTGAGACAAAGCAAGAGGGAGTATATGGAATGGTTTGAAAGATGCAATAGAAAGGAGAAATATTTAATTATGTTGCAATATCAAAATTAAAAATTCAGTAAAAAACTTAAAACTATTATTAAACTTAAAATTGAAATTATCAATAGCTCAATCTAACTTGTTTCTGACCAATCAAATTCTTTCAAAATAGTTACCTATCACTCTAAATATAGTATAAGATAATTTTTGATAATCAAAATAAAATGTCTTCCTTCATGCTAAAATTTCCTACTATACCTCATTTATTTCTGTTGTATTTTATATGTTTCTAGTTTTTAAACTTAAGAGAGAATGAAGCTATATTAAACTACCAAATTTTTAAATTTTGTCTTAAAACATACTTGTCAATATGTATATGTGAAATTTATTGAATGTGACTATACTTATATAGACATTTATATAGGTATATGTGCTAAAATTTTTTAAGAACTTTTTACACATGATGCACATATAGTAAAATCTTTTATGGTTTTCATGTGTGATTTATATACAATTAGAGTGTTTATGGATGTGGACCTGATTTACTGGGCCAGATGCATAAAACTAGGAAAGAAAATGTTTACAAACATTATCTATGATAATAAGTAAACTTTTCTAAATAGGCAGACAGAAGGCCTATTTCTTTAAAGGGAGCTCTGAGAACTTGTGAAAATTAACATTCTTAGACTTCAGTCAGACCTCATGACTCAGAATCATCATCCAGTGTGTGGTTTAGGAATTTCCATTTTAGTAAGTCCCCCAGAGATTCTCACAAGTTGTAAACAAGATACATGGAAGTTGAGCGGATTTAAGTTTGTGAAAATTCTCCCTCTATGAAAGGTATAAGCTTCTAATATGCTCATTCTGGTGCTTCACAGACCATTAGGATCTCATTTTTTGTTCAATATTATTGTAACCACCCTTGTGAACTTCTGGACCAACTTTAGAGATCAAAGCTTTGCTTCTCCATACTCAGCCATTCAGAGCATTTATAGGACCACAGCAAATTAAACTCTGATCACATACATTGTACCAAACTATAATGGTTAACTTCCTTTATCCTTACTGTGAGGATACAAAAACTCTTTGTCTAGAATTCTCATACCACATAAATCCACCAATAAAAACTCTGTTAAAGCCCATCTAGGCTACTCTTATCATTGCAATATGTAACACCAAGTTTACGTTTTTAGCTGATACTGTATTCAAAAAGTGGAGCTGTTAGAGGAAAAAAAATATCTTATATACTATTGCATCACATGTAATAAATAATAAAGTAATAGTAAAGTAATAATAAAGTAATATTTTGGGGTTAAAATAGAATGCTTTGAGGTGAAATACATAAGAATATACTCAGGTAGATAGCTACAACGTGTTTGATAAAAATGAAGGGGGAATAAAAAAAAACAGATACATTCTCCCCTTTCTGTTCTAGATTTTATTCCACAGGTTTCATGGGTTGAGGAAATACAGGGAAGATAGGCTCAATTTATTGATGCTCTGATTCCCAAAACAAAGTTTACTAACTTTCATAAAATGTAATAGGAAAATGTGATGATTTTGAATAGAAAATATTTTAATGGTTTTACTATGGTTCGTGACTTACGGTATTATTCCCAGTAAGTGTTCCTCTCCTCTTCTGGAAAAACTTCTTCAACCTGTAGTTCTGAATGAAACTATCTATCATACTCAATGCTTATTGTCAAGGGAAAAAATAAACAAGAAATGTGGTGATGGGGTAAGAGCTGAGCACACACTGCTTGCCCGAACTGAGAAAGTGCAGCTTTTACTCTTTGTATTTTCTTGACTCTCTTCTGTGTCCAAAATCAACATGTTCTATCACCAATACTAGAGAAAGAAGGTCAGAGAAATGTAATGATATTTGCAAGAAAGCTGAAAAGTAGTTAAACCACAACCCCTTCAGCTTTATTATTATTATTATTATTATTATTATTACTACTACTACTACCATTACTATTACTACATCAACTTCCAAGAAAACTTTGCAGTAGTGCCTTGATATTTTCCATAGATTCCTTTATCAGAGGTCGGGGAGGCCACAACCATAGGAGTACTTTTTACAGTGGGTTGTCTCAAAATAAAAATACAGAGGTGTGTGCCATGGAAAATGTGGACTTCTAGCCTGCTGTTAGTTCTTGTTGGAAACTGTAATGTGGTGAGGGCTACTTGCATGGATAGAAGCATGGTGCACTGTGCTTGGAGGGATTCTACTCTCATAGGCTTAGTTCAGAGAAGTACTTAATAACCTAGAGGAAACACATTTCTGGGAGCACTCATGCTCAGGAATTTGACAGGTTCTCCTCCCCACTTTTGTTTGTGCAGGAAGACTGCAAATCACTCATGCATACTTCACAATTTGGGCATTGCATTCACTTGGGTAAGCATGTTTTCAAGACTTCAGCCAGGCCAACTCTCCTCCAGATATATTTCCTAAAAATTCATTAAACTATATTCACTACCTCATGTGCAGTAGTCCCCCTCCCATCTGAATATAGGAGTAGCATTAACCAGTGCCTGGTCCCCAGGCTTCTCTGCTATATCTTGGCCCACTGGTCTGACTGCATGGATGTCCTTTGTAGATTTAGGGATGCTGTATGGTTTGACAAGCTTCTTTCCATGGGGCCCTTAGCTGGACCGCTGTCCTTGGTGCTGAATCGTGATTGTCTATCTGGGATTCAGCTGCCGGGTCAATGGGGCTGGGTAGAAAACCTGGCTGACTGAAAGCTCAGGTGCAGGACCAAAGAAGACTGTAGTGTATAATAGAAACAGCTCTGTCCCCGCCCCCAATCCTCCCTCACACAGACCACGCTTGTGTTCGCCAGGACCCCATTTGTAATTTTCTCTTCCAGACCCCCACCCAAATGCCTTCAACATGGCCTCAAATGCCGGCGTGTGCAAGCACAACCCACTTCATATCCGATTGCAGCAAATTCAAAATCTATTCCCCCAACACGGAGACTATGAAATGAGCTTTAGCGCTTTGAAACAAAACACAAACAAATAACACCTAGTTCATTAACAAATAAAGCAATATGTCCTTCCTCTCGCTTCCGTCTCTCTCCTACCCTATATAGTCACTCTTCCCTAAATTATAAAGCTTAAATTCCAAAAGAGTGTCTCAAATCTGGGTGGTCTCCCTGCTTCCACAACCTTATCTTTCTCCCACATCTCTCTAGAGCCAAACGACACTGAAAACGGCCCATCTTACCCTGGGTAGAACGATAGCAGGAGCAGAATCCACAGCGTCATTTTCTGTGAAAATACAGGAGAGTAGACTGCGCTTCCAATGCTCCATGTATTTGGCGAACTCATCGCTTTTTTTCCTCTCGTCTCTCGCCTCTGGGTTGCAGAAGAATCCCTCCCCTTTGTATTATTATTATGCTGATGATTTGATGCTGGCTCCCCCCACCTGCCTCTAGTAGGTCCCGTCACTCAGGAGATGTATTGCTACCAGCTTCAAAATTAATATTCAGGGGGCAGAAATAAAGATCAGTACAAACGCTTGCAGATACCATCAAAGCGTCAGCTCGTGGAGCAGCTTCCAAGTCTGGGAGGATAATAGAATTGAGGCAGGGGGATGGTACACGCAGAGATATACACTGGAAGGCAAATGAGAGAAACAGAAAGGCACTCACATTGTGCCCGGTGCACTCACAGGAATTCCCAGGGGTCCGTCTTTGTATGTTTATCTATTTGTTCTTTTTTTCATTTCTTTCTTTTCTTTCTTTTTAGATGGGGCTGTGCTCTCTTTGTCTGGTTCTGTTTTGTGTTTGTTTCAAAGAAATAGGGGGAAAAAATCACTCACTAGAGGCTTTGCCTGATTAACTCACACAGATTAACTGTGAGGTCAAAGTGGAAGAGATGTGAGGCTGCAGAAAGAATTAACACATGCGTGAATTCTTGTCAGCACTTTTTAACCCTTTACTGTAGCAACAAACTAGGATTTCCATTCATGGGACAAAAAGAGATGCTTTAGTACTCCTAGGAACAGAGTTACTAGAGAGAGGGTTTGTTTTGCCCTATTTGAGAACAATCTCTTAAACTTAAATCATTCCATCGTTTGGGGGAAGGGCAGCAAGCAATGAGAAAAAAGTGGCTGTGCTTTGTAAACCATCCTTCTGAGGGTGGGTTTGGTGAATTTAAATTGAAAGAAAGCAGTAAACACTCATAGAATAAGGCATGGGAAAAACATGAATCTGTTGGAATGCTGACCAACACATTCCATGGTGATAGGTGCTTAACCAAGATCAAGAAATAGGGCCCTGTTTTGCTAGTGCCTGTGTGTACCAGTGCCTAAGCAGTAAGAGACACTTCTGTTCATTCTGTAAGCTCTGATCTTTGTTTTCTTAATTTTACTTTTTAGATGTTTTGGAAGCAGTCTTGGAAATTCCTGTATTAACATGCACCTTTCTTGATCAAATGAACCACAGGGACATAGGAACTCTCTTCTTATTCCAACCTAGTTAATCAGTCATGGAGGAAGTCCATATTCTTATGGAACAAAGTGCTTCCCACTTCCTGTAGAACCAACATCTCATATGCAAGATGTTCATTAAGAAGTACAGGGGAGGCAATTGTCTCAAAAATTGTTATAAAAACCTGACAATTTGCCATCTCTAAACCAAAATCTTCTCTGAAAAAAAAAGATCACGCTATATAAATGGCATTTGTGCAAGAAGTCCAAGAAATGAGACTTGTACATGAGATAATAGGATCCCAGTTCCATCCTTAACTTCAAAATTACATGTAAGGACTTGAGAAAAAATTATTGATGGCTTCTGACAATGACATAGGCCCAGGAGATTGTTTCTTTTAGATACATTAAGGAAACCTGCCTGACAGCAGCCTTAATCACAATTAGTACACTGCACTGGACAAAATACAATTAAAACAACAACAGCATTTACATGAAGTCAATGGGTATCTTCCTACTGTGACTTCAACATTGGCAGAGCAAATTTAAATATCTTTTCCAGGAAAGGCTCTTAACTCAGCTACAGCAGGAAGACTAGGGTTTTCCTTTAGAGTCACAACTGTATTTTACTCAGATCCGAGGTAGTCTACAATTACATGTTGTTGGGGACTATATCTAATTTCATAATAGCATTGAGAATAAAGCCTACAAACATATTTTTAGATTCTTACAAAAAAGTGATATAAAAGAAAGAAACAGGCTAGTTATGGATCACAAAGATATTAGATCCTATACCCACTAGAGTGACTATCAAATATACCTGTCACTTCCAGTCAGAGTTGCCAGAAAAAACTGAAGTAAGACAGTTTTGTGGAATATCCTAAGTGGCCCACCAAGCAGTTAGGCAACCCACTAGTTTGCTAATTCTTTCTAGATGACATAAGTACTTGTGTGGGAAGAATCTGTCTTTTCCCCTATGGGACATTTCAGGAATTCCAAAGTACTTTCTCAGATAAATTCAATTAGTCACTCACATAGTGAACCCCAAGGGAATGATTGTTATCATCCACAAATTTTCATATAATAGTAATCCTTCAGCACAATGATAATGTTCATAATAATCTCCACAAATTATCATTGAACTCAATAACAGAATGCCTTCTCACATGTTGAAAAATCCATTTCAATTGTACTGTTTTTGATTAGTAGGCTTCCATATGCCTTAGTGCATCTTCTTACCTGATGACTAGTTTTTAAACTAAGTTATTTTGATGTTTTCTGATATTGCCATATTTTATTCTCTTATACTTATAAAATAAATTATTTAATAATATATTTCATAATCAACTTACCTATTTTATTAAGTTTATATTCATTATTTAATAAAATGAGGCTTATTATAAATTATATGCATGCCTGAGTTCATACATGTGGAATAAATTATATTAAAAATTGAAAGATATGCTAGAAAGTAAAAATGAGGAAAATGACCACGCACCTCCACTCAACTCCAAAAGGAACTGTCATTATATGAGAGTATTTATATTTATTGTTTATGCTGCTGTTAGTGTTATTTGTCTTAAATTTTAAATTTTATTCTTAATGTGAAACAGTCTCAATAGTGTTATGTTGTGGTCAATAGCCACAGAAGCAATTTATGAGATTAAGCCTTATGGGCCAGTAGGCTATATCTGTAGGAAAAAGCACTAGTGGTACAAGCCTTGAGTTCAATCACTGGATCCCCACTTCAAAAGACAGATGCAGTTCCATCATCTAGGCATTTCTAACATAAAATACACAAGATAAAAGAATTGAACAGAAACTTGTGTGAATAGACATGTTGGAGCAAGCTGTGTAGTGGCAGGAACATGCTGAAAGACTGATTCAATAAGGTGAAAGAGAAGAACTGACTCTTGAGAGCCATCCTCCTTCAAAAGTTGTCTTCTGACCAATACAAGTATTCTGTAAATACATACATGTATACACACACAGACACTCATGGACACACACACACAAACACACACATGCACACACACACACACACACACACACACACACACACACACACACAGAGAGAGAGAGAGAGAGAGAGAGAGAGAGAGAGAGAATAATTGAATAAGTAAATAAATTTCAAAAATATTAAAAGCTTAGTGTATAATCAATCACTCATGAGAAATTAAAATATCTTACTTAATTTTAGTTTTGGCAATAACTCAGTAGATGACACTTCTTTGGAAAATATTTGTAACTCTTTGGGAATTATTAATTGAGCAACTAATAAGTATTAGAAAAGTGTGCAATGTACTGTGAAGGTATAAAGAAATTAAGGTAGATTGCAATTAGAATTAAATTAGCTCTAAGATTGTACCTGTTCTCTGGCAAATTAAATGGTTAAAACCTGTTCTCTATTTTCCTAGGATTTCCTTGTTTGTAGCCCCACATGGAAGAAAACTATTCAACCCCAGAAGTTAGCTAGATAGAGTAGAATCTGAATGACAAGTCTTAGAAGGCTTCCCTGAAAGCATAAATTGAGAAGAAAATCAGAAAGTGACAATAGAAAGATAATATTTTATGTGTCAGGGTAAATTTCCCTTAAAGGCTTGTTTCTATGGAAAAAAGAGGTTAGGGATGTTAGAGAGCCCAGAGAATTCAAACTGAAAGATTGGAAAAGCTTGTCAGTCATATCAGTCGCCATTCTCAGCCATGAAGTATGGCAACGGAATTCCATCAAGTGAAGGTTCCCCATCAATACCTCACTGTTCTCTTCATCTCCCAGGACCATGACCTTTCTCTATTTTAATCAAGTGCTGATTAGTCATAAGGGTAATAACAAAACTAAGACCAACCCACTGAAAATAGTACAGTGTATTCTCCATTTGATTAGTAAATATTTTAACACTTATTCCATCAAAAATCATAATTTCATCAGAAAAACATAACATACCAGAATAATGTTTCTACATTACGTAAAACATCTTACACATGGCAAAATTATTAACTGTGCAAAATACAGAACGTGAAGATATAGCAAACATGGAATCAGATAAACCTGAGATATCCTAAATATTGCAATTAGCAGACAGTAATAGTCAGCCACAAAAAGTAGTTCAAGGACTTAAAGAAAATATATGTTCATGATGTTTATATGGCCAAAATAAGGAATGACACTGAATCTCAGCAGAAAATAGAAGCAGTACTAAAAAGATAAGACAGAAGTTCTAGAGCTAAAATTTCCAGTACCTGGAAGGAAAAACATACATGGTAGCAGACAGGCAACTGGGAATAACAGAAGTGATTGAGAAATGTAAAAGAGGATGAAACAGGATCAGTGGTGCACATAAACACTGGAAAAATACTACAAATAAGAGTCTAAGCGTTCCAGGGATGGGGATCTACAAGGTAATGCTGATGGAGAAGAGAAGATTAAGCAGACACATGTTGAAGGAAATAAGGCTGCAAATCTCCCAAAATAGCAGGAGATATTAACAAACACATGGATTGACAAAACATAGCAGATTCCAAGCTGTGTAGCCACAATAAAATCTGGGCCAAAATCTTCACAGTCACCCATATAAAATAAAGCATAGGACACTATACAGTGACATTACAGGTCATCAGTGCGATGATGGATGACTTATCAAAAAATGACTGTAGCCCTTCACAGTGTGTGGTTAAAACCTATCACTACTAGAAATTCAAAAAAGAATGGCCCTTTCCCCCAGCAAACTATGCAATGGCCATAGTACTTCAGTGAGGATGTCAAGCACCCAGGGTGCAACTAACTGGACTATATCATCACCATAAAATAAAAGGACATATTGTGGGTAGGCTTTGGGGTGGCATAAGGGCATTTCGAATGTGGAAATAGAAGTAGATATGATTATATACCATTGTATAAGTATATAGAATTCTCAAAAATAAAGAATTTTTTAAGTTGTAGCTAAGAGACAGCGATGACATCTTTAAACACCTAAGATTAGATATACACATGAAATTCTGCAGGCATTTCATAAATTAAAAAATAAAAATAAAAACATTTTTATATAAGGGAAAACTGGGAGAGCTTGTCAGCTAAACTAAAACCAATGCTACAGATCTCATGTTGAAAGAAGGTCTAGACAGCAACATAAACCCATAAAGAGGAACTCTAGAAATACTTACTATAAAAGAAAACACATCTTATCTGAATTTACTTAAAAACCATTTTACTATGTTTTTATAATTAAAAAAAATTCCACCTTGTAATGCAAATAAAACATTAGAGTGTAGTTTGTCACTTATAACAGACATGTATATAAAATATATCTAAGGACTAGCATCACAAAGAAATCCAGACATTGAATGAAATAAAATTATGGTGCGGCACATTACCTGCAACTCCATTGAAGAGGTAATGGCCTGTCTCTAAATAACCTTTGACAGGACAGAAATAAGAATCTCATCCTTAAACTATACAACAAAAGATATATGGAAGATAATATATTCAAGTGCAATTCAATTAAAGTCTAATTTTAAAAATAAGTAAAGACAGAACAACCAAAAATTACTAACTGCTAAGTTGTTAGGATGGTTGTAGTGGCTAAGAGCACTTACTCTTTGTCCTTCCAGCAATTCTAAGCAGCTACATGGTGCCTCACAATTCTGTACCTCCAGTGGGAGTGATTTCACTCCCTTTTCTGGCCTCCACAGGCACCAGGCAGACACTTGTAGTGCAGATACTTGTAAGTAAGTAAATCAGCCATATACATAAAATAATATTTAAAAAGAAAATACTGAATACAAGGGGACTATAATCTATTATTCAACAAACACTTAAAATAGCAAACTGTATAAAAGTAGCTGTGACTAAGAAACATCATAAGTGTGGTGGTTTGAGTGAGAATGAATCCCATAAGCTCATATACTGGATGCCTTGTCACGAAGGAGAGACACTGTCTTTATGGATTAGAAGGATTAGAAACTGTGTTCTCATTGAAATAGGTGTGACTTTGTGAGAGGAAGTATGTCACAGGGATGGTCCAGTCTTTCTCATTCTCTCTCTTCTCTCTCTCTTTCTCTCTTCTCTTTCTTTCTTCTCTTTCTTCTCTTCTCTTCTCTTCTCTTTGCTTCTCATCCCTTCCCTTCCCTTCCCTTCCCTCCTTGCCTCACCTTGCCTCTCCCTCTCCCTCTCCCCACCCCTACCCCTACCCCTACCCCTACCCCTACCCCTATCCCTATCCCTATCCCTATCCCTATCTCTATCTCTATCTCTATCTCTATCTCTAGCTCTATCTCTACCTCTACCTCTATCTCCATTTCTCTTTCTCCTGTCTGTGAATCACAGTATAAAGCTATCAGCTACTGTTCCAGTGTCATGTCTGTCTGCTTCCTGAAACAGGATAATCATGGACTAACCATTCATAAATGTAGCAAAGCCCCTACTAAATGCTTTCTATTATAAGAGTTATCTTGGTCATACTATTTCTTTGTAGCTATAGAATAGGAACTAAGACAATGAGAGGCATAAATTCATTCTTATGATGTTACAATAATTAACTATCAAGACATAGAAATCATAAATGTAAACAACTGAAAACAAGACTTCAAAATGAATGGCACAAAAGCTAAGGAAGAAGGAGGCAAAGATACACACACACACACACACACACACACACACACACACACACACACTGACCACAATTCTAGACCACATTCTGTAACTGCAGACTAGACTACAACATATTCATTCCTTTAAAAATTCATAAAATAAGTAAAGTTTCAAATATGCATAAGATTACTATTTCAGAATTCACTGAGCAATCTACCATAAATAGAAAAGTCCTGATCATGTTCCCCCCCATGATCAGGTATTGGGGCCGGGGGTGGGGAACCAGGAATGGAGCCTGAAGGACCTGCAGAATGACTGGAAATATACAACCTCAGGAGGTGGGAAGTGAGGGGACCCTCTAGTATGTACCTGAGACCTGGGAGGTGAGAGAATCTCAAGACTCAAAGGGAGGGACCTTAGAGGAAATGCCCAACAGTGGGGAGAGGGAACTTGTAGAATCTACCTCCAATAAAAGACAGGGCATCAAATGGAGGAATGAGGTTGCCATCTCAGAGCCAAAAATTCTGACCCGGAGTTGTTTCTATCTAAAAGAACTACAGGGATAAGAGTGGAGAAGAAAATGAGGAAAAGAAGGTCCAGTGACTGGCCCAAATTAGGACCCAACTCAAGGGGAGGCTCCAAGGCCTGACCCTTTTACTGATGCTATGATATACAAGGACAGGAACTTAACATGGCTGACTTCCAAGAGGCCTAACAAGCAGCTGACTGAGACAGAAGCAAATACTTACACTCATCCAATGGTCTGAAGTCAGGCACCTCTGTGGTTGAATTAGGGAAAGGCTGGAAGAAGTTGAGGAGGAGGTCAACCCTATAGGAAAACCAGCAGTCTCAACTAATATGGCTCCTGGAGATCTCTCAGACACTGAGGCACCAACTAGGTAGCATACACTAGCTGGTCTATGGTCCCCGAGACATATACAGCAGAAGACTGCCTGATCTGGCCTCAATGAGAGAAGATGCACTCAGCCCTTAAGATACTGGAGGCTCCAGAGAATGTAGAGGCCTGGAGGAATGTGCAGGATGTGGGGGTGTGGGGACATCCTCTTGGAGACAGGGGAGGAGGAATGAGATGAGGAACAGTCAAAGGGTGGACCAAGAGCAGGATGACAAATGAACTGTAAAAAAAAAAATTGAAAATCCAAAACTTAAGTAGTAAGCAAAGTCCTTTTGAATAATGTGGCTCAAAGGTAAAGTTAGAGATATTTTGCACAAAATGAAACCAATGCAGATCAATATTCATGTTGTAGAGTTAAAACAGATTTTGGAGGAAATTTTGTAGTAATAAATGCTTAGAAGAGGAAAACCTTCAAAGTAGTAATCAAACCATACAAATTCTGGCACATCATTTTAAAGGAAATTAATTCAAAACATAAACTCTCTAGCCTGTGTGTGCTCCCATTGGTACATTAGAAGCAAAACAAGGATTTGTTCAAGTGCCATGTGATAACACTGTGAGATCTAGCAACATAAGCAAGCCTTACTGTCTTCATCTCAGGCTACTTTCAAAACTTCTGTCTGTACTCAGCCCACACTGGTACTTCACAGTATGTAGAACATGTTTTTATTTTCCAGCTATTGAGATTTCACACATTTTTTTTTCTTTCTGAGGGAAGCAAGGGGCTGTCTTCCATAGAAACAGTGAGTGGTGCTCCCTCCAAGTGCTCTCATATTAATAAGAGGCTTCCTGCCAGTTACCCTGTGTCATCTGCACTGATATCACAAAGGAAGAAGCTCACTCCAAAGCACAGATCAAAGCAGGAGCACCAAGCAGTGTGAGCTGCTGAGGATTTTTATTTATTTATCTTTTGTTTTTCTTTTTTTTATTAGATATATTCTTTATTTACATTTCAAATGTTGTCCCCTTTCCTGGTTCTTGCAGGGCAGTGGCAGCACAAGCCTTTAATCCCAGCACTTGGGAGGCAGAGGCAGAGGCTGGAGAATTTCTGAGTTCAAGGCCAGCCTGGCAGATCCCCTCTTAAACTCATTTCCTTCCCTGACTAATGAATTTAGTTAATTCTCTGCATTAAGAAACATGGTTTAACCAGGTGATGGTGGCACCGGCTTTTAATTCAGCACTCAGATAGCAGAGCAGGCAGATCTCCGTGAGTTTAAGGCCAGCCTAGTCGACAAAGTGAGTTCCAAGACAGCCATGACTGTATACAAAGAAATTCTGTCTTGTAAAACCATAAAATAAAAATAAATATAAAAAAATTGGAGTTTCCTATTCGCATGAATAAGCCTAGAACCTATAGTTTTCCAAGGAAATGTTCTACTGCTAAAGTTACATTTCTGGTTTCATTTTAGAATTTATATTATTTAAAACACAAATTATATTCTCTACAAAGTTGTATAATTGCTTATGTTTTTCATTTTTGTCCAGTGTGCTGTCTGGTTTTGTGTGTCAACTTGACATAAGCTTGACATAAGATAGAGTCATCAGAGAGAAAGGAGACACAGTTGAGGAAATGCCTCCATGAAATCTGACTATATGGCATTTTCTCAATTAGTAATCAATGGAGAAGGGCCCAGCCCATGGTAGGTTGTGCCACCCCAGGTCTTGTAGGCCTGGGTTTTAAAAGAAAGCTCAAAATGAACAAGTTACAATTCACAGACCACAGGAAGCTCAAGAAGAAGGAGGACTGAAGTGGTTGTGCTTTGGTTCCTCTGAGAAAGGGAACAAAATACTCACAGGAGCAATAAAGGAGACAAGGTGTGGAGCAGAGACTGAAGAAAAGGCCACCCAGAGACTGCCCTACCTGGGGATTCATCCTATAAACAGTCACCAAACCCTGACACTATTATGGATGAAAAGAAGTGCATGCCAAAACGAGCATGTCATGGTTGTCTCTGGAGGGGCCCTGTCAGAGCCTTACACAAACAGAGGCAGATGCTAGCAGCCAACCATTGGACTGGGCATAGGGTCCCCAATGGAGGAGTTGGAGGGCAGTCTGGAAGAGCAAAGGGGTTTACAGTCCCATGGGAAGAAAAACGATGTCGGCCACCCAGACGCTCCAGGAATCCCAGGGACTAAACCACCAACCAAGGGGTACACACGGTTTTAGCCAAAAATGTGGCAGAGGAATGCCTGTTGGGCATCAGAGGGAAGAGTGGTCCTCCATCCGGTGAAGGTTCAATAGATGCCCCAACAAAGGGAAATCGAGGGGAGTGGGAGGTGGGAATGAGTCGGGTGTGGGGGGGCATATACTTGGAGGCAGGGGGTGGGACGAGGGACTGGGGGTTTTCAGGGAGGGGGGAAACTGGGAAAGGTTTTAGCATTTGAAATGTAAATGAAGATTATATTCAATTAAAAAAAAGCAGGTTTAGTAAGCCATGTTAAGCAAGTCTCCAGGATCCTGCTCTCATTAAGTTCTTGTCCTGATTTCCTTTAATTATGAACAGCAACGTGGAATAAGCCATATAAACCCTTTTTGTCCCAAGTAGCTTTTAGGACATGGTGATTTGTACCAGCAATAAAAGTCCCAAATAAGATACACAGCTTGGCTATATAGTTCTTGATGGTAGAAATTTTGCCTAGTATTATTTGTACTGTGGAATAAAAGTTATCTGTATTTTATATACAAATCTACTATTTATGCTATGTCACATTTCTTGATTTTCATATATTTGCACATTAAAGAATAGTCCCATGGGCTAGGTTAAAAAGATATTTTAAAAAAGTGCATCATTTACATTTTATTATACAAGATGGCAATACTTTTTAATTTTCTTCTCTTCAAGGAGAAATAACTGACAAAATGAGATTTATGAGGGGTCTAGTATTTATTGTTTTGTTTTCCTTTTTATATTTTATGCATATGCATATGCACTTACATGAGTTTATATGCTACGTGTGAGTGCATGTGCTGATGAGGACTAGAAAGAGCCTCTTCAACTGGGACTATAGCAACAGATGATTGTTAAGGCCCCATGTAGGTAGTGGGAAGGTCTTCTGCATGCACAGCATGTGCTCTTAACTGCTGAATAATTTATCTGGCACCAAGAATCATTTATTTTAATTTATAGTTCAAAGGTGTGCAGACCATCATAGTGGGGAAGGCAGGGTGATGGGGAAAGGAGATAACTAGTCACATCAAAACTACAGTTACAGTGAAATCTGATGTTCTATTTCACTTTTTACTCAGTCTTAGCTCTAGTCCACACTGCATCACCTATATTCAGGGTGAGACTTCAATCCTTAATAAGAACTCCCTGTAAATCCCTCAAATACACATCTGAAACTCTGTCTCCTAGGAGATCCCAAGTTCAGTCAAATCGATTAGCCATCACAAGAACATATGAAATCCAAATAATCTGCTATATGTCATATTTCACTTTTAATAATGAAATTATGGCAAAACTAGGATATATATTTTTTGAGGTTAGCACTTAAATTTACATGATTTTTCAACTTCACCAAGTGATAATGTTTATGTTTGATGATCAAGTAAACTCAGAAATTAATTTTGAACTCATTCTCCAGACCAATGAATGAAATAACATACAGAACTCATTTAATCCTTGTTGTATCAAGTGACCAGTGTCATACCACTTACTAAATGCTGTAAAAAACAGATATGTGTAAAATATATGTTTGTTTTTCATAACCTGTACAGGTTCACTTTTATGCTGCTTAATTAACAAATTTCATTTTATATAGTTCATGCAAAATGACTTAAGGTGAAATATTTGTTGACCTACTTAGCAAAATGTTGACTAATTATGAGATGTTACAATGGCTAGCAACACTTCTTGAAATTACTTGAGCTTGTCCATGTAGTACCTATGAAATTAAGTGATTTAAGAAATTCGATACCTTGCCCACATTCCAGTGAGTCAAAGTATGGTTGGGAAGTCATCAAAATATTAATATAATTTCATATCTAAAATTCACTTTAGAAATTATCTGACCAAGTCTTCACTTTAGATGAGACAGAGAAGTAGGGAAAGAATATTTTAATGTATATCTTTTAACCTTTTTAAGCTTTATTTTACCATCTATAAAATATAAATAGTACAGGTAACTAGCTTGAAGCCCATCACAAGTAAAGTAAAATCATATCAGTCAAGTACTAATGGCAATGTGGGTCTGATAACTAGCCCTTTGACTACAATAATATCTCTCTGTTGATTATTGAATTGTTTAATGACATATTTACATCTTGTGAAATCTGTTTAATATATAAACTTGTTACTATTATATATTTGAATCTTATTGTAAACATTTGACATTTAATTTTTCTAATTTCACAGTTGCTGATGATATCAATTGTATCAGAGTTCTAAAAATACATATAAATATATATGACATAAAAACTATTGTAAAGCATGATGGATTCCTTGCTCCTGTTTTGGTGGAAATTCAGCATTATGTAATACAACCAATACGTAGGAAAATACCCCAATGTCTACTGTCTTTACAAATTGCCAGTATTGTTGACTTAAGCCTAAATGCATTTTATATTAGGGCTATTTTAACTTTACTGCCACAGAATCAAAATATATACAAAAAGCTAACACAAATTATGGCATTGCCAACGACAGTCTAATGTTTTATCTTACACGCCAATTTCAGAACCATTTCTCTACAATTTAGTAATAGAATTTTATATGTGTGTGTGTGTGTGTTTGTACGCATATATATGTTCTTAAATGAACTAATACATGCTTTATTTGCTAAGTAACCATTCCGTTAACTGACAATTCTGTTCCACCTCTTCAGTGCATTAAGAAACATTTGATATCTGGAAGTACTAAATTACTTGCTGGAGATTACACAATAAACATATTAATAGCCAATGTTTTTTCTTGCCCTTCTCTAATCTTATGCTCCAAGTATGGAATGAGCTCTAAGTCCCTCATAATCTTAAACTTTCTTCTTCTGGAACTCTTCATTCAAAACATAGATAAAATTAATTTTCCTATATCTGTTTCTTTTTCTGTCTCTCTGTCTCTCTCTCTCTTGCTCATTCAACTAAACATAGGAGAGAAGTAACATTTAAAGAATCCTGGAATAAATGCATTTTCATCTGTACTAACAACATTCAGATTGAAGTCTTTAAAAAATAATATCTAAAATGCTAAAAGAATTAAATCTATCAGAAAAAAGTGTGGGTACATATGTGTTCATATAAATGTACGTATAAGAAACCTAAATATGTTTAAAATTATGTAATATATATTTAATATATCAGTGTATGTTGCCATCTTCCTTTCTTACCTGTAAAATTCTCAACTATAGAAATTGTGGGGCTTTTTTTGTTTTAATTTTTTGGAAGTCTTTTGTTTTCTTAAGACTTGGTTAGTTCCAAATGAATAGATTTCTTTCCTTCCCTTAATTACTTTGAATTTATATTACTGGAAGTTAATGCATTGCTAATGGTAAAAGAAAAATTTAAAATTCTTCTCTCTAACCTCAGCTGTGAAAGTCTAGAATCTGTAGAAACAATGATTATCACATAACTGGCAACCTTGAACAAAAATAACCTAAAGATCAGAACTAAATATTAGTAAGTATAGACCATTATGCTTCTAATTGGTCACTTATAATAATCAAGTAGTAGAGTGACTCTCTAGGATCCTGTTAAGTTTGGGTAAAAGCAGACCCTTTAAGGAAATAGACTCAATGTTACTACTATCACCATTCAAATAGAGAAAGGGGATGAGCTCAGGGTTTTGAATTCCCAGATCCTGTACTACATAAATAACATGAGCATTTTTCTGTGTGGCCCGCGGAGCAATTCTTCTCTTACATCCTCAGATTGGAGGTTTTCAGAAATCATATATGCAATCTCATTTTGAGTCATGCATAATTACTGCCCTAAGGGTACATCAACCCAACAGCCTCATATCATTATTTAGATCATCTCTCTCTCCCAGGTTATTCTGCTGTTCATTACTTGGGAAAAGGTACACTTACTGGATGTAGTGACCAGACAATAGGAAGCACTATACTCATTTGTAAGGTAACAGCATTTCAAAACGTAGACATGAATCAGAAAGAATTTCTTACTAAGAGAAATAACCTCTTACACTAGTGAAGTTTCAAAAAGTCTAGTGAAATGCTAAATCGGAAGATCTTCTGGAAGATGAAGAAGCTGCTGTATCTGGTCTCTCAGTTAGAGTCTCTTTTGGTTTGAAAGGCAATGTCTTCCTTTTTGTTGTGTTAAAATGTGCTGCTTCTTGAGGGACCCAAGAAAGACTCTTCTCCTTTTGAACTGGGGTACAGAATAAGGAAAGGTTCTAGAGTAACTCCAGTTTATAGGGGTATAGTCCCAGCTTCATATAAGAATCTGACTTCTTGAGGTGCTAGCAAATTCAGAGATACTGATTCCCCTGTTCACAACGTGGGTTTTAGAGATAAATCATCGTGCATGCCCTTAGGGTTTTGGAAGCTCATAATTTACCTACTTACACAAGTTTCTACCTGGAGATGACTTTTGTGTTAGTATGAATCATACCTGTGTCACCCAGTGTCTGATTTAGGTCATCCCAAGCAAGAGATTCAACCTTAGATTTTAGAATTGATGCTAAATGAGGTAAGAGTTCTGAGATAATTGGCATGCAATGCATAGACAGACAGACAGACAGACAGGCAGGCAGGCAGGCAGACAGACAGATAGATATTACAGGTGAGAAAGACATGACTCTTAGCAGGTTAGGGATAGAATATAAAGCATACATTCTTGTATCCTCTTGGGAGAAACATATTAAAGCCTGGACCCACAGTGCGATAGCATTAAAAGTGGGAGACTTTTCTTTTATCTCTTTCTACTCAGCAGGCATGAGTTTATGAGCTTCACAGAGATGGTATTTCCAAAAGACAAAATTTTAAAGCATTTCTTTCCATCCTTCAGCTCTCTGACTCTCCCCCTTCTTCAGAGATTTTCCTTGGGTCTTGACTGTGAGTCAGCAGAGGAGTCCAGCCCTTAGGGCCTGAGTACACACTCCATCTCAGCACTAGAAATGATTGTGCATTTCTATATTGACTGCAGCCTTACTGACATATTTTGGAAAGCATTCTTTTATTTGCAACTTGTCAGAAAGGAAGGGTGTTAAATGCTTATATGACAACGGGAATACTCTGTCTTCTACTGTGGAGACTGCTTTTTCAGTAACAAGCTTCAGGAGTTTACTCAAGATGACCAGCCATTGCTTTATACAACTTATAGATATGTACTCTTAAACCACTAACAGTGGAAAAGAAATGAACCATGAGCATATACAGTCACATTATCAGATCTATATCTGCCTTTAATGTGATTCTTCCAGATTTCTTTCATTTTGTTTCTCTTTTTTTTTTTAATTTTATTTTATTTTATTTTTTTAATTTACATTCCAAATCACTTCCCCTTTCCCGTTTCCTCCCTCCCCGAAAGTCCCATAAGCCCCCTTCCCTCCCTCTTTTCTCCGTTCAAACCCCTCTCATTACTCTGTCCTGGCGTTCCCCTACATCCAGTCTTTCCAGGACCAGGGGTCTCTCCTTCCATCTTTTTAGAAATCTATTGATATGCTGATTGTGTCTAGGGTATTCTGAGATTCTGGGTCAATATCCCCTTATCAGTGACTTCATACCATGTGTGATCTTTTGTGATTGGGTTACCTCACTAAGGATGATATTTTCAAGTTCTGACCATTTGCCTAGGAATTTCGTGAATTCATTGTTTTTAATTGCAGAGTAGTATTCCATTGTGTAAATATACCACATCTTCTGAAACTAATAGAAGGGAAACTAGGGAAGAACCTTGAACATATGGGCACAGGGGAGAATTTCCTGAACAGAACTCCAATAGCTTATACTCTAAGATCAAGAATAGACAAATGGGACCTCATTAAATTACAAAGTTTTTGCAAGGCAAAAGACACCGTCAAAAAGACAAAGCGGCAACCAACTAACTGGGAAATGATCTTTACCAACCTTACATCCGACAGAGGGCTAATATCCAAGATATACAAAGAACTCAAGAAGTTAAACTCCAGAGAGGCAAGTAACCCTATTAAAAAATGGGGTACAGAGCTACACAAAGAGTTCTCACCTGAAGAATATCTAATGGCTGAGAAGCACCTAAAGAGATGTTCATCATCCTTAGTCATTAGGGAAATGCAAATCAAAACAACCCTGAGATTCCATCTCACAGCAGTCAGGATGGCTAAGATCAAAAACACAGGAGACAGCAGTTGTTGGCGAGGATGTGGAGAAAGAGGAACACTCCTCCACTGCTGGTGGAATTGCAGGCTGGTACAACCACTCTGGAAAGCAGTCTGGCGGCTCCTCAGAAAACTGGGCATGACACTCCCGGAGGATCCGGCTATACCACTCCTGGGCATATACCCAGAGACTTTACCTGCATGCAATAAGGACACATGCTCCACTATATTCATAGCAGCCTTATTTATAATAGCCAGAAGCTGGAAAGAACCCAGATGTCCCTCAACGGAGGAATGGATTCATTTTGTTTCTCTTTATCTTAAAAGCTGACTTCTGAGAGTGCAGATAATTGGCACAGTATGTGTAAAACTTGGGTTTCTTTTAGAGAATAGGTTTATAGGCATAGTAAGAGGGACATGGATCAATCATATAGAGATGCTTTGCTGTAAGCCTTAGGTCAGTTACATCATACACATTATCTCATTTCTGAGAAAAATACATGGAAATGTGCAGTAGTATCATGTCATTAGCATTGCCAAGATAATGCATCTAAAAAGTCATAGGGCTCAGTCTGGCAAACAGATAATTTGGATATCAAGTATTGTGTCCTAAAGCACAATCCCATACTGTTAGAAGGATTACTCCAGAATTTTTGCCACCTAAGCCATATTCCCTTCCCCCAGTTTTCCTCTACTTCCGTACTGTGGCTTGAACTACACCCTGAGAAACTCACAGTTAAAAATGCTTTTGGTTTTAATGTTGATCTAAGCACAGCTTCCCTGTACTAAGTAGTGGAGCTTTTACGATTTTCAGAATCACTAGGAAGAATTTTATGCCCTAATTACATTTGGTGCTCTATATAATTGGCCAGAAATTACACATATATATTTAGGAATGGCACATATTTTTTTGTGAAATGTCTTGGTCAGATATTGGTTACCGTATTTAATGGGATGGTATATTCTAACTCATTAGTCTACAATTAAAAAAATGTATAATGGAATTATGCATTTACCAAAGTTTTTATTTGAAGTTATTTCTTAATATTTCATATATAATTATGCTTTTAATGTATTCAATAACAAGTATAAGGTGTCTTTATTATGTACCTTCCTATACAGCTATAATGCATTTATCTTCCTTGTTTCCCAGAACTAACAGTGGGTAGATCACAAAGGCCTGTAATCCCTCCAGCTTTATCAAATCCACCACCGTCAACAACACACAAACACAAATACAATTATTTAAAAAAAATCAAACTCTAAAATCCATAAAGAGAGTGGTTAAGTATAGAAATCTTTAATATGAAAGTAAGCTAGAAACAATCCATACTTTTATCTCTAGTGTAAAATGTTTAATGCATTTGATGCAAACGTCTTTAAATTATTCTATGAAGAGCGTCTCTTATTTGGCACATAGAATGAGCAAAGAATACAAACAGATTTCTAACAGGCAATGAATTGCAAATGGCCAATAAATATACAAAACAAAGACTTAACCACAATAGTAATCAGGTACTTGCATATTAAAACAAAATAATGTGATGCCATTATGCTTTTTAGATTAGCACCAAAATACCTCTGATAGAAAGGTTGCTTGCCTAGTCATGATCAATTTCCTAATTATTTCTATGATTCCCTGACTCTGTGTTCCTTTGAAATGGTCTCACAACATTCATTTATTATATAATATCCTGGCAGAAAAAACACTCGGGGTTAGATTCTAGGGAGTTATATTACCTGTTCCTACATTTGGGTTAAATATGAATTGATATGACAGTGCAGGCAAATGAGCAAGGTGAAATGTGCATTTCAAATTCTTAATAAAAAATACCCTATATTGTCCAGAGTCTACTTTAAGTCTTTAACATATTTTCCTCTCAAACGGACATCTGAGAGACTTCTGGGGGTCAGCAGGGTATCCTTGAGAAGCGTTGAGGGAGAAAAACATGGATAAAACAGCCGTCTTTTTTTGAAAAAAAATGTATTAGATATTTTCTTTATTTACATTTCAAATTTTATACCCTTTCCTGGTTTCCCTTGCGGAAACCCCCTACATTCCCAACCACCTTGCTTCTATGACACTGTTCTCCCACCCACCTGACCACTCCTGCTTCCCTGTCCAAGCATTCTTACACTGTGGCATTGAGCCTTCACAGGATGAAGGCCCTCTCCTCTCATTGATGCCCAAAAAGGCTATCCTTTGCTACATATGCAGCTGGAGCCATGGGTCCCTCCATGTGTACTCTTTGGTTAGTGGTTTAGCCCCTGGGAACTCTGGGGGGTCTGGTTGGTTGATATTGTTGTTCTTCCTATGGGGTTGCAAACCCCTTCAGTTCCTTCAGTCCGTTCTCTAACTCCTCCACTGGGGACCCCATGCTCAGTCCACCTCTGTATTCGACAGGCTCTGGTCGAACCTCTCAGGAGACAGCTATATCAGGCTCCTGTCAGCAAGTAATTCTTGGCATCAACAATAGTGTCTGGGTTTGGTAACTGTATAAGAGATGGATCCCCAGGTGGGGCATTCTCTGGATTGCCTTTCCTTTAGTCTCTGCTCCATATTTTTTCTCTATATTTCCTCCCATTGCTATTTTGTTCCCCATCTAAGAACGATCGTAGTATCCACAATTTGGTCTTCCTTTTTCTTGAGCTTCATATAGTATGTGCATTGTATCTTGGGTATTCCCTTAAGGATCTGTTTCTTTCCCTTTTCCCCCCTCCTCCTGTCTCCCACTATCTCTTATAATTATTTTGTTCCCAATTTTATGTAGGATTGAAGCATCTACACTTTGGTCTTCCTTCTTCTAAAGCTGCATGTGGTTTGTGGGTTGTATTGTGAGAATTCTGAGCTTTTGGGCTAATGTCCAGGTGTCAGTAAGTGCATACCATGTGTGTTCTTTTGTGATTGGGTTACCTCATTCAGGATGATATTTCCTAGTTCCATTCATTTGTGTGAGAATTTCATTAATTCATTGTTTTTAATAGCTGAGTAGTATTCCATTGTGTAAATGTACCACATTTTCTGTATCCATTCCTCTGTTGAAGAACATCTGGGATCTTTCCAGTTTCTGGTTATTATAAATAAGACTGCTATGAACATAGTGGAGCTTGTGTCCTTGTTATATGTTGGATCATCTTTTGTATATATGCCTAGGACCCAACAAAGAAAGAGACCTTGTGACCAATTTCACTTATGAATATCCATGCAAAAATACTCAATAAAATTTTTGCAAACTGAATCCAAGAGCACATCAAAACAATCATACATCATGATCAAGTAGGCTTCATCCCCGAGATGCAGAGATGGTTCAATATGTGGAAATCCATCAACGTAATCCACTATATAAACAAACTCAAAGAAAACTAGCCACATGATCATTTCATTAGATGCTGAGAAAGCACTTGACAAAATCCAACACCCCTTCATGATAATAGTCATGGAAAAATCAGGAATTCAAGGCCCATACCTATACATAGTAAAAGTAATATATAGCAAACCAGTAGTCAACATCAAACTAAATGGAGAGAAACTTGAAGCAATCCCACTAAAATCATGGACTAGATAAGGCTACCCACGATTTCCCTACTTATTCAATATAATACTTTAAGGTTTAGCCATAGCAATTAGGCAACAAAAGGAAGTCAAGGTATACAAATTGGAAAGGATGAAGTCAAAGTATCACTATTTGCAGATGATATGATAGTATACTTAAGTGACCCCAAAAATTCCTACAGAGAACTTCTAAACCTGATAAACAACTTGAGCAAAGTAGCTGAATATAAAATTAACTCAAGCAAATCAGTGACCTTCCTCTACTCAAAGCATAAAGAGGCTGAAAAAGAAATTTAAAAAACAACACCTTTCACAATATTCACAAATAATATAAAAAACCTTGGTGTGACTGTAACCAAGCAAGTGAAAGATCTTTATGACAAGAACTTTAAGTCTCTGAAGAAAGAAATAGAAGAGGATCTCAGAAGATGGAAAGATCTTACATGCTCACGGATTGGTAGGATTAATATAGTAAAAATGCCATTGTGCCAAAAGCAATCTACAGATTAAATGTAATCCCCATCAAAATTCCGACTCAGTTCTTCATAGAGTTAGAACGACAAATTTGCAATTTCATTTGGGATAACAAAAATCCCAGGATAGCTAAACTTATTCTCAACAATAAAAGAACTTCTGGGGGAATCAACATTCCTGACCTCAAGTTCTAGTACAGAGCAATAGTGATAAAAACTGCATGATATTGGTATAGAGACAGAGAGGTAGATGAATGGAATAGAATTGAACATCCAGAAATGAACCTACACACCTATGGTCACTTGATCTTTGACAAAAGAGCTAAAACCATCCAGTGGAAAAAAAGACAGCATTTTCAACAAATGGTGCTGGTTCAACTGGAGGTCAGCATGTAGAAAAATGCAAATTCTAAAACCCATTCTTATCTCCTTGTAAAAAGCTCAAGTCCAAGTGGATCAAGTACCTCCACATAAAATCAGATATGCTGAAATAATAGAGGAGAAAGTGAGGAAGAGCCTCGAACACATGGACTCAGGAGAAATTTTCCTGAACAGAACACCAATGGCTTATGCTCTGAGATCAAGAATTGACAAATGGGACCTCATAAAATTGCAAAGCTTCAGTAAGCTAAAGGACACTGTCAATAGGACAAAAAGGCAACCAACAGATTAGGAAAAGATCTTTAGCAACCCTATATCTGATAGAGAGCAAATATCCAATATATACAAAAAAACTAAGAAGTTAGACTCCAGAGAACCAAAACAAACCTTTTCTGGGTCTTCAATTCTGTTCCATTGATCTACATGCCTGTCACTGTACCAATACCATGCAGTTTGAATCCACACTCCTTTGGTCACTTGATTTTTGACAAAGGAGCTAAAACCATCCTGTGAAAAAAAGATAGCCTTTTCAACAAATGGTCCTGGTTCAACTGGAGGTCAACATGCAGAAGAATGCAAATTGATCCATTCTTATCTCCTTGTACTAAGATAATTCCAAGTGGATCAAGGACCTCCACATAAAACCAGACACACTGAAAATAATAGAAAGGAAACTAGGGAAGAACCTTGAACATATGGCACAGGGGAGAATTTCCTGAACAGAACTCCAATAGCTTATGCTCTAAGATCAAGAATTGACAAAAGAGACCTCATTAAATTAAAAAGTTTCTGTAAGGCAAAGGACACTGTCAAAAGGACAAAGCGGCAACCAACAAACTGAGAAATGATCTTTACCAACCCTACATCTGACAGAGGGCTGATATCCAATATATACAAAGAACTCAAGAAGTTAGACTCCAGAGAGCCAAGTAACCCTATTAAAAAATGGGGTACAGAGCTAAACAAAGAGTTCTCACCTGAAGAATATCTAATGGCTGAGAAGCACCTAAAGAAATGTTCAACATCCTTAGTCATTAGGGAAATGCAAAACAAAACAACCCTGAGATTCCATCTCACACCAGTCAGAATGGCTAAGATCAAAAACACAGGAGACAGCAGTTGTTGGCGAGGATGTAGAGAAAGAGGAACACTCTTCCACTGCTGGTGGGATTGCAAGCTGATACAAGCGCTCTGAAAAGCATTCTGGCGGTTCCTCAGAAAACTGGGCATGTGGAGATCTTTGATCCACTTAGAATTGAGCTTAGTGCAAGGAGATAAGGATGGGTCAATTTGCATTCTTCTGCATGTTGACCTCCAGCTGAGCCAGCACCATTTGTTGAAAAGGCTATCTTTTTTCCACTGGATGACCTGAAACTAATAGAAGGGAAACTAGGGAAGAACCTTGAACATATGGGCACAGGGGAGAATTTCCTGAACAGAACTCCAATAGCTTATACTCTAAGATCAAGAATAGACAAATGGGACCTCATTAAATTACAAAGTTTTTGCAAGGCAAAAGACACCGTCAAAAAGACAAAGCGGCAACCAACTAACTGGGAAATGATCTTTACCAACCTTACATCCGACAGAGGGCTAATATCCAAGATATACAAAGAACTCAAGAAGTTAAACAACAGAGAGGCAAGTAACCCTATTAAAAAATGGGGTACAGAGCTCCACAAAGAGTTCTCACCTGAAGAATATCTAATGGCTGAGAAGCACCTAAAGAGATGTTCATCATCCTTAGTCATTAGGGAAATGCAAATCAAAACAACCCTGAGATTCCATCTCACACCAGTCAGGATGGCTAAGATCAAAAACACAGGAGACAGCAGTTGTTGGCGAGGATGTGGAGAAAGAGGAACACTCCTCCACTGCTGGTGGAATTGCAGGCTGGTACAACCACTCTGGAAAGCAGTCTGGCGGCTCCTCAGAAAACTGGGCATGACACTTCCGGAGGATCCGGCTATACCACTCCTGGGCATATACCCAGAGACTTTACCTGCATGCAATAAGGACACATGCTCCACTATATTCATAGCAGCCTTATTTATAATAGCCAGAAGCTGGAAAGAACCCAGATGTCCCTCAACGGAGGAATGGATTCAGAAGATGTGGTATATTTACACAATGGAATACTACTCTGCAATTAAAAACAATGAATTCACGAAATTCCTAGGCAAATGGTCAGAACTTGAAAATATCATCCTTAGTGAGGTAACCCAATCACAAAAGATCACACATGGTATGAAGTCACTGATAAGGGGATATTGACCCAGAATCTCAGAATACCCTAGACACAATCAGCATATCAATAGATTTCTAAAAAGATGGAAGGAGAGACCCCTGGTCCTGGAAAGACTGGATGTAGGGGAACGCCAGGACAGAGTAATGAGAGGGGGTTGAACGGAGAAAAGAGGGAGGGAAGGGGGCTTATGGGACTTTCGGGGAGGGAGGAAACGGGAAAGGGGAAGTGATTTGGAATGTAAATTAAAAAAATAAAATAAAATTAAAAAAAAAAAAAAAAAAAAAAAAAAAAAAAAAAAAAAAAAAAAAAAAAAAAGAAAACTGGGCATGACACTCCCGGAGTATCCGGTTATACCACTCTTGGGCATATACCCAGAGGCTTTACCTGCATGCAATAAGGACACATGCTCCACTATGTTCATAGCAGCCTTATTTATAATAGCCAGAAGCTGGAAAGAACCCAGATGTCCCTCAAAGGAGGAATGGATTCAGAAGATGTGGTATATTTACACAATGGAATACTACTTTGCAATTAAAAACAATGAATTCACGAAATTCTTAGGCAAATGGCCAGAACTGGAAAATAAATATCATCCTTAGTGAGGTAACTCAGTAACAAAAGAACACACATGGTATGCAGTCACTGAAAAGGGGATATTAACCCAGAATCTCAGAATACCCTAGACACAATTTACATATCAATAGATTTCCAAGAAGATGGAAGGAGGGACCCCTGGTCCCTGAAAGACTGGATGTAGGTGAATGCCAGGACAGAGAAGCAGGAGGGGGTTGAATTGGGAACAGAGGGAGGGAAGGGGGTTTGTGGGACTTTCGGGGAGGGAGGAACTTGGAAAGGGGAAATCATTTGGAATGTAAATAAAAAAAACTTAGAAAATAAAAAAAAAACCTTTTTACCTTGCAAACTCCCAGTTATATGATATGACATATTTTCTGTTTGTTTCAAGCACCTGAAAGGAACAGTCTTGTAGCCTAAGAATAAATAGCCTTACACCATCTCTCAAATGCTGCCCATAGTAGTATAAATCATTGCAACAATTGTGGATAATTATTAGTAAGTAACTGCTTCTTAAAATTTTCACTCTCTATTGGATAATAATTTTTAATACATATATGATTAAAGGAAAGTAATGCAATATTGAATACTGAATACGTGATAATAACATGATTGTAGTGATCATGGACATGGCTCATCATTTAATTAGGTTATTTGTTATTGCCACAGCCCCTACTCATCCCTAAGGAAGCAGAACAGAAACATCAGGCTCCACATCAACCAATGCTTCTACCATAGTTTACCTAAAGATTAATGACTGATTTACAATTTTACTTCAGGGAAGACACAGATGTGCAGTTTAGCCTTCTTAATGTCACCAGAAGAAATCTGTGACTAGAGAAAAATGGCCATAGAAAAACCCAATAATGTTAAATCAGCAGTCTGTTCATAATATCCATCAATTTCAACTTCCTCAACATATAAGGCATTTCCTGTGACTTTACTTTGGTTATCTAAACATTATGCATTTGAACATCCCCTATCATTATATAAAATAGAAATAGAAACTGTCTATATCTACATCTATATGCACAGCCTTGCTAAAAGTCATGAAGAGAGTTGCCTATGAGAATTAACTTTGAAAATTCTAAAAACCCATAAGGCAATAATAACACTATCGGCTATTTTTCTACCATTTTCACACCTCAACTTAGTTTAATATGGAGTGTGAAATTAATTTTAATTCCATTCCACTCAGGACATTCACCTGACTTTTTTCACATCTTTGTCTTGTCTTTTTATGGAGACAAAGAATCTAAATCAACAAAATAGGATGTGGGTCTCATGATGTCTGGAGAGAATCTTGAGTGAGACACATTTCTATATTTAAAAGAAACATTCTTTGTTCTGAATACAAGAAAACTGTAATCTAGCCAATTAATCCAAAGAATAGAAGACTAATTTTTAGGCCTCTGGGATATAGTTAATATCATCTAAATTGTTCAATTAAGAAAAACATTCTTTGAAAAGTATTTTTATAATTTTTGTCAATCAAAGCATGCTTCAACTATGACTTCACGTTGATCCGGGCATAGCGTATTTTGTATTGCTATGATAGTATCCCAGAAAATAGGAACTTCCAACAGAATCCATTTGCTCTCATTTATGTTTCCTAGGAAACCATAATCATGGCACTCGGTTATCTTGCTGTGACATTGTGAGAAATAAGAAAGAATGACAGGAGTACAAGGAAGGATAGAACTTGATCTTTGATTATTACTTTGGTTCCTTGATGAAAGTAAAGAAGTCATGAATTAAGTTCCTTTTGATAGGTTACATCTCCTGCCAGTTTCACCTTAGATTAAGTTTACAACACATGACATCCTAGGATATGCATTCAAACCATAGCAGATTACGTTCTCCTTGTACCACCAAACAATACTATTAAATACTGTATCACAAATCATTTACAAGTTATCTAATCACTGTGCCTTCTTACAATACAGAATGGACTAGGATGAAATGTAGCTATTCTCTGATGTCAATTCTACAAACTGTTGCAATGGCAAAGCCTCTGTAAAGAAAAATATCTTAACAAAATGTTTGTTAAAGTGTTTATATGATAATACCTACATAGTGAAGAATTAAAAATCAGTGAAGACTTTTGTACCCTTTAACTTATTTTAAAATAAGAAAAACAATTTGTCTCACTTTCAAGTCTATAGCTTTATTCATATATATGTATGTATATCTCTATCTCTATCCCCATGCCTATCTCTATATCTATGTATCTATGTATCTCTCTCTCTCTCTCTATATATATATATATATATTATATATATATATATATATATATATATAGATAGATAGATAGATATAGATATAGATATAGATATCATGGGAAAACTTTGTAGAATTTGAAGAAGGTGAAATTAACTTCCCAGTAGTAGTTAATGATCTGTGCTTGGTCAATCTCAATCCTTAGCTAGACACAGAATGGGGAGTAACACATGGTGTATAACCTGAGCACTGGACATACACTACAAAAAGAAAGACAATGTCTTTGTGTATATGGCTTTCTTTTTCCCACCTCTATTATGCACATTGTTAGATTTGTCTTCCTTTATGGTGGACAGTTCACAGTGTGGCAACAAACAATATCATTATAATTAACTTATTTTCACATCATTCTTGAACTATAATACATTTCACCATGGATGAAAGTGCTCGCCAGTTTCAATGTCTTTTCATTGGTCATGAACACAACAGGAGAAAGTCTAAAATGAGGAAGTAGAGAAAAATGTGGCTATGAATCTCAATAAGACAAATTTCACGTGAGTTAAAAATAGTGATTTTATCATTTTATTCTTTCACCTTACTCTATCACCAGAGTGGTTTTAATGTTTATTTCTTTATTTTTCTATTTAGGATTTATTTTCTATTTAGGATTCTATTTACAAATGTGTGGAATTTCTAATTGACTATTAATGGCATGAACTTTATAATTTCTAATCAGTGATTAGAAATCATATTCCCATTTTCTGTCTTTTAGAAAACATTTAAATCTATGATTTTTTATATATTCAGAAATATTCAGAAACAATTCTTGTGAGGATAAGAAAGCTAATTTACTCATGATTTAGTTAAGTTTTATAACAATTGAAATCAATTCTGTTATTGATTACTGAATATACTCTGAAAAGCAAAAGGTATAAAATGACAATGGGAAAGTTATTCAGCATGTATACTTAATACAGAAAAATAAGACATTGATATTTCTTTACATTTGTTGTTGAAACATCTATATTTAAAAGTATTAAAAATGATTATCCAACAAGTATACTAATCAAATTTACTTATATCTTGTTTATGGCTGTCCAGGAACAAGATCTGTAGACAGGCAAGCCATGAACTCACAGAGATCCACCTGCCTCAGCCTCCTGACTGCTGGAATTAGAACCACCCCAGCCTAGCTTGATCACTGTCTCTTAAGAGGATTTGAGGGGGTGAGTTTGCCACTTCTATCATGGAAGCACAAGCGTTAGTCCCATCTGGAACATGCAGTAGTAAGATGGGGCCTTGAAAGCAAATCAACCCTTACTAGATACTGAACACACTGATTTTATAATTCAGACATCCAAACCTATCATACATGTATTTATGTACTTTTAAATTACTTAGTCCTAACTGTTATAGTATCACAAATAGATTAAGCTATTCATTAGCTAAAAGAAACACTACAGCTTTCAAGTAATAACAAACTCTTACATCTAAATCTAGGTGAATGTCTAGATACCTATATATGCATATATATATATATATATATAATTCCATATTTTATATTAGAATGATGATTCCAGTGTTGATCAAATTTTAATTATTATGGTTACTTGCATATATTATCTCGACAATATAATAGAAATTTAAGTTACTACTAATCATTTTTGAGATATATTTTGATCTTCAAGTTGCTAGAATACATTCATTTCAATAGATACAAAAATTAAGAAAATTTGTGAGTTTAATGATTGAAATGAAACTGTAGTTTCTAGCAAGAGCAAAAGTGCTGGAATTTAGTTGTATAATGCATCTATAGTATTGGAATGGACTGTATCTGATTTAATATTGCTTTTGATCATGTCTTTTGTAATATTCTTTTCTTACAAAGTCCTCAAGAAAAAAATCAGGGTTATAACTTAAATAGACACTGTATATTTTGGAGAGTCATGGTTAAAAAGATACCTAACTCTTTTTTCCTCACTCCTACATTGCATTGGTGTGATGGGAGATGTGAGGAAATAATATAAGATTCTTCAGAAATGGTCACAAACAAAAATAAATAGTAAGTTAACTGGAGTTATATTTGTGGCCAGTGAAATGTTTGATTCTTTGAACACTTTCTGGAGAAAGGCATCAATATTTCACACCATTTTAAAGAGACAATGAAACAGGAAAGCAAGAAACATGTATTTCCAAAACAGCCTCAACAATGGATTTATGAGGAAGATATAGAGCAGAAAGTGCTGAGACCTGAAGAAGAGAAATTCATAATGGAGTGATGATTGTTCAGACAAAACAACAGAAGAAAGATTCTGGTTTCCAAACCTTGCCTTCAGCAAAGAGGTCAACACTTCCTCAGGTGTTTCTGATCTTTCTCTTTTACAGATGCTAAGCTTTGCTTGAGAATTTCCATCATTTTCAAAACCATGAATACAAGCCACAGGACTCAGCCATGTTTAGACACTCAGGTCTAAATTCTTATGAGGTGAAATTCTCTGTAATAAATCTCCAGTAACACCTTATCAAATTCAAAGTGAAATAATTAAATGAAGAAAAGAGAACAGATGGCTCTATTTCTGCCCATAGAGATTATATCACTTCAGTTAGGGAGCAAAAGCAATGAGGTACTATACTTTTTGCTTAATAAGAATACAAATATTATAATCAAAGTTTTCATGCAATCAATATGTTCAATTACAATTTGTAATGGTTTCCTGATTTTTAGTAGGTTTTGAATATCTTGTACTCTAAGTGTTATAATCATTCTATTTGGTGAATCATTTTCCCAATATTGAACATGTTTCTAACTGCCTCTATAACTGACACATTTACTACATGGTGTTAAATACCATCAGGAAGCATTACAAGAATTTAGTTCCATTTTACTTTAGTAAAGTGATAACAAATATAGTAACATCATATAAAAAGAGATATTTTAAGATTATATACTGATTATTTTATTTTTTCTTTTTTTTCAGACAAATATCACTAGACACATATTAGGTTACATAAAAGTACTGACAGTTACTCAACTTAGAAAAAACATAACAGTTTCTAAACAAAGTATATTCTAATGACACTTCTATTTCTATTGGCTGTCTTGTTAGAGCATTTTTTGTTTGTTTACTAGAATTACTATGACATTTCTGCTAAATAAGATCATTCTGCTTAGAGTGTTGAGACACTGGTTCATCAAAGGTGGGCCTCTGTGAGGAACAATCATGGTGAATGATTTTATATCAAGTTACTGCAGTATCTTATTTTTCTTTAAAAGTAATATTCTTATTAGAAATCAATATTTGTTATTGAAAAGAAAACCTAGGAAAGAGGTCAGGAATTACAGATGTAAGTATCTCCAAAAGAATACAAGAGATAGATGAGAGAAACTCAGATGTAGAAAATATCATAGAAGAGATTGACACCCTGTCAAAGAAAATTTATAATGTAAAAACCTCCTAATCCAAAGCATCCTGGAAATTCAAGACACAATGGTATGACCAAATCTAAGAATAATCAGAAAAGAGGAGAACGAAGATTCCCAGTTCAAAAGACCCGAAAATGTCTTCAAAATGATAGAAGAAAACTTCCCCCAACCTAAAGAAATAAATGGCCATAAAGGTACAAGAAGCTTATAGAACACCAAATAAATGGAACCAGAAAAGAAAATCCTCCCATCACATAATAATCAAAACACTAAACTCACAAAAGAAAGAAAGAATATTAAAAGCTGCAATGGAAAAGGGCCAAGTAACATAAAAATGTAGATCTATCAGAATTACACCAGACTACTCAACAGTGAATATGAAAGTCAGAAGAGCCTTATCAGAGGTCATGCAGACTCTAAGAGAAAATAAAGGCCAGCCAGGCTACTATACCCAGCAAAACTCTGAATCAACACAGATGGAGAAACCAAAATACTCCTAGGCAAAACCAAATTCAAACAGTATCTATCTATCAATCCAATCCTACAGAGGATCCTAGAAGGAAAATTCCAACACAAGGAAGGTACTTACACCAAAGAAAAGACAAGATAGTAAGCATCTCACAATAAAGCCAAAAGGAGAGAAACACAAGCACATAAAGTCACCTATAAAAACAAACATATCAGGACCCAACCATCATCTCTCTTTAGTATCTCTCAATATTAATGGACTCAACTCATCCATAAAAACACATAAGCTGACAGACTGGATAGGAAAACAAGATCCAACATTTTAATGCAAACAAGAATCACAGCTCAATAACAAACACAGACACTATCTCAGAGTAAAAGGATGGAAAAAGGACTTCCAAGCAAAATGGTCCCAGGAACCAAGCTGGAATTGTCATTCTATTATCCAATAAAATAGACTTTTAACCAAAAGTTATCAAGCATGATGAGGACAGACACTTCATATTCATCAAGGGGAAAATCCAGTAAGAGAAAGTCTCAATTCTGAACATACATGCCCAAATGCAAGGACACGTACATTCATTAAAAAAAAAAAAAACAAATCTTTACTAAAGCTCAAAACACACATTGAACCCCAAACAACAGTAGTGGGAGACTTGAATATTCCACTCTCACCTATGGACAGGTCATTGAAACAGAAACTAAACAGAGACACAGAAAACTAATAGAGATTATGAACCAAATGGATTTAACAAATAGCTACAGAACATTTCATCATAAAAAAATAGAATATGTCTTTTTCTCAGCACCTCATGGTACCTATTCCAAATTGACTGTATAATTGGTCACAAAACAAGCCTCAACAGATACAAGAAGATTGAAATAATCTTATGCATCCTGTCAGATCACCATGGCCTAAGTCTGGACTTCAATAACAGCAAAAATAACAGAAAGCACATATACTCATGGAAACTGAACAACACTCTACTCAACAATAACTTTGTCAGAGAAGAAATAAAGAAAGAGATTAAAGACTTCATGGAATTTAATAAAAATGTTGACACATCATACCCAAACTTATGAGATACAATGAAAGCAGTGCTAATAGAAAAATTCATAGCACTAAGTGCCCTGGTAGAGATACAGAGAGATCTTACACTAACAAATTAACAGCACACCAGAGAGCTCTAGAACAAAAAAAAAGAAAACTCACCCAAGAGGAGTAGATCACAGGCAGGAAATAGTCAAACTCAGGGCCGAAATCAACCAAATAGAAACAAAGAGAACAATACCAAAGCTGGTTCTTTTAGAGAAAAACAAGATAGATAAACCCCTAGCCAAACTAACTAAAGGGCCCAGAGACATTATTCAAATTAACAAAATCAGAAATGAAAAGGGAGTCATAATAGAAATGAAGGAAATTAACTTATCACTGAGGGCATACCATGTATGTTCTTTAGTGATTGGGTTACCTCATCCAGGATGATATTTTCTAGTTCCATCCATTTGCTTAATAATTTCATGAATTCATTGTTTATATTAGTTGAGTAGTATTCCATTGTGTAAATGTACCTCATTATCTGTATCCATTCCTCTGTTGAAGGACATCTGGATTAGCCCAGAAGCACGGAATACCCAAGATACAATTCACAGACCAAATGAAGCTCAAGAAGAAGGAAGAACAAAGTATGGATACTCTGGTCTTTCTTAGAAGGAGGAACAAAATACCCACAGGAGGAGATACAGAGACAAAATATGGAGCAGAAACTGAGGGAAAGACCATACAGAGACTGTCCTTCCTAGGAATCCAGACATTATTGTGGATGCCAACAAGTGCTTGATGACAGGAACCTTTTATAGCTGTCACCTGGGAAGCTCTGCCAGTACATGACAAATACAGCAGGGGACACTCTCAGCTAACCATTGAACTGAGCACAGTATCCCCAGTGGAGGAGCTAGAGAAAGGACCCAAGGAGGAACAACAATTTGAACCACCCAGTAACCCCAGAGCTCCCAGGGACTAAACCACCAACCAAAGAATACACATGGAGGGACCCAAGGCTCCAGCTGCATATGTAGCAGAGGATGGCCTTGTTGGACATCAAAGGGAGGAGAGGCCCTTGGTCCGGAGAAGGCTCGATGCCCCAGTATAGGGGAACGCCAGAACAGGGAAGTGGGAGTGGGTGGATTGGTGAGCAGGGCAAGGTGGGGATGGGTTAGGGGATTTTCTGGGGAGGGGTACCAGGAAAAGGGACAACATTTGAAATGTAAATAAAGAATATATCTTAAAAAAAAATGAAGGAAATTCAAAAAATCATCAGATATTCTATAAAAAACCTATACTCAACAAAACTGGAAAATCTAGATGAAATTGATGGTTTTCTAGATAGATAACACATACTAAAGTTAAATCAAGAGCAGATAAGCTATCTAATCAGACCCATACCACACAAGGATCTCCAATGTCACTTGTATAACTAAGGTCTGTCTTGGCCACTCTTTAAATTTTATGCTATGATTAAACATTTTAACACACACACACACACACACACACACACACACACACACACACACACACACTAATGTTAACAGAACTTGTCAATATAATGTTATATTTTTAATTGTATTTGTCAGGCTACCAATGATTTCCCTAACTAGGGTCTAATTTTAATAAGACAAGGGTGTTTTAAGCCCTGTCTGAAGTTCCAATGCCCAGAGGAACTGCAGTCATCAAAAAATTTTTGAATGAGTAAATACACAGCAAATTTGTGAACAAAACTATGAAATGAATAAAAGTGGTCTCACACTTTCTGAGCTTTTTATTAATTAAATGGACAGTCAAAATTAACTATCATACTCAATTAGTGGTGACCCTCAATATTTTGATTAGGAATTCATGTTACATCTCCTTCCCAAGGTGAGTACATCTGTTCATGATCTTTTGATGTAAATTTTAAATGGAAGTTTCCAGAATGTTCTTTACAGTTTAATTCCACATGTCAATGTTTATATTTAAAATGGACACATTAGTGAAATGCAAGGAGTTACGACTTACCTTAAATATTTTTCATAGGCAGTTTGATCATTAAATTTTAGAATTATTTTAAATCGTCTCCTCTACAAGTGTACTCAAAACAATTACACCAAAAAATGTAATTTTATCTCATTAGTACAATTTGTTGCATATCAGAATAATCTCACTGAAGGTAAATCATAAATCAAGGACATTTCTTTATAACAAACATGTGATTTCAGAAATGGATTGATTGCTGGCAAACAAAAATGACTTAACTATTTTTAACACTGATAAATCAGTGAGGTTTAGAGATAAGAACATGAGCTGAATTAGGTTCAGAATTCTGCTGCTATGTGAGTTTCAGACACAAGGTTTCCCTCTACATGTTTTTTTTTGTTTGTTTGTTTTGTTTTGTTTTTTTTTCTGGATATTTTTTCCCCCAGTTCTTTTTAGCTGACTGGAGCAGGTAACTTAATTTTATTTCTTTGGAGTTAAAAATGCATCCAGAAAAAATACAATTGCTAGTCTAAAAATGAGCTTTTAATTTAAAATATTAAGTAAACTTTCTTCTAAGTACAATTTTAAATATATCTTCTAGATTATTTTATGTGTATAAAGATTTCGACTGACTATATATGTATGTGGAGCATATTGGTTTCTGGTTTCTGTGGAAGATGTCAGAGAACCTGGAACTAGAGTTGAAGATTGTGATAAGCTCCCTTGTGTGCTGGGAAGCAGCCTTAGATATTCCAAAGGAGAAATAAGTCCTCTTAAACACTAACCCAAACTTCAGTTCCTCAAATGACTTTATTATTTAAATTTACAACCAAATGTTTCCGAAAACATTAAAAATAAGATACATAGTAGCTCCTATCAACTGAGTCTTTCTTAGTTACATATACTAATAGAAATGTGGAAAGACTCAGAGAATCTCTAACTTCAAACATTTTTCAAATTATTTATCTATTGCTTTAAGGTATTCATAAATCACTCTGATTGAAGTACTTCTAAAATTGATGCAAATCAAATGTGAAAGGACACAGAGTGAACAAAATGCTTCAAGCAAGAGTCCTGGCTAAGTTAAATGCTCACTTTTGGAGACAGCTAGATAGTTCACCATCTTTGCCTGATAGCAAACAATGTGCAAATAAAGATCCCATTGTTGGTTTCCTTCAGAATTTGATCCTGTTCCTTCATTATGTTGTTTCCTTTCTTTTTTTCCCACCCTCTTCTTTACTATGTTTGATTCCTTATACTGAACTAATCAGAACAAATATAGAAATAGAGTGAAATTGGTGTTTACCTTTTCTCTTATATATACACAATGGAAGCAGCCTTTGAGAACACACACACATTATATATATACATATTTATATATGTATATATAAAATTAATGGAGTGATACTTTTCTCAGGAAATACTTGATGTGATAAGTTCTTATATAAGGATTTCAAGAAACAAAAAAGAATGGAAAGATATAAATATCCATGCTCACTCATAATGCATACAATTTTCATTTATTTGAAGATAGGAAAAGACTGGCATGTATTTTGATACTTATTGTAGACCCTCTTGAGGACAGATTCAAATACACTGAACACTGAGGAGTCAGTGACAGAATGCAGTCACCCAAAGTTAATTTAGACCTCTATTAATAGATGACTACCAAAATTAGACTCCTTTCTTTGGAAATGACATGGTGACAGCTGAAATGACGTTTGATGTCTCTTGAGAAAATACCAGGCCCAAGGTATAATCTGGCAGGTGTGTGTGCACATGTCCCTGCAGAAAAATTCATCACATCCTTAAAGTGGCCTCATAATCAAAAGTTCAAATTTTGCAGCAGTTTAGTTAATCCACATAATCAGTTTATACTAAAACGTTCCTTAGTATTTCTGGAAGGGCCACAAAAGACATCTCACATCATTCCAATCAGTCACAGGGTGAAACTGATTGAAAGTGACACAGACTGCAGTAAATGTTATATGGAATTTCTTAGTGTGGATGGCTGCTAATCTTCCCAAATAAATATGTTGACTAAAGTGGCAAAAAGTAGGACCTGTATTTTAATAGTTTCCATAGAAAAAAATTTAAAATGTTTAACCTTGTTTAACAATAACGTACATGCCACTTGGCTACTTCTCTTGCTTCCATTTGGTCTCTGAAGCACCTTCCATAAATGATTAGCTAAAACGACAGTTTTGCCAATGTCTAGGATTGAAAATCAAGCTCTTTCAATGCAATATTTATAAAGGAAAAAATAAACAAAGCTGTAAATTATGTGACAACATCAGATAACAAAAATAACATGAATAGCATGCACTGATAGAGATATGCCTGGAGAATTCTTTTTTATTTATTTATTCTTTATTTACATTCCAAATGATTTCCTCTTTTCTGGTTCCCCTCTCCCAGAAAGTTCCATGAGCCCTCTCCCCCTCCCCCTGTTCCCCAATCAACACCCTCCCACTTCCCTGTCCTGGTATTCCTCTACACTGCTACTCAAGCCTTTCCAGGACCAGCGTCTCCTTCCTTCTTCTTGGGCATTATGTGAATTTTGTCTTAGGTATTCCGAGCTTCTGGACTAATGTCCACTTGTTAGTTAGTGCATACCATGTGCTATTGAAGTTCTTATTTCTGATTTGCAGATGTCTGGTTGGTTCCCTTATGGTATCCTAGTTTAATTTCTGTTAGAATGAAAAAAAAAGAAAAACCCATACTGATAGAAACAATGTAGTGCATAAAAGTGTTTACTTGGTTTACAATTCTAAATCACATTCCATCATTATTGGAATCTGAGGCAGTAACTTAAGACAGGAACTTGAAGGCAGGACTGCTTGCTATTTCACTCTGACCAATTAACTCATTTCTAAGTCCAAAAAGTATAGGCGGAACTAACTATTGAGAATGATGCTTGCTCGTCTCAATATTTTTTACATGTCAGGGGTACATATCCAGGAGATGGTATTGTCCACAGTGGATTTGCTTCCTCTATGCTAGTAAGCCTCCAAGACAATCCCCTATAGACAATCACACAGGCTAATATGATCTAGGCAGTTCTTCAACTTGGGCTCTCTTCACAGATTGCTCTAGGCTGTGTCAAGTTGACATTAAGATTACTAGGACGTATGATAATGGAGCTCAATTATTTTATGGCCCAGTGAAAAGTTAATCTGTCCTTCAATATACTCCTCTCTAAAGATAGCCACATTCTATGTGACATTCAGCACATGAATTCTGAAGAAATGTAAAATTCAGTCCATAACAACAGATATTATCCCTTCATATTTTGATATATTTGTATGGAGGATAAAATTCTTCTATGTTGTAAGCACCATTCCAGGTTTTATGAACATCTCTATGTTTTTCCTGTGGGAAGTGGTGATAAACATTGTTATCTAGAGTTAATTTGTAATCTCAGTTATTCCTATTCTGCTCAATTCCTGAATTTTTCAACATGGATTTATTAGACAGAATATCAATTTAAATATTGTAAAAGTGTCTAGACCTATGAATTCAATGACGCATTTGCAGTGTCTTGCATCCTATATGTGAGTCTTTGACCATTCACTTACTTTAAGACAATGTCATGACAGTTCTTTTTTATTATTATTATTCTTTTTTAATTTTTTATTAATTATTTTATACACTCCATATTTTATTCCCCACCCACTAACCCCTATATACCCTTTAACTGTTTCACATCCCATACCTCCTTCCCTCCCTCTGTCTCCATGTGGATGTCCCCATCCTCCACCCCACCTGACTTCTAAACTCCCTAGGACCTCCAGTCTCTTGAGGATTAGGTACATTGTCTCTGAATAAACACAGACCTAGCAGTCCTCTATTGTTTGTGTGCTAGGAGCCTCATATCAGCTGGTGTATGCTGCCTGTTTGGTGGTCCAGTGTTTGAGAGATTGTGAGGGTCCAGATTAATTGAGACTGCCAGTCCTCCTACAAGGTTGCTCTCAGCTTCATTCAGCCATCCCTAATTAAACAGCAGGGGTCAGCTGCTTCTGTCCATTGGTTGGGTGCAAATATCTGCATCTGACTCTTTCAGCTGCTTGTTGGGCTTTCCAGAGTGCTGTCATGACAGGCCCCTGTTTGTCAGCACACCATAGCATGAATAGTAGTGTCAGACCTTGGGGCCTCTTGACTCTAGATCTTGCAACAGCTGAAAGTTGGGATTTAAGAATTATAGAGGCAAGCAATCTTCTGTATCTCGACCAGAGATTTTTATTTGTTTGTTGGTATCTAGGAGAGGCATTATATCCCCATTATGAAGTGATTACACAGAAAATGTTTTGTGTGCATGTATACAAGTATAATTTAGGAAAGGAAGCTGCTAAGAGTAGGTTTACATATATCTTTTCTAACTGTGTTCACTGTGAGTTATCCTTTCCCAGACCCCCTTCTTTACCCTGTCTTCTCATGCCCCAATCTTACCCTATGTCTTCAATTATTTTCTTTTACATCTTCAGACCATGCATTCTATCTCCTTCCCTTGAAATCCAACTAATGTCCTCTTACTAATTTCCCTGCTTCAGTATATATTCCAATTGTTTTTCAGCAAGCATACACCTCTAAAATTCAAACCTGGCATCGACATATGAAATATGGCATGTCTCATTTTTCATTTTTTGGGCTGTTACTGAAAATGCTGGTTTGTGTTTGTAAATTGCATAATTTCCTTTTCTTTATAGTTAATTAATATTCCATTGGGTAAATGTACTGTATATTCATTCGCATTCAACATTACAGTTAACAAATATCATCCTAAGTGAGGTAACCCAATCACAAAAGAACACACATGGTATGCACTCACTGATAAGTGAATATTAGCCCAGAAGCTCAGAATATCCAAGACACAATTCACATATCAAATGATGCTCAAGAAGAAGGAAGGAGAGGACTCTGGTCCTGGAAAGGCTTGGTGCAGCAGTGTAGGGGATACCAGAACAGGGAAGTGGGTGGGTGTTGATTGGGGAACAGGGGGAGGGGAGAGGACTTATGGGACTTTCAGGGACAGGGAACCAGGAAAGGGGAAATCAGTTGAAATGTAAATAAAGAATATATCTAAGGAAAAAAAGAAAATATTTCAAAGAACAATTTAGCATGACAAAGAAGACGTTATTCCAGATATAAAATGAATTTTGGAACAACAACAACAACAAAATAAACCAAAAAAACAAACAAACAAACAAAAAAAACCCCAAATATCTAGGTTGTTTCCACCCTTCTGCCTATTGTGATTAGAGTAACAGTGAACATAGAGGGACAAGTGTCCATAAAATAGGATGTCAATATGTTCATAACTGGTATGAATGGATCACATTTCAAAAATCTATTTCTAGATTTTGAAGAAATACAATAGTTTCTATAGAGGCTGTAATATTTGACACTCTTACTAACTGCGAATATGTGTTCCCCTTTCCCAAAATCCATGAGAATTTAGTAGTTTTATTCTGTTGAGTTAGTAGTTAGTACATCTATCCACCTACATCAGAGAAACTTCTTTAGTAGATTATGCTTAATACAGAATTTCAAAACTAGTCAATGCACAGAGATTCGAGAATATGGAGATATCAGCTCTGAATGAAAAATCAGTATTACACTACTCAACACCAAATAAGGTTCAGAGTTTATTGTGGAAAGGGGGGAAGGATATAGTGGGAGAATTAGAGATAGTGGACATGGAGCAAAGCGGGATTTGTTAGACAGGGTAAGGCCATTACATATATAAACTCACTGTGGCTATGACTTCATGTAAAAAATCAATCTGGCCAAAAGTTAGGCTTGGATTGAGGGGGAACTCTTGAAGTCCCACCCTTAGCTGAGTGGCTATTTGTAATTGATAGCTAATTGTGGGTCAATTTCAGGAATGCAAGCACTAAGAAACTCTTGACTATTCATGTCCCAGAAGGTGGCCCTGCATCTGTATATATATATATATATATATATATATATATATATATATATATATACTGTACTAAGTGGATTAGGTGATTTTAATAAGCAGAGACTATCGCATCAAACTGAAAGGGGAAAGTGTTGAGGTGCATGATGCATGAAGTAGAAGGAAGAGAATATGGTAAATTTGATCAGAACACATTATACCAGTGTATGCAATTTAACAAGAGTGAACTGTTATAAAATTTGTAAAGGACCTATGTAGCTATAGAAAAAAAACTGGTAACTTACACTGATAAGGCACACAGGGAGGGCATGACACTGTTATCCACCTCCTGCTACAGGGAAATTCTATGAAAATTCTGTTTCTTGTAATTAGAGTGAACGAACACTTACTCTCACCTATAGCAGAGCGACATCCACCTCCGACCCCCCCCACACACACACACACATTGTTTAAAAATCCAAAGATAAGTAGGTGCAGAGTGATAGACTCCTAGGACTTGAGGGAAACCTTTTACTTTTTATATAACATTTTAATTTATTATTTGATAGTTTTATATGTGATTACAGTATAGTTTGAATATGACCATCTACTCTACCCTTCCAATTCCCCTGGGACTCCATCACCAACCATAACCACCCAGCTTCATGTTCTTCCTCCTACTTTTGTATCCCTCTAACTCCAATTATTGGAAATCTGAGTTTGTTTTATGTATTGTGGTCTCACTTAAAAAAAGAAAGAAGTAAAAATGGCAATTAAGAATGTAACTATCATTGGATGAAAAGTTAGCTCACTTAAAATGTCTTTTTTTTCTCTCCAGAGTTTAAAATGTTTTGGAATTTTTCACTTCAAGTTTTAAACTATGGAAAATGCCTTAGGTAATTTGGATTGAATTGACCGAAGCTCTGACATTTCCAGATGATGCTTAGAAGGCACTATAGCCTGAAATTTTAAAAATAAAATATCAGTTTTAGCCTTGCTTCATTTTCAGAATTGCAATTAAACACGCCATATGTTGGCTAATCTGCAAATAATACATCTGTGATCTTTTGTGGAATTTCCCTCCTCCAGATTTCTATTCCAAGCTACATGTAGTTTAGAAGCATCTTCTGAACTATAGTTACCACTGTTTCCATGAGCAAAAGGTTTGGAAGACATCTATGCATCATGTAGAATATATATATTTTTTGCATGAAATAAAATAGTTTCTGGAGGGAAGACCATAGGAATTCTTATTATTATGTTACTGAAAGTCATTTTTTTGTGTACCTACACTCAGTAAATTGTTCTCACAAAAATAGCTATAATATACTTTTACACTAAGATTATATGTTATATGGTTGAACAGGACACACAAACACTCAAACTCTTCTATATAATTATATAAAATCACAAACCTTATGAAGGAATAAAATACATACATAGGGAAAAATTGAGAGTTAGATGAGTTAACAGACATATACACAAATATATTTATTCTTTTTCTCTCATTTTGACAAACCTTTTATATTCTAGAATGCTACTTAATGTCACCACCTCCACATATACATGCTTGGTCCACCCTTAACTGCCTTTCACCCATGGAGAAATGAACAGTTTTCTTCTTCTGGTTTGAAGACGTTCAATACTGAGGACAGTACTAGAATGTGCTTACTCTTCTTTCAATATGAACCAAAAGATAATAACAATTTTACAGACTCCTTTTCCTATTTTCAATCTTCCACAGCATATAATAAACTGTGGATTTTATTGTCAAAGTACATTGTATGCTGGAAAATCTAAAAAGAATAAAAATGAGAAATGGGCAAGCACAACTAGATTGTTAAGGGAAGGAGGATATTTGGAAATTTACAATGCATTAGAAATTTCTCCAGGAACCTTCTGCAAACCTCTGGATTGCTAAAAGGAAAGGAATTCTACTTTAATTACTATTCAGTTGTATAGCAAGCTGCAAAGAACAACAGAGTTTGAATCACAAGGCACATAGCTTATTAGGAATGTGGTTATATTTCATGGGCATGTAATATAACATATGGTAGTTTTCCAGTACACAGCACTATTCTATTTCAATTTACCATGTAGTAATACTTTTGTATAAAAACACTTGGTAATATTCTCTATTGACTACACCTCTATTTGTAGCACGTAGTCAGTATTTACACTAAAGTAGACTGAAATGATAAATAACATGGACATAACAAAGATTAAAGCCAAAAAAAATATGATTTTAAATATCTTAAAGCATTTTGGAACAAAGAGTGTAACAACTTTTCGGAGTTTTTATTAGCTTGTTAATTTAGAATTCAATAAGTTGAGCCATGAAAACAAAAGTTTACATGATAAAATATTTAAAAGAAAACAAATAAACAAACATAGCATATTTTCCTCTATCTGTGAGGCAAATGGACAATAAATACATTGGAAAGAAAAGTCCCTATTAGAAATTTTGATGGGACCTTGGGCAAAGAAACATAGACTCTGAAACAATTAGCAATAGCTGATCAAGAAATCAATGGAGGGTGGTGTACCCACATCACACTTCAGGGAATATCGTCTATGAGGATTGTCATAGTACATCCTAATAGCGAAAGCTAACATTATCTAGACCATTAGGAAGGAGTCACTAACTGTTGAGAGATGTCTAAGCTGAGTTCCAAACAAGATATTCCTGCTTGTCAGTGGTTGAAAAAAGTAAACAAGCAAAAAAGCATCCAAACATCCTCTTTATTAATACCAACAAAGAGTGTATATAACCAATAGGATAAGTGTATATCTTTCAAGAGGAGAAACTTCCACTTAAACACACACACACACACACACACACACACACACACGCTCATACATGCACACACACACATGCACATGTGCACAAATGCATGCACGCCAAATCTCACTGTTTTATGACAACTAAAATATAACATCTTCACTATTCTGTGAAGGAATAGTATTACTTTTATAAATTACAATAAAGTATTTATTACTGTTAGGTATTATCCCCAGAACTTAGATATCAAAAACAAAGATTTATTTTCTCAAAATGTCAGTTCGTTGAGCGGGTTCAGTCTGTGACTCAGGTCTTTGGTGATATTGTGGAGACTTTTTCAGGCAGAACAGCAGTCATATCAAGACTTAACTATGTGTAAAGGATCCACTTTCAATCTGAGTTGTGCAATTTTAAAACTTATTGTTTCACAGCTATGAACCAATCATCCAGGACTCAAGCTATCCAGGAATTTCATCCCACGAAAGAAGAAGAGAGGAGGAAAAGAAATCTTTTCAAAGTTGAATTTAGTTCAAATTGAGATGACTTTCTGGACTATTTCCTCTTACACTGCATTGGCAATAACCACATCATATGGTCACACCAAGTGCAAAGCAGATGGGGATGTAGTCGTTTATTCTGTCAGGAACATGCCCAGACTTTGAAAAGTCCTGATACCAAAATGGAAGAGAAAATTTGACAGACAACTAAGAATACCATCATTTTGCTTCACTGAATTTTAAAAAGGATACATTCTTATTAAAAACAGTAAGGTAAGGGCAATTAAGAAGTAAATGGCAGAAATAGGCTGTAAAGTGCCATCTACAATCTCATTTCCCTAACAGAAACATATGTAAGTAACATTGTGTGCTGCATGTCCTTCCTTTTCTAGATATAGATTCTTAATGATTTTGAAATATTTTTGGGGTATTCAATGCACTTGAAAAAGAAAATAAAGATAGTGAAGTTTGACCTGTCTCTGCGAATGTTTCAGGAAAGGAAACTTGAATGCTAGACTAGTTTTGACACTGGCTACAGCAACAAAATTGTTCATGATACCCTAAAAGGACTTACAAGTAAGTGGGATTGTTTAATTCAGGAAGCAGAGTATCTTAGGCACTTTCCACAGTGTACTTTTGAACATCTATTTTGGGCATTTCAATTGGAAGTTTGGAATGTTCTATGAAAAGAAGAAACTGAAATAAGAAGTTTGCTTTATTTATCATGGTAGTGACAATCCAGTCATGAGATGCTGCATTCCCTGGGAGCTGTGCTGAGTGAGATGTGAGGGAGGGAAGAAAAAGAAAGCCACTTTCAAAAGTAAGAAACTAAGAGGTAGAATTTAATGTAAAGAAATTAGCATTTTAAACTCTTACCCTTAATATTTGTATGCTTATCACAGAATAACAGGTAATAATATAATTGAAAGAAAATAAACAATGAGTCATAAGAAGTACTTAAGATGGCAAAACTCTAAAACACCTAAACCAGGATTGTCAGTAGAGTTGTGTAATTCAGAGACAGAAGTCTCAAGAGGTAACTTGTTGTAGACTCTGGGACATGTCAACCAGATACTGAAAGCAGTAGAAAGTGAGGAAAGAGTGATGAGCAGCTACAAAGATTTACTTCTCACATTTTCACTAGGCATTCAAAAGAGAAGGCTTTAACACTTTTGAGTAAGTGTAATTTGGAAAATGTAAAGAATCCAGTGATGGTACTGGGGGCTTATTATTGCTGTGGGAAGCTATGTTGTCATATGTGCTTTATATTACTCTAATTAGATTACATTTGGTAGAGTGTGTTGATGAAGTACACTCTTGAAAAGCAACCAAAAATTTAGGCAATGAGCACTTGGTATCACATGCTGGTGAGAATAGGGGTGAGAACAAAAAGTGAACTAGTACAAACATATTCTTTTACTTCTGAAGAACACTGGCTTCAGACTTTAAGATATTGTTGAGATCCCAGTATTTCCCAAAATGTATGAGGAAAAAAATTCGTATGTCAAATAGCATTACAAATTTTGAGAGCCACTGCTCTAGACAATATTTCCTTCCAAAGATCAGAATTTGAATTACATTTCCAAAGTAACTCTGAAGCAATAATAGAAATGTCCTTCTTTTTTATTTGGAGAATCATGGACAACAACATGATCCTATCCTTCTTAGATACTATCAAGATATGTCTTACTTTAAACCACATTCCATCGAGTTAGAGCTAAGGCTGAGTCCTATTCCTGTAAATGTAATTTGGTACCTCCCTTGTGGATTTGGGGAGGGGAAGTTAAATGAAAAGCATACCTAAAACTTCCAGGATAGATCATCACTTGCTTGCCTTTATAAGGACCAACTAAACTGATTGATAGCTAATATGATCCAAGTTCAGGATGTTACAGCTGTTGTAGCAGTTATGCAACAGGCCTGGGAAATCTGACATGCACATTTCTCTCTCCAAACAAGAAAGAAGCAAATAACAGTAGAGTAAAACTCCTATAACAGCAAGTTAAAAGCCATAGCTGCCAAAGCTCAAAGTAAGTTTCATTTCAACATGAAATTTATGTTAATTTCAGCTCATTAGTTCCCTATGATTACCATAACACCTAATCTAGGTATAAGTTCTTAATTTAGTAATTGCTTAAGAATTCATGAAGAAATATTGATTTTATGAAACTATTCTTTTATAACTCTTAGTAAAAACATATAGTTTGAAGTCAATGAATATTTATTTAGCATTTTTACGAGCAGCATTGCTAGCACACGGTAATCATGGCAGTTATTATGGTCACCTTGCTGTCGAGTAATTTGGAGAAAGTATGAAGATTGAATGCATTTATATGCTCCATTCCAGAAAGACTATTGATCAAAGAGGAAAGTTCTAGAAAAAAACATTAGCACTGACTTTACAAACAAAACAAAAAAAAAATATTTCTCTTTCTATTTTTCAAAAGGAAATTCTACATAGCAATATTTAATAACTGTCCAAGAGTGATGGATATTGCAGACACAAATCTGACTCATGATTTTTTTCCATATGGAATGAAAATCTGAGTTTTTTTCCGTGTAAACATAAGTACCTGAGGTAATGAGCAGATCCTTCAAGAGAGCACGCTGGCCTTCCTCTTTCCCACCATTGCCCTTTTTATGTTAACTGAAGAGGTTCAGCATCTTAATGCTACTGATTTAAGAGTTCCACGGTCCCCTAAAAGTGTTTTCTGGTGTGGAGTTTTGGCTCATATTTGTAATTCCAGTAATTTTGAGGTAGAAAAGCAGGTAGATTGCTATGACTTTGAGGACAGCCTTGGCTACATAATCAGATCCTACCTCAAGATAGAGAGCAGGGCAGTGGGAGAGAGAAGGTGAGAGGAGAGGAGAGGAGAGGAGAGGAGAGGAGAGGAGAGGAGAGGAGAGGAGAGGAGAGGAGAGGAGAGGTTTGGATTGGACACTGCTCCGAAATACCAAGTTAAATAAAGATGCTAGAGCTAAGGCAGTGGCTCACATATTAGAACTTACCTAGCATGCCTGAAGTTCTTGGTTTGATCCCCAGTAGCACACAAATTAGGCAGAGAAATTTATTACTGGGATGACAATGCTGAGAGATAGAGGAAGGGAGGCTCAAAAGTTCAAGATTATCCTTGACTACATGAGTTTCAGACCAGTCTAGAATGAGACCCTTCTCTAAATAAATAAATACTTAAGCCTACAATCAAAGCAAAGAATCAAAAGCTACCCCTCCTCCAAAAAAAAGCCAAGTTCCAAACTCAGCCTCCTTTTCTGTATGATGCTGTGTCTGTAAAGGCTCAGAACTTAACCTCACCAGTTTTCTGAATGACATGGAAGGATCCTGCTACAAAGGATGAGTCCTGGAATCATGAGGCACCACATACTGACCACTAGAATCTAGACCTGAGAAGGGAAGACTAAAAGCTCGTTAGAGCGGAAAGCAGTGTAAGGTCTCTGCAAACTCATTGGCTCTTGTCATATGTTTTCGGAGTTTCTGATTTCTCTTAAAGCAGGAACACGTTCAAAGGGAGCTAATTGTTCATGCGTGGACTTAGTGGGGGTAACTGCTTTTCAGTGTAATTGAATGAGCAGATTAGTTTCTACTGCTAGCTTGTCTTTTTCTAGCATGGGAACCTTGCTGCAAAGGAGCAAGCAGGGGAAACAGTCCTAAGACTAGAGCTGATGGGTGCCTGAAATAAAAGCACCAGGCCAGCTTTCATGTAGCTTTTTGACACGCATCAACTGCTCCTTGTTTCTGTGGCCTTCACACTTGACCAATAAGTCCCAAATGCTAGCTTGCTTTAGCATGAAACCACTGGACCAGAAAATAGGGTATTTGCTCTAAGCAAACCTAGGAAAATCCCTTCTTATCTCTCCATCTCCCTCTTGTCATTTACAGTTAAGCAGAAAGAAAACGAATTCATTCAATGAAAATTAATTGATTAGGTATTGAGGAGATATTGCTATTTTCTTACTTAAACATCCCTTCCACTTGAAAGAAGATTTGCTAATAATACAGTATTTGGCTTATCCCTGCCTCTTATCAAATCTTGAGACAGAGCACCCTCAATTACCAGATTGAGAGCAGGGTTTTTTGTTTTTTGTTTTTTTTTACCTTTTCCATGCCACAGGCCAGTGGTTCTCATCTGTCCTAATGTTGTGACCCATTAATGTGGTTCCCAAACATGAAATTATTTTTGTTGCTACATCATATCTGGAATTTTACTGATTTTATTGATCATTATATAAATATCGGTATTTTCCATTGGTCTGAGTAAGCCCTGTGAAAGGGGTGTTTGACACCGTCAAAAAGGGTCGTGACCCACAGGTTGAGAACCACTGCCCTACGGCTACATTTTATACAATAGTACTGGTCCCATTCAGTTATAACCTGAAAAGTGGAGACAAATCAGTCTAATTCTTGAGCAAAAGAGTAGGTTGTTCTGTTTGGTTCTAATAGTGTTCTGTAGTCTCAAGGGCAAGATATTTTTGAACTTCATCCGGCATTATCTTATTTTTGTTTGCTTGTGTCATTTTTTTAATGGGGCACATGTGAGGGAGAATGTGAAGATGTAGCCCTCAGAGACATTGATGTGCCCCTCCAATATGTCCGTTGCACCTGGAGATGTGGGGATACAGTTGAAAAACCCAGACTTCATTATCATCAAAAGAGACTTGTTTCTTAGTGTAAAGACAAATATTAGTGAACTATTAACTTTACAGATGTCTTAAGTTAATAGTATACAACAGAGTGATCAAGAAACAGGGTTCCTTTCAGAGTACATTGCAGTGGCATTTCAAGATAGAATCTGAAAGGGCCAAAAGAGTCCTGTGAAATTTTGAAGAAAAAAAATTCAAGCAGTAGAAAGAGTAATTAAAAATTGTTTTCAGGAAAGAAAGAGCTGGGCAGTTCTGTGGTCAGCTGGGTGCCAGCTCCGCTGTGGGACATCCGCACTGCAGAAGGACCCACACTGGGAGAGAGCGCACCCGCACCGGGAGAAAGCTCACCAGCCTCCCCTTAGCGACCTCTGCTCTGGGGATTGACTACACTGAGCCTTCAGGTACGCAGGGATTTCCCAATATAACATCAACATCTCTTGGGACACAGCCTGCTGGGCTTCCATCTGCGCCCAAGAGCAGGGCAGCTTTGTGGTCAGCTGGTCGCCAGCTCTGCTGTGGGCCAACTGCCCTGCAGAATGATCTGTGCAGAGAGGGTACACAGTGCACTCCGCCATCTTTGTTCCGGCAACAGAGCCGTTGGGACCTCCAGGTGCAGGGATAACCGAGCATAATTTTCCTTGGGACTCAGCCAGCTTGTGTGCTCCCTACACCCAAGAGCTGGGCAGTTCTGTGGTCACCTACATGCCAGCTCTGCTGTGGGACATCTGCCCTGCAGAGGAACCCACACCTGGAGAGAGCACACGTGGAGAGAGCTCACCAGCCTCCCCTTAGCCACCTCTGCTCCGGGGATTGACTACTCTGAGTCTACAGGTACGCAGGGATTCCCCAAGTATAACATCACGTGGGGCAAGGCACATCAGGGCTCCAAAGTCACTCAGGAGCAGGGCAGCCCCCCGGGAATTGGTGCAAGGGGAATCCCGGTAATGGGGGAGGGGGGCCAAAAATAGCCTTGCAGGCTCACAGGAGGTCCAACCAGCAGCCAGTGACAGCAGAATCAACTAACACCAGAGGTAACCAGATGGCAAAAGGCAAACGTAGTATTGTTACTAACAGATCAAGGCAATATGGCACCATCCGAACCCAACTCTCTAACAACAGCAAGTCCTGGATACCCCATCACACCTGAAAGGCAAGATCTGGATTTAAAATCACTTCTCATGATGCTATTAGAGGTTTTCAAGAAGGACACAAATAAATCTCATAAAGAAATACAGGAGAACATGAATCAACGGGTAGAAGCCCTTACGAAGTAAACACAAAAATCGCTTAAAGAAATGCAAGAGAATATGGGTCAAGAGATGGAGGCCCATAAGGAGGCAACACAAAAATCGCTTAAAGATAAACAGGAGAACATGAATCAGCAGGTAGATGCCCTTACAAAGTAACCACAAAAATCGCTTAAAGAAATAAAGGAGAATATGGATCAACAGGCAGAAATCCTGAAGGAGGAAACACAAAAATATCTTAAAGAAATACAGGAAAACACAAACAAACAAGTGAAGGATCTGACCAAATCTATGCAGGATCTATAAAAGAAGTAGAAACAACTAAGAAATCACAAAGGGAGACAACTTTGGAGATAGAAAACCTTGGGAAGAAATAAGGGGTCATAGATGCAAACATCAACAATAGAATACAAGAGATGGAAGAAAGAATCTCAGGTGCTGAAGATACCATAGAAAGCATTGACCCAACAGTCAAAGAAAATGCAAAAGGCAAAATAATGTGTAACCCAAAACATTCAGGAAATCCAGGACACAATGAAAAGACCAAACCTAAGGATTATAGGTATAGAAGAGAGTGAAGATTTGCAACTTAAAGGGCCAGTAAATATCTTCAACAAAATTATGGGGGAAAACTTCCCTAACCTAAAGAAAGAGATGCCGATGAACATACAAGAAGCCTACAGAACTCCAAACAGACTGGACCAGAACAGAAATACCTCCCATCACATAATAATCAAAACATCAAATGTACTAAATAAAGAAAGAATATTAAAAGCGGTAAGAGAAAAAGGCCAAGTAACATATAAAGGAAGACCTATCCGAATCACATCAGACTTCTCACCAGAGACTATGAAAGCCAGAAGATCCTGGGCAGATCTCATACAGACTCTAAGAGAACACAAATGCCAGCCTAGACTACTATACCCAGCAAAACCCTCAATCACCATAGATGGAAAACCCAAGATATTACATGATAAAACCAAATTTACACAATATCTTTCCACAAACCCAGCCCTGCAAGGGATAATAGGTGGAAATCGACAATACAAGGAGAGAAACTACACCCTGAAAAAAATGAGATAGTAACCTTCTTTCATCAAACCCAAAACTAGATAACCACTCAAATATAAAGATTGTGTCAAGAATAACAGGTGGCAATAATCACTATTCCTTAATCTCTCTTAATATCAATGGTCTCAACTCTCCAATAAAAAGACATGAACTAACAGACTGGATAAGTAAACAAACAGAACCCATCATTTTGCTGCGTGCAGGAAACGCACCTTAGCATCAAAGACAAACACTACCTCAAAGGAAAAATCCACCAAGAAGAACTCTCAATCCTGAATATATATGCTCCAAATGTAAGGGCACCCTCATTTGTAAAAGAAACTTTACTAAAGCTCAAAGAACTCATCGCACCTTACACAATAATAGTGGGCGACTTCAACACCTCGCTCTCTGAAATGGATCATTCAGGAAAGCAGAAACTAAACAGGGACACAGTGAATCTAATTGAAGCCTTGGACCAAATGGAACTAACAGATATATATAGAACATTTTATCCTAAAGCAAAAGAATATAAAAGAATCAGCACCTCATGGTACCTTCTCCAAAATCGACCATATAACTGGTCACAAAACAGACCTCAACAGGCATAAGAAGATCGAACTAATCCCATGCCTCTTATCAGATTCCTATGGAATAAGGGTGGTCTTCAATAACAACAAAAACAACAGAAAGCCCACATACATGTGGAAGCTGAACAATGCTCTTCTCAATGATACCTTGATCAAGGAAGAAATAAAGAAAGAAATCAAAGATTTTTTAAATTTAATGAAAATGAAGGCACAACATACCCTAATTTATGGGACACAATGAAAGTGGTGCTAAGAGGAAAATTCTTAGCCTTGAGTGCCTCCAAAAAGAAACAGGAGAGAGCATGCACTAGCAGCTTAATGGCACACCTGAGAGCCCTGGAACAAAAAGAAGCAAATAGAACCAAGAGGAGTAGAAGGCAGTTAATCATCAAACTCAGATCTGAAATCAATCAAGTAGAAACAAATAAAACCATACAAAGAAGCAACAAAAAAAGGAGTTGGTTCTTTGAGAAAATCAACAAGATAGATAAGCCCTTAGCCAGACTAACCAGAGGGCACAGAGACAGTATCCAAATGAATAAAATCAGAAACAAAAAGGGAGAGATAACAACAGAAACTGAGGAAATTCAAAAAATCATCAGATCCTACTACAAAAGCCTGTATTCAACACAATTAGAAAATCTGGAGGAAATGGACAATTTCCTAGACAGAAACCAAATACCAAAATTAAATCAGGATCAATCTAAACCATCCTATAACCCCTGAAGAAATAGAAGTGGTCATTGGAAGTCTTCCAACCAAAAAAAAAAGCACAGGTCCAGATGGTTTTAGTGCAAATTTTATCAGACTTTCAAAGAAAACCTAACACTAATACTCTTCAAACTATTCCACAAAATAGAAACAAAAGGAACACTACCCAACTCGTTCTATGAAGCCACAATTACGCTGATATCAAAATCACACAAAGATCTGACAAAGAAAGAAAATCTCAGGACAATTTCCCTTATGAATATCAATGCAAAAATACTCAATAAAATTCTTGCCAACCAAATCCAAGAACACATCAAAACGATCATTCACCACGATCAAGTACACTTTATCTCAAGCGATGGAGGGATGGTTCAATATAAGGAAGTCCATCAATGTAACCCACTACATAAACAATCTCAAATAAAAAAAAACACATGGTCATTTCATTAGATGCTGAGAAAGCATTTGACAAAATTCAACATCCTTTCATGCTAAAGGTCTTGGAAAGATCAGGAATTCGAGACCCATATCTAAACATAGTAAAAGCAATTTACAGCAAACCGGTAACCAACATCAATCTAAATGGAGAGAAACTTGAAGCAATCCCACTAAAATCAGGGACTAGACAAGGCTGCCCTCTCTCTCCATATCTTTTCAATATAGTACTTGAAGTTCTAGCTAGAGCAATTAGACAACAAAAGGAGGTCAAAGGGACATGAACTGGAAAGGAAGAAGTCAAATTGTCACTATTTGCAGACGATATGGTAGTATAGTTAAGTGACCCAAAGAACTCCACCAGAGAACTCCTACAGCTGATAACTTCAGCAAAGTGACCAGATATAAAATCAACTCAAGCAAATGGGTAGCCTTCCTATACTCAAAGGATAAGCAGGCTGAGAAAGAAATAATAGAAATGATACCCTTCACATTAGCCACAAACAATATAAAGTATCTTGGTGTGACTCTAGCCAAACAAGTGAAAGATCTGTATGACAAGAACTTCAAGTCTCTGAAGAAAGAAATTGAAGAAGACCTCAGAAGATGAAAAAATCTGCCATGCTCATGGATTGGCAGGATTAATATAGTAAAAATGACCATCTTGCCTAAAGCAATATAAAGATCCAATGCGATCCCCATCAAAATCCCAACTTAATTCTTCTTAGAGTTAGAAAGAGCAATTCAAAAATTCATCTGAAGTAACAGAAAACCTAGGATAGCTAAAACTATTCTAAAGAGTAAAAGAACTTCTGGTGGAATCATTATCCCAGACCGCAAGCTGTACTACAGAGCAGGAGTGTTAAAAACTGTATGGTATAGGTACATTGACAGGCATGTATATGCAAAAACAGATTTGAAGACCCAGAAATGAATCCACACTCCTGTGGTCACTTGATCTTTGACAAAGGAGCTAAAACCATCCAGTGAAAAAAAGATAGCCTTTTCAACAAATGGTGCTGGTTCAAATGGAGATCAACATGCAGAAGAATGCAAATCAATCCATTCTTATCTCCTTGCAATAAGTTCAATTCCAAGTGGATCAAGGACCTCCACATAAAACCAGACACACTGAAACTAATAGAAAGGAAACTAGGGAAGAACCTTGAACATATGGGCACAGGGGAGAATTTCCTGAACAGAACTCCAATAGCTTATGCTCTAAGATCAAGAATTGACAAATGGGACCTCATAAAATTACAAAGTTTCTGTAAGGCAAAAGACACTGTCAAAAAGACAAAGCAGCAACCAACTAACTGGCAAATGATCTTTACCAACCCTACATCCGACAGAGGGCTAATATCCAATATATACAAAGAACTCAAGAAGTTACACCCCAGAGAGCCAAATAACCCTATTAAAAAATGGGGTACAGAGCTAAACAAATTGTTCTCACCTGAAGAATAATGGTTGAGAAGCCCCTAATGAAATGTTCAACATCTTTAGTCATTAAGGAAATGCAAATCAAAACAACCCAGAGATTCCACCTCTCACCAGTCAGAATGGCTAAAATCAAAACACAGGAGACAGCAGGTGTTGGTGAGGATGTGGAGAAAGAGGAACACTCCTCCACGGCTGGTGGGATCGCAAGCTGGTACAACCACTCTGGAAAGCAGTCTGGTGGTTCCTCAGAAAACTGGGCATGACACTTCCAGAGAATCCTGTTATACCACTCCTGGGCATATACCCAGAGGCTTTACCTGCATGCAATAAGGACACATGCTCCACTATGTTCATAGCAGCCTTATTTATAATAGCTAGAAGCTAGAAAGATCCCAGATGTCTCTCAATGGAGGAATGGATTCAGAAGATGTGGTATATTTACACAATGGAATACTACTCTGCAATTAAAAACGATGAATTCACAAAATTCTTAGGCAAATGGTCAGAAATGGAAAATATCATCCTTAGTGAGGTAACCCATTCACAAAAGAACACACATGGTATGTAGTCACTGATAAGGGAATATTAACCCAGAATCTAGGAATACCCAAGACACAATTCACATATCAATAGATTTCCAAGAAGATGGAAGGAGAGACCCCTGGTCCTGGAAAGACTGGATGTAGGGGGATACCAGGACAGTGAAGTGAGAGTGGGTTGAATGGGGAACAGGGTGAGGGAAGAGGGCTTATGGGACTTTTGGGGAGTGAGGAAACGGGAAAGGGGAAATCATTCGGAATGTAAATAAAAAAATATAGAAAATAAAAAAAATTCTAAATAAAATTCTTTTCAATTGTTTAAGCAACAAACAAACAGACAAGCTAATTTGACTTGGAATAAAATGATTACAGAAAGAAAATATACAAAACTTTTATTAAACTGACAAGCAAAATCTAACTGCTCATGTGATAAAATAGATGTATATTAGTTAATAACTATATAGAAAAGGTAGAAGACAATTGGAAAATAGACAGACATGCAACATTCAGGTCAAATCTTTTCATAGAATACAGTTTAAAAGTTGGGAAAGTAGAGTTTTGTAATTTAGAGTCCTCAAAAAGAACTGACTATTTTTGCTTTTGTTTTGCATTATTCTCTCATGTCTAGCAAAATTCGCTAGCTAAGTATCTTCAGACATAATCATAAAAATATAAGTAATATGAATCATATGAAACTCAAATGAACCTAACCCTATATCTTTACCTAAGGAACATAAATTCTTCCACTCAAATCTATCTCTGTAATATTAGCAAATTATTGCACACACACCCCCATTTTAACTAGACAGTGTCTTCCTGGGTTCTTCATTTCTTTCTTACGATCTGTGTTTTCCTTCATTTTATTTCACAAATTCTGGAAAATTAATAAGTAGAGAACAGGATTAAAGAATGTAGCTAATTTGTCTCAAGAAAAGCACAGTGGCTTGAAAAGGTAGAATAAACATGCTTAATTCTGCATTGCTTATATGAATGGAATCTAAGACATTTTGCTGTCTATAATAACAGGCCTAGTATGAATGGCATTAAAATATGTTTTTGGCCACACAGCCCTGTATTGTTTATTAACCACACTAGATTCCAATATGCAAAATGTCATAATTTCTCTATAAATTCAAAATATATAGTAAACCATGTTTCTGAAAGCCTGTCTCAGTGACCCCATGTGTCAAGGGCATTCTGATCAGTCACACTTCACAGGAGATGGTAGTAAGGGGGAGAAGCCCAGGATCACAAAGTTGAGATAACCAATCTGTTTTTAAAATCTGTAAGATCTGGGATACACAGTCTGACTTTTTTGATTGTGTCTCATTTGGAAGAGATCTTCATGACGTGGACTACTTAGTTTGCCTGAGCAAGTCCTGTTCCCTGAATTCAAATTACCCTCTTCACTCTTACAGACAATAACATTTATTTAGAGATAAAGTAGATGTGGTTTCTCATTCCTGTTACTTACCTTATTTCCCTTGGAAACATGAACAAGCCCCACACTTCTAATTTCCTCCCCTACAATATGAGTATGAAGTAATATATCCCTGAGTGTTTTGCAGTATTTGAATGCACAGTAGCAATGGTTACTGTTCATTCTCTTTTTTTCTTTTTTTTAATTGTTTCTTAGACATATTCTTTATTTACATTTCAACTGATTTCCCCTTTCCTGGTTCCCTGTCCCTGAAAGTCCCATAAACCCTCTCCCCTCCCCCTGCTCCCCAATCAACCCCCACCCACTTCCCTGTCCTGGTGTCCCCTACACTGCTGCACCAAGCCTTTCCAGGACCAGGGCCTCTCCTCCCTTCTTCTTGAGCATCATTTGATATGTGAATTGTGTCTTGGATATTCTGAGCTTCTGGGCTAATATTCACTTATCAGTGAGTACATACTATGTGTGTTATTTTCTGATTGGGTTACCTCACTTAGGATGATATTTTCCAGTTCCACCCATTTTGCCTAAGAATTTCATGAATTCACTGTTTTTAATAGCTGAGTAGTATTCCATTGTGTAAATAAACCACTTTTTCTGTATCCATTCTTCCATTGAGGGACATCTGGGTTCTTTCCAGCTTGTGGCTATTATAAATAGCATGTGTCCTTACTACATGCTGGGGAATCCTCTGGGTATATACCCAGGAGTGGTATAACGGGGACCTCCAATTTTTCATGCCCAGTTTTCTGAGGAACTGCCAGACTCATTTCCAGAGTGGTTGTACCAGCTTGCAATCTCACCAGCAGTAAAGGAGTGTTGGTCTTTCTCCCCATCCTCACCAGCACCTGTTGTCTCCTGAGTTTTTGATCTTAGTCATTCTGACTGGTGTGAGGTGAAATCTCAGGGTTGTTTTGATTTGCATTTCCCTGATGACTAAGGATGTTGAACATCTGTTTAGGTGCTTCTCAGCCATTTGATAGTCCCCAGGTGAAAATTCTTGGTTTCGCTTTGTACCCCATGTTTAATAGTGTTATTTGGCTCTCTGGAGGCTAACTTCTTGAGCTCTTTGTATATATTAGATATTAGCCCTCTGTCGTATGTAGGATTGGTAAAAATCTTTTCCCAATTTGTTGATTGCCGTTTTGACCTATTGACAGTGTCCTTCGCCATACAGAAACTTTGTAGTTTTTTTTTTATTAATACTTTTTTTTTCTCATTTTTTTTATTTTATTTTTTTAATTTACATTCCAAATCACTTCCCCTTTCCCGTTTCCTCCCTCCCCGATTTTATGATGTCCCATTTGCCAATTCTTGATCTTAGAGCATAATCTATTGCTGTTCTGTTCAGGAAAATTTCCCCTGTGCCCATGTGCTCAAGGCTATTCCCCAGTTTCTTTTCTATTAGTTTCAGTGTCTGATTTTATGTGGAGGTCCTTGATCCACTTGTACTTGAACCTGGTACAAGGAGATAAGAATGGATTGATTTGCATTCTTTTGCATGCTAGCCGCCCGTTGAACCAGCACCATTTGTTGAAAAGGCTATCTTTTTTCCACTAGATGGTTTTAGCTCCCTTGTCAATGATCAAGTGACCATAGGTGTGTGGGTTCATTTCTGGGTCTTCAATTCTATTGTATTGATCTACCTGCCTGTCACTGTACCAATCCCATGCAGTTTTTAACACTATTGCTCAGTAGTACTACTTGATGTCGGGAATACTTCACTTTTGAGAATAGTTTTAGCTCTCCTGGGTTTTTTGTTATTCTAGATGAATTTGAGAATTGCTCGTTCTAACTCTATGAAGAATTGAGTTGGGATTTTGATGGAGATTGAACTGAATCTGTATATTGCTTTTGGCAAGATGGCCATTTTTGCTATATTAATTGTGCCAATCCATGAGCATGGAAGACTTTTCCATCTGCTTGGGTCTTATTTGATTTCTTTCTTCAAAGTCTTGAAGTTCTTGTCATACAGATCTTTCACTTGTTTGGTTAGAGTCACACTAAGATACTTTATATTGTTTGTGGCTATTGTAAAAGGTGTCATTTCCCTAATTTCTTTCTCAGCCTGGTTATACTTTGAGTATAAGAAGGCTACTGATTTGCTTCAGTTAATTTTATATCTGGCCACTTTGCTGAAGTTGTTCATCAGCTGTAGGAGTTCTCTGGTGGAATTTGTTGGGTCGCTAAACTATACTATCATGTCATCTGCAAATAGTGACAATTTGACTTCTTCCTTTCCAGTTCATATCCCTTTGACCTCCTTTTGTTGTCTAATTGCTCTAGCTAGAACTTTCCACTTGATGGATGAAAAGTCAACTGAGAGTTGGGACTCTAGTTATCCTCTAGTGAGGATTTAAATGGATTACATTAATTGAGATAGAACAACACAACCCTGTGTCCACCATAAATCCCTGCTGGGAATCTGGATTATGGAAGTGAAGAAAAGAATGCTGAGTACCAGTATATACCCATCACTCCCTCTTTGCTGATTGTGGATGTAACTGGTCTAGCAACTTCAAGTCTGCTGACAGGACTTCCTGTGATAATGAATTAAATCCTTCATCTGTGAATCATAATAAATCCTTCTGTCATTTTGATGCTTTTCTCAAAGTAACTTATCACTGCAACACAAAACCTAAGACAGTAGTATTATAAAAATACATAGATCCTACTGATTAAATAGTTATTTTTAAAGAAGAACATGTTTAAATTGTAATCAGAGTGCTAGAGTCTTTAATACTTAAAATTTGTGAAGTGAGTGCTAATCCTGCTGAACTAGGGTAAAGATCATCAACCCATTTTTTTTTTTTTGTCATATTAAGCAAACTTTATTTTTCTGTTCACATGCCTGTCTCCTTAATGGCAGTTTGAGAGAACAGCACTAGTTAAGTTCTCAGACCTCTTTTATGGGAAAAAAAAATGCAAGCTTTGGATTTCCAGATGAATGTGGCAGCATTAGAACCTTTAACTGTGCTTTATGGATGATAATACTGAGACTCAAATGCAGATCAAATCCTCAAACTGTTTTTGAGAAATCTCCATAAATATTTTTACTATAAAATTCATTTGATCATATTAACTCTTCTATATTATCCTTTTTAACCCATCTTTCTCTTTTCTATGTACTGTACTTAATAATTCTTCTTTTAATTTTAAGCACTTTTTGCACCTTAGTTTCCAAATATTGTAAGAGAAAACATATGAGAAATGGCTGCTCAAGTCTTGCTTCACTTTTTACAATGCTCTCTAGTTTTAATTATTTTTTTGCAAATGACATAATTTTATTCATCTTTATGACTTAATGAAAATCCTTTACCTGAATCCCTACCACATTGTAAAATAAAATTGAATTTCCTGATCTCTGGGTCTGAGATGGCTCACTGTGTGCTCACAACCAAGAGGCCTTGGCAGAAGTTATAGTGCCTAACTTTGATGACAGATCTTAAAATATAACTCAGCTTCTGCCTTGTTGGCTGTTGTAATTTTACCCTTGATCATAACTTCAGTTACTAAGAAAATATTCTTAATTTCCAGGCCTAGCCATGCTATAAGAAGACCAAACTTTAACCCATAGAAACCATAAAGAATGATGCATGTCCACAATGATGGCTCAGAAGGTAGAGAGAGACTAAAGTCCTCCACCTTTCCAGCAGCAACACCATTGAGAGACCTCAGAGAAGTCACTGGAGACCTGGATCAATTAGTAAAGCATTTGGTGAACAATGACGATCTAAGCCCAATCCTTAGCAATCATATAGAAAAGGCAGATGTGGTGGCATGCACTTGGGGTCTTAATTATGGAGAGATAGACACAGAAGTATCCTTAAGTCTTGTTGGCCATCATATCCTGTCAAATCAGTGAGTTCCAGGTTCAGTAAAAGGCCCTGTCTCTAAACAGGTGGAAAGTGATAAAGAGATAACATCAACCTTTAGTCTCTGCATGCATACCCATGTAAGCATGCACAGTCATGTGCACACACACACACACACACACACACACACACACACACACACACAGAGAGAGAGAGAGAGAGAGAGAGAGAGAGAGAGAGAGAGAGAGAGACAGACAGACAGAGAGAGACAGAGAGACAGACAGAGAGAGACAGAGAGAGAGACTCAATTGCCTATGTCCATGCATTTCTTGATGGGTACCTAAGATGATAGTATAATACAGTATAGTAAACAATGTCATGATTAACATACATACAGAGATGAATATGTAAGAAGTTTACTTTGATGTTTTACAGTATATAGCAAAAAGTGAATTAACTGGAAAATATGTGCAAATAAAAGACTTAATATTCAATACCTTCCAGAATAAAAATAGGCACCTCAGTTCCTGACTTTATGGATAGTAAGAACACAAGAACCTGCATGTAGACCTGTTGGGAGCAAAGTACAAATGGTCCTTGTACCCACATATCCCTGGAAAAACCTGGCATCTTAAGCACACAGCATTGTACTCTCAAAAGAATGGACATAAAACGTATTCTTCCTTTCTGTCGCTCTTTATCACTATTTATTTGTCACTATTTATTTATCACTATTTATTTATCACTATTTATTTATCACTATTGCTTTGCAGTTCAGCTTGAGGTCAATGATGGTTATTCCCCCAGAAGATCTTTTATTGTTGAGAATGATTTTGGCTATCCTGGGATTTTCTTTTTCCATATGAAATTGAGAATTGCTCTTTTTGTGTCCATGAAGAATTTTGTTGGAATTTTGATGAGGATTTCATTTAATCTGTAAACTGCTTTTGTAAGATATCCATTTTCACTGTGTTAATCCTACCAATCCATGATCACAGGAGATCTTTCCATCTTCGGAGGTTTTCTTTAATTTGTTTCTTCAGGGATTTGAAGTTTTGTCATACAGAACTTTCACTTGCTTGGCAAGCATTACACAAAGATATTTTATGCTATTTGTAGCATTTGTAAAGGGTTTTGTTTTCCTAATTTCTTTCTCAGCCTGCTTATCATTTGTATAAGGGAAGGCTACTGATTTGTTTGAGTTAATTTTACATCTGACCATTGTGCTGAAGTCTTTTATCACTGTAGGAGTTCTCTGGTAGAATTTTGGGAGTTCCTTATGTATACTGTTATATCATCTGCAAATAGTGATACTTTGACTTCTTTCTTTCAAATTTGTATCCCTTTAATCTCCTTTAGTTTCCTAATTGCTCTGACTAAAACTTCAAGTACTATATTGAAGAGCTACAGAGAGAGTGGGCAACCTTGTCTTGTCCTTGATTTTAGTCAGATTGCTTCAATTTTCTCTCAATTTAATTTGATGACAACTGTTGGTTTGCTACATATTGCTTTTATTATGTCTACATGAATTCCAGATCTCTTTAAGACTTTTAAAATGAAGAGGTGTTATATTTTGTTGAAGACTTTTAAGAATCTATTGAGATGATCATGAATTTTTTTCCTGAGTTTGTTTATACAGTGTATTATGGTGATGGATTTTCGTATACTGAACCATCCTTGCATTTCTGGAAAAAGAAGGCATCTTCTATAAATGGGGCTAGTCTAACTGGCTGTCAGTATGTAGAAGAATGAAAATAGATTCATATTTATCACGTTGCACATAGCTCAAGTCCAAGTGGATCAAGGTACTCAACATACAACCAGATACACTATATCTAATAAAAGAGAAAGCAGAAAGAACCTCTAACTCATTGGAACAGGGGAATTTTCCTGAACAGAACATCCGTGGCTCAGACTCTAAGACCAACAATTGATAAATGGGTCCTAATGAAACTGAAAAACTTCAAAAGGCAAAAGACACCATCAATAGGACAAATCGGCACCCTACATATTGGGAACAGAGAATTCTCAACAGAGAATCTCCAATGGTCAAGCAGCACTTAAAGAAATGTTCAAAGTCCTTAGTCATCAGAGAAACGGAAATCAAAATGACCCTGAGTTTCTATCTTATACCATTGAGAATGACTAAAATCAAGTGGTAGCACATGCTGGCGAGGATGTGGAGAAAGAGGAATACCCATCCATTGCTGGTGGGGTTGCAAACAGGTACAACCACTGTAAAAATCAATCTGGCTATTCCTCAGAAACTTGAAAAATAGTTTTATCTGAAGAAGCAGCTTTACCACTGTTGGGCATATACCCAAAAGATGCCGCACCATACCACAAGAACATAGTTACACTATGTTCATTGTAGCCCTATTTGTAATAATCAGAAGCTGAAAACAACCCAAATATTCCTCAATGGAACAATGGATACAGAAAATATGGTTTGTTTACACAATGGAATACTATTTAGCTATTAAAAATGAGAAAACATGAGTTTTGCAGGCAAATGGATGGAACTAGAAAATACAATCCTAAGTGAGGTAACACAGACCCAAAAGGATATGTATGGCATGTACTTACTGATAAGTGGATATTTGCCAAAAGGTACAGATACAACACATAGACAGTAAGAAGTATAAGAAGCAGAAAATCCTAAGAGAGGATGCTTCAAACCCACTTAAGAGAGGGAAGAAAATAATCACAGTAGACAGAGGGATGGAGGGACCTCAGTAGAAGAGTAGAGGGGTACAAGGAAAGGGGGAACAGGATCAGGTAGTGGGACAGGAGAGAAGTCCAGAGGACCAGGAGAATAAATGGAAATATGAAGGAAGCCTAAGGGAGTGAGAGGTGGAGGACCCTCTAGAAAGTACCAGAGACACAAAAGTAAGAAACTCTCAGGACTCAATGGAGGTGACCTTAGCCAAAATGCCCAACAATAGGGAGAGGGAGTTTGAAGAGTCCAACTCCAGTAGACAGACAGAGCTTCAAGTGGTTATTAACCCACAGTCAAAATTTCAGACCCAGAACTGCTCCTGTCTAAAAGAAATGGAGACGAGACTGAATATAGGATCCTAGTAGCATGGCTATCCTCAGAGAGGCTCTACCAACAGCTGACTATAACAGAAGCAGATACACTCAACCATTGGCCTAAAGTCAGGGACCCATGTGGTTGAATTAGGGGAAGGACTAGAGAAGCTGAAGTGGAGACCAGCAGTTTCAACGAACCTGGACCCTAGGGTGTTCCAAGAGACTGAGTCACCAACCAGGCAGCATACAAGGGCTGGTCTGAACTCCCCCAGCACATATATTACAGAGGATTGTCTGATCTGGTCTCAGTGGGAGAGGATGCTCTTAAACCTGGAGAGACTTTATGCCCCAGAGAAGAGGGAGGCCTGGTTGGGTTGGCAGCATCCTCTCAGAGGCAAAGGGGACAAGGAGTGGGATGAGGAACTGAGGGAGGGGGCTAATATGAGGCCACCAACACACATACAGTAGAGGACTGCCGGGTCTGTGTTCATTCAGAGATGATGCACCTAACCCTCAAGAGACTGGAGGCCCAGGGATTTTAGAGGTCAGAGGTTTGGGGGTGGGGACATCCATGTGAAGACAGGGGAGTCAGGAGGAGGTATGGGATATGGAACATTCAGAGGGTGAATGGTGGTTGGGGTGAGGGAAAATAAAATATGGAGTGTAAATTAATTGATTAATTAATTAAAAAATAATAATTTTTTTTCCATCCAGAAAGATGTAGGGTGACTAACAGCCTGGTGATATTTGCTATCTGTTGGGACAGGAGACAGAATTTTCCTACAACCAGGACCAGAGATACCTAATAGTATAAATAACCCTTACATTGTCTGTATAGGCAAGATATGTCCCCCAAGATCCTACCACAAGAACCAGAGGTTTTAACCCAAAAGACTTATTTGCTTCTATGTTATCTGTATGACCAAGACAAGGTCAGATCCTTCCTTCAACATTTGCACAGGTACCCCTATCTTCAGAAAAAATCTTCTAAAAAAAATGACATATACCCTTAATTGAGTTTCAATGCAGTTGTGCTTTTGTAGGCACAGGGGATCCAATTATATGGTATTCTAATAACTGGCAAAGATAAACACCTGAAATCAGACTTCATAAAGTTTGATCCAGAGCAATAAAGTCAATCTAATCAAGTTTTCATTCTCTCCTCTCTGTGGTTCTCTCCCCTGCCCTCCATGAACACCTGCAGCATCTCTATCATTAGACCAATTTCCATTGGTAGGATAAGTGATGCCAAATTAAGCACATTCATACTTTTTTCTACACAGGTGCATAAACCTACATTGGAAATAAAGCTTTTTTTTTAATCTTTAAAAAACATACACATCAAAATATCACATTTTTCCTCAACAAAACCGATTATTATAACCTATTTCTTTTTTTATTTTTATTAGATATTTGCTTTATTTACATTTTCAAATGTTAACCCCTTTCCATGTTAACCCACTGACAACCCCTTATCTCATCCCCACTCCTCCTGCTCATCCCCCCCCCCCAATTTCCTGACATGCATTCCCCTATTCTGGGGAATCGAGCCTTCACAAGACCATCAATGTCTGAAATTGTCATCTTCTGCTACATATGTTGCTGGAGCCATGGGACCTTCCACATGTACTCTTTGGTTCATGGTTTAGTCACTTGAAGTATAAATTATTTTTCCTCCTGCGGAACTGCTCTTCAGCTCCTTAGGTCCTCTCTCTAGCTGTTCTAGTGGGGACCCTATTCTCATTCTATTGCTTGTCTGTGAGCCATGGGTGTTTTGATCCACTTTCCAATAAGGATCAAAGTATCCACACTTTGGTCTTCCTTCATCTTGAGCTTCATGTGATCTGTGAGTTGTATCATGGGTATTATGAGATTTTTGGGCTAATATCTATTTATCAGTGAATGCATATCATGTGTGTTCTTTTGTGATTGGGTTATCTCACTCAGAATGATAGTTTCTAGCTCCATCCATTTGCCTAAGAATTTCATGAATTCGTTGTTTTTATTGTGAAAATGTACCACATTTTCTGTATCCATTCCCCTATTCGGGACATCTGGGTTCTTTCCAGCTTCTGTCTATTATAAATAAAGTTGTTATGAACATAGTGGAGCATGTGTCCTTATTGCATGTTGTAGCATCTTCTGTGTATATGCCCAGGAGTGGTATAGCTGGGTTCTCAGGTAGTGCTATGTCCAATTTTCTTAGGAACAGCCAAACTTATTTCCAGAGTGGTTTTGCCAGCTTGCAAAAGAGAAGTGTTTCTCTTTCTCTGCATCTTCTCCACTGTTTGCTGTCCCCCGAGTTTTAATCCTGGCCATTCTGAGTGGTGTGAGGTGGTATCTCAGGGTTGCTTTGATTTGCATTTCCCTGATGATTAAGGATTTTGAACATTGATTTAGGTGTCTTGCAGTTTTTTGTTCAGTTCTGTATCCCATTTTTTAATAGGGTTATTTGGTACTCTGGAGTCTAACTTCTTGAGTTCTTTGTATATATTGGATATTAGCCCTCTGTCAGATGTAGGATTGGTAAAGATCTTTTCCTAATCTTTAGGTTACCGTTTTGCCCTATTGAGAATGTCTTTTGCCTTATAGAAACTTTGCAATTTTATGAGGTCCCATTGGTCAATGCTTGATCTTAGAGCATAAGCTATTGGTGTTCTATTCAGGTAATTTTCCCCTGTGCCCATGTCCTCCAGGTTCTTCCCCCACTTTCTCTTCTATTAGATTTAGTGTATCTTGTTTTATGTGGAGGTTCTTTATCCACTTGGACTTGAGCTTTGTACAGGGAGATAAGAATTGTTCAATTTGCATTCTTCTACATGTTGACTGCCAGTTGACCTAGCACCATTTGTGGAAATAGCTGTCTTCTCCACTGGATGGTTTAGCTCCTTTGTTAAAGGTCAGCTGATCACAGGTATGTGGGTTCATTTCTGGGTCTTCAATTCTATTCCATTGATCTTCCTGGCTGTCTCTGTACCAATACCATACAGTTTTTATCACTATTGCTATGTAACAGAGTTTAAGGTCAGGGATGGTGAGTCCACCAGAAGTTCTTTTATTGTTGAGAATAGTTTTTGCTATCCTGAGTTTTTTGCTATTCCATATAAATTTGGAAATTTCTCTTTCTAACTCTATGAAGAATTGAGTAGGAATTTTGATGGGGACTGCATTTAATTTGTAGACTGCTTTAGGCAAGATGGCCATTATTACTATATTAACCCTGCCAATCCATGAATATGGAAGATCTTTTCATCTTCTGAAATTTTCAATTTCTTTCTTAAGAGACTTGAAATTCTTGTCATACAGATATTTCACTTGCTTGGTTAGGGTCACACCAAGGTATTTTATATTACTTTTGGCTATTGTGAAGGGTGTCATTTCCCTAAATTCTTTCTCAGCCTCCTTATGCTTTGAGTATAGGAAGGCTACTGATTTGCTTGAGTTAATTTTATATCCAGCCACTTCGCTGGAGGTGTTTATCGGGTTTAAAAGTTCTCTCGTGGAATTTTTGAGGTCACATAAATATACTATCATATCATCTGCAAAGAGTGATAATTTGACTTCTTCCTTTCCAATTTGATTCCCTTTGACCTCCTGTTTTTGTCTAATTGCTCTGGCTAGGACTTCAAGAACTATATTGAACAGGTAGGGAGAGAGTGTACAGTCTTGTCTAGTCCCTGATTTCAGTGGGATTGCTTCATGTTTCTCTCTTGAATGTTAGCTACTGGTTTGCTGTATATTGCTTTTACTATGTTTAGGTATGGACCTGGAATTCCTGATCTTTCCAAGACATTTATCATGAAGAGATGTTGGATTTTGTCAAATGCTTTCTCAGCATCGAATGAAATGATCATGTGTTTTTTTTCCCTTTGAGATTGTTTATATAGTGGATTACATTGATGGATTTCCATATATTGAACCATCCCTGCATCCCTGGGATGAAACCTACCTGACCATGGTGGATGATCATTTTGATGTGTTCTTGGATTCTGTTGGCAAGAATTTTATTGAGTATTTTTGCATCGATATTCATAAGGGAAATTGGTCTAAAGTTCTCTTTGTTCAGTCTTTGTGTCATTTAAGTATCAAAGTAATTGTAACTTCATAAGATGAATTGGGTAGAGTTCCATCTGTTTCTATTTTGTGGAATAGTTTGAAGAGTATTGGTATTAGGTCTTCTTTGAAGGTCTGATAGAACTACGCATTGAACCCATCTGGTCCTGGGCTTTTTTTGGTTGGGAGATTATTAATGACTGCTTCTATTTCTTTAGGGTTTATAGGTTTGTTTAGATCATTTAACTGATACTGATTTAACTTTGGAACCTAGTATCTGTCTTGAAAATTGTCCATTTCCTCTAGTTTTTCCACTTTTGATGAGTATAGGCTTTTGTAGTAGGATCTGATGATTTTTTGGATTTCCTCAGTATCTGTTGTTATGCCTCCCTTTTCTTTTCTCATTTTGCTAATTTGGGACTGTCTCTAGCCCTCTGGCTAGATTGACTAGGCATTTATCTCGTTTTTTTTTTTTTTTCAAAGAACCAGCTCCTGGTTTGCTTGATTCTTTGTATAGTTCTTTTTGTTTCTACTTGGTTGATTTCAGCCCTGATTTTTATTATTTCCTCCTGTCTACTCCTCTTGGGTGTATTTGCTTCTTTTGTTCTAGAGTCTTCAGCTGTGCTGTTAGTATATACTCTTTTCAGTTTCTTTTTGGAGGCACTCATAGCTATGACTTTTCTTCTTGGCACTGCTTTCATCGTGTCCCATAAGTTTAGGTATGTTGTGCCTTTGTTTTCATTAAATTCTAAAAAGTTTTTGATTTCTTTCTTTATTTCTTCCTTGATCAAGTTATCATTGAGTAGAATGTTGTTCAGTTTCTGTGTGTATGTGGGCTTTCTGTTGTTTTTGTTGCTATCAAAAACCAGCCTTAGTCCATGGTGATCTGATAGGGTGCATGGAATTATTTCAATCTTCTTATATATGCTGAGGTCTGTTTTGTGACCAATTATATGGTTAATTTTGGAGAAGGTGCCATGAGGTGCTGAGAAGATAGCATATTCTTTTGTTTGAGTATTAAATGTTCTATAGGTATCTGTCAAATTCATTTGGTTCATAACTTCTGTTACTTTCACTGTTTTTCTGTTTAGTTTTTGTTTCCCTGATCTGTCCATTGATGAAAATGGGGTGGTGAAGTCTCACACTATTATTGTGTGGGGTGCAATGTGTGCTTGGAGCTTTAGTGAAGTTTCTTTCATAAATGTGGGTGCCCTTGTATTTGGAGCATATATGTTCAGATTTGAAAGTTCATCTTGGTAGCTTTTTCCTTTGATGTGTATCAAATGTCCTGCCTTGTCTTTTTTGATTACTTTAGGTTGAAAGTCAATTTTATTTGATATTAGAATGACTACACCAGCTTGTTTCTTGGGATCATTTTCTTAGAAAATTGTTTTCTAGCCTTTTACTCCGAGGTAGTGTCCGTCTTTGTGCCTGAGGTGAGTTTCCTGTATGCAGCAAAATGTTGGGTCCTACTTATGTATCCAGTCTATGTCTTTTTATTGGAGAATTGAGTCCATTTATATTAAGAGATATTAGAAGTGATTGTTGCTTCTTGTTGCTTTTGTTATTAGAAGTGGAGTTATATTTGTGTGTCTCTCTTTTTGTTTTGTTAAAAGACGACTAGTTTCTTGCTCTTTCTAGTGTGTAGTTTCCCTCCTTTTGTTGGTGTTTTCCATTCATTATCTTTTGGAGGGCTGGATTTGTGGAAAGATATTTTGTAAAATTTTTGTTGTTTTTTTTTTTTTTGGTGGAATACCTTGGTTTCTCCATCTATGGTAATTGAGAGTTTTGGTGTGTATAGTAGTCTGGATTGGCATTTTTGTTCCCTTAGGGTCTGTATGACATCTGCCCATTATCTCCTGGTTTTCATAGTCTCTGGCGAGAACTGTGGTGTAAATCTGATTGGTCTTCCTTTATATGTTACTTGACCTTTTTCCCTTACTGTTTTTAAAATTCTTTCCTTGTTTAGTACATTTGGTGTTTTAATTATTATGTGAAGAGGAATTTCTTTTCTGGTCCAAACTCTTTGGAGTTCTGTAGGCTTCTTGTATGTTCTTGAGCATCTCTTTCTTTAGGTTTGGGAAGTTTTCTTCTATAATTTTGTTGAAGACATTTACTGGACTTTAAGTTGGAAATCTTCACTCTCTTCTATACCTATAATCCTTAGATTTGGTCTTCTCATTTTGTCCTGGATTTCCTGTATATTCTGGGTTACAAGCTTTTTGCATTTTTCATTTTCTTTAACTATTGTTTCAATGCTTGCTATGTTATCTTCTGCCTCTGAGATTCTCTCTTCTGTCTCTTGATTCTGTTGTTGATACTTGAATCCATGACTCCTGACTTCTTTCCTAGGTTTTCTATGTCCAGAGTTGTTTCCCTTTGTGATTTCTTTATTGTTTCTACCTCCATTTTTATATCCTGGATGGTTTTGTTAAACTCTTTCACAAATTTGTTGTGCTTTCTTGTAGTTCTTTAAGGGCTTCTGCCTGTTTACTTGTGTTCTCCTGTATTTCTTTAAGTGAGTATTTATGTCATGCCCTTTATCAGCATCATGAGCTGTGATTTTAAATCAAAAGCTTGCTTTTCAGGTTTTGGGGTATCCAGGACTTGCTGTTATGGGAGTATTGTGTTAAGATGGTGCCATGTTGCCTTGATTTCTGTTGGTAATATTCCTACATTTGCCTTTTGACATCTGGTTATCTCTTGTGTTAGTTGGTCCTGCTGTCTCTGGCTAGTGCTTGTCCCTCCTTTTGGCCTGCTAGCCTGTCTCTGCACCCGTGGGTGACTGGCTCTTTCCTGGAACAGAGTGCTGTGGTGCTGCCCAGCTCCTGGGTATAGGTGGAGCCCAGATGGACCCAGCTCTTCAGCAGCAGCTCTTGGTCCCTGCCTCCTGGCTGTATCTGCCACTTGGTCACCCAGTCACCAGAGAGAAGATACCAACAGCCTGACCTCTAAATCTGGGATTTCGGAAATAAAGTTTTATTACTGACTGGTGCTTGGAAACTTGGTGTATTAGTTAGCATTTTGTTGCTGTGAACAGACACCATGACCAATGCAAGTTTTATAAAAGACATTTAATTGAGTCTGGCTTACAGGTTCAGAGGTTCAGTTCATTGTCATCAAGGCAGAAACATGGCAGCATCCAGGCAGGCATGATGCAGGAGGAGCTGAGGGTTCTATATCTTTATCCAAAGGAAGCCAGGAACAGACTGGGCATCCTCAGGCATCTAAAAGGAAGATCTCTAAGCCCAACCCCACAGCGACGCACTTCCTCCAACAAGGCCACACTTTCTAATAGTGACACTCCCTGTGAGGAATATATACAAACCACCACACCTGGAAACACATACACACAATACTGGGACTATATTCTTTTTTGTTTGTTTGTTTTTTGTTTTGTGCTAAATGACACGTTTCAATGCCCAGTTTTGTTTTTTTTTCCAAAGACACTGTAGCTGTCTTCAGACGCACCAGAAGAGGGCATCAGATCACTTTACAGATGGTTATGAGCCACCATGTGGGTGCTGGGACTTGAACTCAGGACCTTTGGAAGAACAGTCAGGTGCTCTTACCCACTGAGTCATCTCTCCAGCCCACTATATTCTTTTATTTAACACTGTACAAAAGGCAAGTCCAAATGGATCGAAGATCTTAGCATCAGATCAAAGACTGAAAATATTCAGGCACAGCATAGAGAAAACTCTCCTAAATCTGAAAATAAGCAATGATTTTCTTATCAGACCTCAAACAGCTCTAGGTAAGTTAACAAGTATAAGCAAATAGGATCATGTTCTATTTAAAAAAAAAAAACAAAACAACAACAACAAAAAAAAACTCTGCAGATTTCTTCTGTGGAGAAGACTTTGTCAACTGTTCATTAGGCAGGGTAATGATAACCAGAATATATAAAGAACTAAGAACTTTAAATGGCAGAAGAATAAATAACTTTATCAATAAATTGGTAACTGAACTGCACTATCCAATGAATAAGTGCAATTGGCTAATAAATACAAAAAACCATGTTCAAAATCTTTAGCTACCAATTTGCTATATGCAAATCAGAAGTAACAACAAATATTGGTGTGGATGTAGAAAAAAGTAAGCTATTCATTCTAGTATGTCTTATTTAGTTTAACTACTGAGGACAGAAACCCATATTCATGTTCCTAGAACATGAAATATAGAACTTCCATTTAACTTTACATGTTTTAAATAATATCTAGTTATACATACTATGTAATAAAATATAAATGTTTATATTCTGTTCTTGTGTTCTATTGTTTAGGAAGTAATGGCAAGAAAATAATTTGTGTATACCTAGTATGTGCTTTGTTTTCAACACCTTTCTCCTACAGTTGATTAAATCAATACACCAAAGAACCATTTAATATCAAGGACCTATATCATTTCTCTAATAAAAGATATATATTCAGTAAATTTATTGAATGTCATTTTATGAGTTTTCATTAATAACTCTGTGTTTGTGATTTAATTTCTCAGAAATAAACTTCATATCTCCTTTAATTATACCTAAGTGTGCTCCTTCTTTTCTAGAGAAATATCCTTGACATTGAAGTATATCAGTCACCTGAAACTGAGGAATTAACACATATTATTCATAATGTACAAATGTTTTTAAATAACTCAGAGAAAATTTAGAAGTTAAGATAGTATTTTAAACTTAAAGGTAGTTTAGTTAAACCTTATTTTCTTTGCATTTAATTAAGGAAGAGTTGGTTTCTGAAACAGAAAGATGAAAAGATGCTCTAAAACCCTCTTAACTCTTAAAAGGGCAAACTTAATTTTAGGAACAATTTTTAGCCATGCTTTGAAATCTCGTTAGCTTCAAGAAGACAGGCTATTTATATATCTTCTTTTATGTCAGAAGATATTAAGGCCAGGACCTGGCATTAAATTTTATGTTAATTGTACCATAAAATATATTTATTAAGTATGTTTTCTAACCAATATTCAAAATGAAGATGATTTCCAGAACCCAAATACAAGTCTCAAAATAGAAAATATTAGAGGAATGTCATCTGTTTCCTCTTTAACCTCTTATCATAAATTGACCTTCTGAATGTAATAACTTAGCAAATAAAATTCTTAACAAAACTTAGACAGAATATAGATTCTAAGACTTTGCTACTAAGCACACTTCACAGTCTAAGGTTTCAATGACAAAGCTGGTATCTGGTACAATATAAGGCCATCAACATTTTAGTAAGGATAAAGGGAATGGAAAATCTGATTAAAGGCGGCTTTTAAAACATCAATTTAAAAATTTATAGGACATAAAGCAAATGCCAGAAGAAAATTAGTCCTATGAGTACAAGCCTTGGCTTAGAGGATTATGATGTATGTATCATCAGTATTCTGAACTGGGCAGGTGTTATGAATATGAAAGAATATTGCTTCTTTACAAAAAGTAAGAATTACAAAGATCTACCTATCTTCGAAAGGCACTGTGAATGTCTTCCAGTGACATCTAGTCTCTAGATTCAGTGTCTACATTGAGTATAAAAATGTAATTCACAACAGAGTCAAGGGAGGCAGGATCAGATATCTGGGTTGAAGATATATCTTTGAGTGAAGGCCTAGGAATTCTCTTCAGTAGAGAGAATACATCAATCAAACTAGGAAAATATTTAAATTCTGCAGGATTTAGTTAAAAATGTATACTGTAAACATAATAGATTTGAAACTAAGATAAAATATGTATAAAATAATACAATTTTGTGAATTTATTGAATTTTATTTGACTCATTGAATCATTTAGTACTTTAATATGTATTTATACTGGAAAATACATAAAATTTTTCAAAATGAAACCTGTTGTCTGATTGGTAGCTGTTGCTAGAGAGCAATACAAAGGGCATTGTTAGGCGGACATATGCTATAAGACATGTGATGAGCACTCACTAACATGAGTAAAATGAGTTCCTAGATGCAGATGCAGAAGCAGTAAGAAGCAGTTAGTGAACTATAAATCCAGTTTGCCAGTGGTGTATATTATGGTTACATTCAGGCCTGCTCAAGAGCATGTTTTCTTACCATGACACACACTGCTTCATTATTGAAAAATTACAAAATTTATTTCTTCTAGTAGATGAATGTTTCCCTTTTTTTAATAATTTATTTACTTATCCACTTTACATCCCGATCACAGATCCCCTCTTACTAGGCCCCTCCTTGAACAGCACCTCTGCCATCTCTCTCTTCTTCTATGAGGAGACCCTCTACCCCAATGGGTACTAACTTACCCTGGCTTCTCAAGTTGCAGCAGGACTAAATGCATTTTCTCCACCTGAGGCCAAACAAGGCAGCCCAGTTATGGGAACAGGATCCAAGGCAGGCAACAGAGTCAGAGATAGCCCTGCTCCTATTGTCACGGAGCACACAAGAAGATCAAACTGTAGGACTGGGTCTAGCCCCTGTATGATCTTTGGTTGGTGATTTGGTTGCATCTTAATGCAAATGCAGTAAGCTTCTGGGATCCCCCCAAGGATACAGTTTAGTAGACACTTTATCCTATAGATAAATGTTTTCTAGAAAAAAAAATTAAAACTTCAATGTACTAAAGAGCATTATTACCTTCTCATAATAACAGTGAATAGAGAATGGGCATGAGAAGTTCATTAATGAAATAAAAAATGAGGTAGCAAACAAACGAAATAGTGCACACACATACATGCATGTACACACACACACACACACACATACACACACACACACACACACACACACACACACACACACACACACACCTTTGACAAAACCAGACATAGTTTAAATATTTTCTTTTTCAATTCTTTGTTTCAAAGCAAAAATGATCTAACTTACCTATAAAAGATTTGTAAGTATAATGGCCCCCAATGACTACTGGATATATAATGATAACCAGTGGGATAAAGTTTGGAAGGTGATATACATTATGGAAGATGGCAATTAAGTAAACTGTTGGCCATAGAGTACTTTCCCTTGATATGTGAAATGAAATGTTTTGGAGTATTTGTTTGGAGAGCTTCTAGCTGATGAGTTGACACAAAAGTGTATGGAATGTATGTACAATAGAATGTTCCACAGAAATGAAAAGAAATGGACCCCCAGTGTCTCTAAACAATGTTCTTCTATTTCAGAAGCCTCATACTTAACAAGAAAAACTGCTCACCAAGACTCGCAGCATGTGACTTATCATATGAACAAATAGAAAGACTGACTTTAAATGCACAAATCAGGGATCATATCCTGATTTTTTTATTTTATTTTTTTATTTTAATATGAAGACTTAAATGTGCACACATCTGAAAAGTCAATATGACTTAATTAGAAAAATAAAAAATCTCAAGTAAGATTTTACTTGGAAAACAAATTCTCAAATTTGCATTAATACTATCAAATATTTATTACATTGTATATTGTGTAAAGTAATAAATATGTTCAGAAAATATTGAAGGTCATAGGATTCTTATAATTTTCTAATAAACATTTTATTGAATAGATTGTATAAAAATATCTTGCATCTATTTTATAAGATGTGTAACTTCTTACTCATCTTACTCTGAAGATTCTGACATTTAGCTTCTATTATAAAATATTAACTGAAAAATAGTCACTTTAGCCTTACTGTAGAGTATATTCCTGTAAAGAATTAGGTTTAGCACAGGGCTCTAAATGGAATGTTTACATAAAATCCCTCCCCTCAGACTTCAGGGAACTCCATGGAAGAGAAAGAGTAGAAAGGTCGAGGGGATGAAGGACACCAGGAGAACTCATACTAATTGATAGAGACTGAAGCAGGATGCACGGGGCTGACACAGGAGAGCATCAGGTGCTCTGTGTGTATTATAGCTCTCAGCATAGTATTTTATGGGATGCCTGAGTATGTGCACAGGTGTGCCTCTTTTCCTTTGCCTTGTTCAAATTAGATGTGATAGTTTTGTTTTATCTTATTTTATTTTGTTTAAAAAAAGATTAAGCTTAGTATTTAGATTTAAAACATTCACATTTTCACCTGATGGCTTACTTGAAAATTACCAAATATGAGTGGATAGAAGTATTTCAGCTATCTTATTACACTAGCTATCTTTATCACTGTAAACTTTTTTCAGTAATATATATACATATATATATGTATATACAAATATGTGCATGTATACACAAACGTATGTGTATGTATATACATACACACACATACATTATATATATCTACATAAACTTCTACACCTACATCTACACATATAAACATATGTGCATATAATATATCTGCATCTTCCACAGATACATTTATAAATGTGGCAACTGAGGGTTATACTTCATTATTGCCTAAAATAATTTATCTTTTAATTGTCTCAACACCAGGGTTAAATGAACTATTGTTCTTTTAATTCAGTTTATTGGATGTGTATAATTTTAGTTTAAGCATCTATGTTTATAGCTATTTAAACATGTATTACATTTAAATAAAGGATTTCCCAGTAGAAAGCAGGAATAGTGTAAGGTAGCACTACTTGGTGGTTGCAGTTTAGGGATTTGGGAGAAGGGTTACAAGTGCCTAAGGCATGCTCATGGCAGGAACATCTCTCTGCCACTGTGTTGCCTTTTCATTGTGAATGTGCTGGTCATTGTCACACTAACAGATGAGTGATGAAAATACAGACTTCTCTATGAGCATATAGTGCTGATGTGAAATACATGCATTGCAGCATGATTAGGTAAGATTATCTGCCTGACGAAAATGGGCAAAATGTTAAACACATTTGATACATTTAAACTTTTGTAGCTATTCTCATTTTATTTCAAAATATTTTTTAAAAAGAATATGTGTTTTAAATGAAAATGTAAAACATTTTAAGTACAAGGTGAAACTGTCCAACTTCTTAAAATAATAAGATCGTCAGTAACACAGCCACATCATAGCCAATAATAACACCATAAAATACAATATGAACAATTGAGGATTGTGTTCTAGTAGTTCATAGCATAAAAATTTTGATGAAGAAAATGATAGAGAAGAAAAATTAGGCAATTATCAGAAGAAAAAACATCCAATTAAAATCTATTGTAGCAGAAAGCATTTTAATTAGAATTAAACTATCAACTATTTTTTAGGTTAAATTAAATTCCCAATGGTGTGAGCAAATAATTTAATACATTCTTTTTCTCATTCACTGCCTTTTATATTTGTACTTTAGTTTCTCATGTACATTTTATTAAATATCCCTTAGGAATTCAAAGTACAGATTTCTACTACCTTGATATTCATCAATCAGGTTTTTAATCTCTATTACCCTGTGGAATCATTCATTCTATCAAGCAATATTTAGTGTTCCCAAATATTACAAGAGTCCATTTGTCAATCTTTCCCATTATTGAGTCCTTGTGTATAACAATTAACTCTCTTTATTTTGTCTCTAGTGCCTGATAGAAACACTAGATGGAGAAGTGACAGTGGCCCTAGGAGAATGTGAAAAGTCACTAAGAACTTGTTTTATTTCTAGGGACCATTGGAGAATGACTTTGCATTTGATAGAAGACCATGAAAGGTAGATGCATGGTGGTGCCAAGCAAAACACTGAGCATTAGTGGTGACCTAAGGGTGTATTCTAAAGAGAGCAAAGAGGTGGCTGGGTTGTAATGTAGAGTGGGACTTGCGCATGGAAGCCTTAATATGGAAGGCAAGTTAACGATTATGGATCCCAGTCAAAATACTTAGAGAAAACAAAGCTCTAAGGGATGGACCTGGTAGGAAGGACAATTTTGAGTCTTACCTAGGCAATTTGGAAAATGCTTAGGTAAGAAAGAAAAAGGCCTTATGAATGATTTAATACAAATTTGCATATGGTTTTTCAAAAATGATGACCAGATTTTATTATGGAATCTGCTATACTCAATGCTTTGATGCTCAAAGATAAGAAGGGAAGAAGAGAATAATACAGACCACATTTTTAAACAGTAAATAATCTTTCGCCTGTGCAAACATGAGGTTATTCTTTTTATATTCAACATGATTTTTATTCATTTGGGTTCTATGTGCACCAAAATTGAACACAGTAGTAAAAAGCTTCTTTCTTTGATTCATTTTTATTTGCTTATTAGAATGTGGAAAAATACATGTGATAGAAGCAAAATTCAGAAATGTTCTGTCAGTTTCATTACTCAGCAGTGTCTTGATCTTCTCTGCATTATATATTTAAGGTGTTATTTTGCTTGCTAAGGGATGTGTCCTTTGAGTATATGATTCTCATCTATCTGCACTCATTCTTCATTACCTGTTTATTCATTTTACCTCCATCTTTGCAAGAACTTAATATTCTGCAAAGGGAAAACTGAAATATTAGCAAAAGAGAAAAGAACACTAAATGAAAAGAATTAGATACTTCCTGAAACTAAAAATGAACACAGAAACAAAAAGTGTGATTTCCTTAGTATTTTATTTCCTTCATTTTACAGTTCTCTTAGTAGAATGGGACATAATTGTGTACGTTTTGTATGATAAACATTTGCCCTTTTGGGAGGAGCCTGTCTTCTCGGTAAGAAGCTGTGTGATCGTGGTAAATTATTCATCTAAGTTTTAGTTATATCACTCACCATTTCAAAATGAGTAAGCAAAAAAGTAAGTACTATACTAATTCTTAGAGCTGTTTCAATTAAATGTGTAAATATTGTCTTAGATGAAAATTGATAATTCATTATACTAGAAAAAAAATCAAGGAAGTCATTAACCTCTGTATTGCCTGGTTCCATCATTACTACTGTATTTCCTCGACTCTAACCAAAGTCCTTAGCAACCTCTGTAAGAGCAGTCCATATATACTAGGCTGACAGATTTCATTCCTGGTTGGGTGAAATGAGTTCTCAGGAAGAAGGGGGCAGCATGCTTCTACAGAGATAAAACAAATCCTGAACTCTAAGATGCATACTAAAAACCGATTTTAAAAAATCGACACTATGCTTTGAAACAGAAAGTGAAAGGACAGAAAATGTGTGTGTCCTGGTTTTTAAAGTTCAGTATGCTTTAGAGAGCTGTGTAAGTGACTAGCCTGCAGTTTGCCAAGAGAAACCCAGCTAGGCGAAACACTGTCATAGCTCCCTCTAATGGAGGTAACGAGGAAAGAAGGCAGTTTGGTCCTCTGGTTCTCCTGATATCTGAATAAAGAGTAAAAGCTTAACAGTTTCACCATTCACAGTTGGTATAATGGTTCACAACAAGACAAACTTTTTTGACACTGGAAAAATTAGCTCCAATTATACCATTGAGAAAATGTGATGTTTTCTTCTGATGGTAAAGTCACACTTTTTGATAGGAACAGAGCTAGGGGGAAAAAAAGGGATGGGATCTTAAAATAATTGTGGGCATTTTTCTCAATTCAGTTAGCCTGTAGCAACTGATAAATAAAACATTCCTTTGCAAAGAATAAAAGGATGATATTTTAACTGGTCTGTTAAATTCAATGTGGGCTCATAATCCTATCTAACTTGGGGTACAATGTATCCTGCACACCTTTGTTCTGTTAGAAAGTTAAGTGAAGATATTGAACAAATAGATGCATTATTGTTGACTGTGAATAGAACAGAATAGCAAAACTTTCAGCTTAGATGTCTGATTATTTAGACCCATTTGGATGCTTCTGTGCTTCTCTTTGGAAGAAGAAAAAATCATCTTGAAATATGTCCTAAAATAAGTAGTCAGGAGAAAAATAAAAATACCTCCTTGAAATGTTTTTAAATGGTTTCTGCTGTAAGATGGATACAAAAGGACACTTTACAAATGGAGCATTTGTAGTTCTTGTGTGAAAAAAGAAACAATTTACTCAAACTATCATAAAAATTACTGGGGTTTTGTAATATTTTAATATTCAAGGGAAGAAAGTTGACTCCCATGAAGAAACCAAAGGAGTGCTATAATTTAGGAGACAGGACTTCAGGAAATATTGAATGTTGCACAGTGCTATTCCATTTCTTAGCTGTAAGTCACCTTGAAAAGGATTCATTGTCTCATTGGTTCTAACTCGGAGTGAGGTTGTATTCCTCAAAAGGAAGAACTAATTACATACACAAAATTGAGATATTAAGTTTTCTATTAATCAAGACTTATGTCATTAATAGGGCACATAATTGATTCTGTGTTGAAGGAAGGGGAAAAATTATTGAGACCAAAAATTTTTATGTCAATTACTTAACACAAAGGACGATATCCACAAAACTTTAATGTATCTCAGTATGTCCCTCTTCACCTTGAGAGAACAATAATTCTAATTTTTAAATACTACTGGATGAATTAAACACAGTAGCTAAAGTAATAGACTGAATTTTGAAATTATGAAATAGCAGACATATGAGCATTCCTTTGAGACACTGATCATTTTGTTACTCTTTGTTATTTTACTATCTAATATATATTAGACTTGTAAACTCCAGAGAGCCAAGTAACCCTATTAAAAAATGGGGTACAGAGCTAAACAAAGAGTTCTCACCTGAAGAATATCTAATGGCTGAGAAGCACCTAAAGAGATGTTCATCATCCTTAGTCATTAGGGAAATGCAAATCAAAACAACCCTGAGATTCCATCTCACACCAGTCAGAATGGCTAAGATCAAAAACACAGGAGACAGCAGTTGTTGGCGAGGATGTGGAGAAAGAGGAACGCTCCTCCACTGCTGGTGGGATTGCAAGCTGATACAACCACTCTGGAAAGCAGTCTGGCGGTTCCTCAGAAAACTGGGCATGACACTCCTGGAGGATCCGGCTATACCACTCCTGGGCATATACTCAGAGTCTTTACCTGCATGCAATAAGGACACATGCTCCACTATGTTCATAGCAGCCTTATTTATAATAGCCAGAAGCTGGAAAGAACCCAGATGTCCCTCAACGGAGGAATGGATTCAGAAGATGTGGTATATTTACGCAATGGAATACTACTCTGCAATTAAAAACAACGAACTCAAGAAATTCCTAGGCAAATGGTCAGAACTTGAAAATATTATCCTTAGTGAGGTAACCAAATCACAAAAGAACACATATGGTATGCAGTCACTGATAAAGGGATATTAACCCAGAATCTCAGAATACCCTAGACACAATTCGCATATCAATACATTTCCAAGAAGATGGAAGGAGAGACCCCTGGTCCTGGAAAGACTGGATGTAGGGGAATGCCAGGACCGAGAAGCGAGAGGGAGTTGAATGGGGAAAAGAGGGAGGGAAGGGGGCTTATGGGACTTTCAGGGAGGGAGGAAACGGGAAAGGGGAAATGATTTGGAATGTAAATAAAAAACTTAGAAAAGAAAAAAAAATACTAAGGTAAATATCAAAAAAAAATTTTTACACAGTGGTTTGGTAAATGGGCAGACTGCTGAGGAGGGGACTCAAGTTACAATGGACAATTATTATTCCAAAGTTTGGAGATTAGACTAATATGAAACTGTATTATCATATTACTCCCTGATTATTAAAAAAATGAAATTTTGGGCTGGTGAGATGGCTCAGCGGTTAAGAGTGCTGACTGCTCTTCCAAAGGTCCTGAGTTCAAATCCCAGCAAGCACATGGTGACTCACAACCATCCGTAATGAGATCTGACGCCCTCTTCTGGTGTGTCTTAGGACAGCTACAGTGTACTTATATATAACACTAAATAAATCTTTAAATAAAAAAAATAGAATGTCCATTACTTATAAAAAATGAAATTTTATTGTACTTCTTGAATTGTTTGTAATTTTTTCTAGGGAACATATAGGGAACATATATTAAGAATACAACTTGTGAAACTCTATGTAGCAGCAGTGCTGGCATTTTATAAATCTGAGATACTGAAATAAACCTTGGCATTTGTAAAGGATTACCAATACACAACACAATTCTTCTGATTTCTCCATTTTGTAAAGGAAGAAATTATTCTGCCTAATGTCTGAATTGAACTTTAGAAAAAAATGTGCAGATACAAATGGTATACAAAATGTCACAAATCATTGAATATTAAAGTAATGAGATGGAATTGCCTGACATAAAGTAACCACTCAAGAAATATTTTTGAGTGAATTGAAAATGGAAGGAAAGACCAGTTCATCAGGATGTAGACTGCCTTAGATATTATACTTGTTTCAATGCTAATGTAAAATTCTAAATACTGTGGTAGCTTTCTACAAAATCCTGGGGACAATTCCTTATGTAATAGCTTTAGATGTTCTTTTAAAAATAAAGCAAAATCTCTTCCTTAGAACAACGAGTCTCTGAAATTCTAGGTTATAATAACACATAAGTGTACGAACTACTGTTTAGGAAACAATAAGACAATAATGTGGTGGTGATAGTGTCTTACCTGGTGTGAATACTTAATCCTTGCAACAACTCTGGGAAGATCAACACTTGATAACTGAACTTTCACATAAGAAGAGACTGATTCACACATAACTGACCATTTTCTCCCAAGAACCACTCTTAACTACCTATGGAATTCAGATACATTTAAACTTGAGATGAAATGCCCTTGCAGTTACGCATCTAAGAAGCTTAAGTCTGGCAGGTTTAAGTCCTGGCCTCAGTAACTTTAAACTTTTAACTGAGTTCCTGAGGTTCAAAATAGAGATACTAATGTGTGGTTTATGGCTTAATGCTGTGTTTGGATCCTTGAAAACTAGAGTGATGACCCCCATTTGTGTTCCCTTAACCCCTATGTTGACCCTGTCACAGCCTTTACCAGCAGTCTGCATTGAAATTGATTTTCTGTTTGCCTGTCTATCCTTTCCCCTCAGCCAGGAAAATTTTATGTGCTACTTCACCCCCCTGGCATCTACCACAGCTCCTGATACAGCTTTTTTTAAAATATGTTTTGGGTAAATGTGATGTCAATTTTAAAATAGAAAAAGAAATGCCTAGATCCTAGGTTTATTTTAAAAAATGTCTATGGAAAAACTTTCTTAGATTAGTGTGTAGATAGGTGGTGATGGATGGATGAATGGATAACAGATAGAAAGATGGATAAAATAAATAAGTAAATAAGTAAATGAGTGTGGTTTGTCCTCCTGAAGGCAAATTTCTATAATTTTTTGTCAAATTTCAAAATAAAATTTTCTTTCCTAAATGTCTGTAATCACAAATGATTTGATTTTATATGACTTATTTAGAAATTAAATATTAGATATGGGGAGCTTATTAGTGAGGTGATACTGTGTAATTTGAATTACTTCATGAGACTTGAGATTCTGGTGTACAGGAAATGCATAGAAATATGTACATAAATCAATAGTAGAGAAAGTAATTTAGTAAAGCAGATTAGAAAGGGTATATGGTGTCATGAATTTTATATAATCTTGTTTAAAATGTATAGAAGGTTTCATTTGCTAAGAGTAGATATAAACAAGTGTTGCAATCTAAATGTAGAGTCAATTTATTCTATCTGTTCTAAGACACATAGCTCATCATTTGGAAATCACAGAATATCTTCATTCCAAAAAAAGCATTAGACATGATTATAAGGAATGTGCATGAAATGTGTATAAAGTAGGTGTGAAAACATGACAAATGATAAGCAACATGTATGACAGCATAAACTTAAAACACTATGGCTTTTTTGATTCTATACTAAAATTTGTATTGACAACTTTGTTATTTTGCCCATTTTATAGTATGGTGAGAGATTGTGTACATTAGGATGATAGTCTATTGGTTTTGGAAAAATGACTTGATGTTTTAATGCTTGTTTTACAACCCAAAGGCCAGAAATTCTGATTCCTGGACCCATATAAGAAACCAGGTATCCTGCAAATACCTGTAATCCAGGCTTCTTTTTCACAACTTTACATACATATCTAAACATATGTGTGTGTGCATACAAACACACACAAGCACTCATATATGTAAGATAAAACTTTTAAAAACTTGATAAGCAGCAAAATCAAACATCCTTCAGATGCTGAAATAATTATTTTGAGAAGAAAAATACAAAAATGTTATGCTTATTTAAAAGAATTGCACAAAAAATAATTCATATATGACTCATCAAAATAAGGACAGAAATGGCATAGGAAATTTAACACAATATTATCTAGTTTAAGTAGCATTTGAAAAGATTTTATGATCTCCTTTGTTATAAAAATGAAAGAATACATTCAATACAAAAAAGAAATTACTATTTGCTTCACAATAGTGTGTGATAAAATGAATTACTTCACCTAAATGAAGATTTATTTAGTTTATATTACAAATATTTATTTGAATTTTTATGATCTTTATGTGTGTGTTTGTGTGTGTGTATTTGTGTGTGTGTGTTTATGTGTGTGTGTGTGTATGAGTGTGTGTGTTTGTATTAAATCTTTATGGACATGGCCATGCTTTTAAATTTTTGCTCAGACTTACAGATTCTATAAAGGTTTCCATGAAATTAAAAATCTTTCACTTACTCAACAGAGCATTATAAAATGATTATAGACTGTTGACTATAAAGTAAAGTAAAATAAAATTATATTTCCTATAGTTAGAGCTTAATAAATAATCTTAGTTTTTCTTCCCAAATAATTGTTAAGAAACATAATTTGTATTTAAGCTAACTTATATGCTATGCCATGAAAAAGACATGCATAGCAATAAGCTTGCATTTGCTTTTTAGATCACTAAAGGTTTAAGAGAAGGTGTGAGTCAGAGGAGGGTAAGTCAGAAGAAAATAACTTTCTTGATATAAAGGCAAATCAAAAGATACTAAGGAAAATGTAGCTGATAACCCTACAGGTCGCCTGCAAAGAGTTGATTAGAAATTCATTCTAGGTATTTTGAATAATCCTTTTTGAGTTTAAAATTTCTCTGTTCCTATCGACACAGCTTTTATTCTACACAATTCACTTCTTGTTCACACTTTCTCCCCTAGGCCCCTTCATTAATAAAATGTTCTGGAAAATTTGTACTTATTATAGATGAGAATCTACTTAACCTTAATAAGTAGATTTTCTCTCTTTCCTTCTTACTACCTTTCATTTAAGAAGGATGTCACACCACGGTGGTCCAGCCTAAGAAGAATGTGTCACTATGATTGACGTCACCCACTTGTATCAGACAATGTAGTCTAGGAAAATGAAGATTTCATAAGCTGGAGTTCACTGTTGATTTTAGAACAGATGGGCTGCTTGACCTTGAATAATACAAGTCACATCTGTATAGTGGCATTTACTTGATTCAACCTCCCTTGCCCTGTGTGAAATGAGCATATTGCATATGGCAGCCTTTCAATATGAGTAATCAAAGCCATCAATAAGATAACTGCTGTATCATTCCTAACTTCATCTCAGAAGCTGGTGTCTTTAGCATAATACAGAAAGGCTTTTCTTGTTCTTTAAATATGCATCTGTACATTTATTGATTGGAGTTTACACTATTTAAAACAATTCAGCTTAGAAAGTTGGTTTGAACAGATCAACATTAGTCTTTAGGGAAGAAGTTTACTTACTTTTTTATGGAGATAAAACATTAAGTCACACAATTCCATAAAGTGAAACATTGGTCTCTTACTCCAATAGGCTGGATGATTTCCTAAGAGAAATTATTTTATGACCTCACAATGTCTCCAGAACTGTGATAAAATCATTCATTGTTAATTGTAGTGTTATTAGACGTAATTGATGTTATCAGTTTATTCTTTTAATATATATTTAAGCTTGTTTTGCTTGACAATCATATATTCACGATTTATTTAAAAATCTACCTAAACTTTGTTATAATCAAATATATTTCATTTAGTAAATTCTATATTTTTGAAAAGTCATGTGGCTTTCTAATTGTTTAGGGTTAAAAACTATTCTACAGGAATATGCTCAAACACATATTACTTTGGGCAAAATCTTGTAAATGAAGTTGTATGTCACTATGTAAATATTAAATAATAAATTGTCTTGTATACTATCCTGCAAAAACATGTATGAGTTCATATTTAGTTGTTGATGTTGAAAACTGGTTTTATTTCTTACCCATACACAAGAAAGATGCCGATAATAGTATATCATAATTTTTAAAAATCTGGTAGATTAATTAAACATGAGATAAAGTGGGGAGAAACCATGACTGACCTGTAGGTTGTGGTAAGATGTAACTGGGACTGGCTCCCAGCCATGGCCATAGCCAGGACTGCAAATAGCAATAATCACTATTGATTTAAAGCTTTATTTAGTCTGATCTATTCCTTCATAGTCAGTAGGATCTTGCCACATTTTATTAGTGAGATTGAGAGATGCATTATTTGGATTTTGTCTCGCCTGCCATGCTTCCCAATGTTAAACTCTGAAATCTGTGATTTTTTTTAAACGCTGGGTGAATCATAGCATAGTTTTTATGTTTAGATATTTTGCTTCTATACATTTTGTTTGGTTCTCTTTACCCTTGGGGCTTTAAATATATATGAATAGATATTTATATATATTAAATAAATACCACAAAATAAATATTATATAAAATTATGCATAACTAAATGATATGTGTGTTTGTATGTAAATATTTATGTATGTATATGTATGTATATGTGTATATATATATATATATGAGTGCATGTGCATACCCTCATATATATACACGTACATATATATATGTAATTATATACATATGTATATATATACACATATGTATGGATCTTCTACAAAATTACTTTGAGTTGCAAATTTTCTCCTTTCTGTTGTAGCTACTTTGTTGTGTTTATTCGTTTTGTTTTTATTTTTCTCTTTATAAATACAATGTTGAGATTCAATCACTACATGAAGTGTAGTGTGAAAGGGAAACAAAAAGGCCTATGGGGCTGTTTCCCAAGCAGCTCTGGGTAAGTTCCCTGAGTCAGATGCCTGATTCGGACAGGTCCTCTTGCGTTCATCTCTTTCCTCTCCCCTCTTTCAAGAAGAAAGTTGATCTGATGATTTCAACCCATTCATTAAACAGAAGCAATAATAACTGTGCAGAATTCATGGTTCTCTAAAGGGAACTTTAAAGCTGCTGCCATATCTTATTGTACAAAACAGGTTTGTGCCACATGAACAGCATCACAAGTTGGGGTTGGGCACTTTTTGTTTGTCTTTGTACTTAAACTCAATTCCATAGAAATTCCAGAATCAGAATGAAAAGCAAGCTCTCCTGTATCAAAATGTCTAAGAAATAAATGTTATACTTCAAAAACAGAAAAAAATATGGGAGATTTTAAAATGTTTTATTTTCCTACAAAAGGAAATTTTATTGAAACATTCAATGAAACTGAGACATAAAAAAGAGAAAAACAATGTATAACTTTTTCTTTACTTGAATAACTGAATTAATTATTCAATGTCAAAATCATGGAAATAGAATGAACAAATTGGTGTTGTATTTGAAACTGACATCTGTCAGGGAAAGTAGAAAACTTAAAGATAATAGACATCATTTCAATATTTTTCCAAACCAAACAACACTGTTCTGACACTGTTACTCTACATGTGACTGAAATGTCACTGGTAAGTGACATAACTCATTTTAGGTTCTTCACTGTATTTAGAAAAAGAGGTTGTAAGAAGAAGAGAGGGGAAAGCTCTCTGACTAATGACAAACAAGTTCTTCATTGTACCCCCTCCTCTGTGCAGAATCTCTAAGCAATGATCTATCCTGAGCTTGGTATATTTGGGTGACACTAGATGAAGGGAAAGGTTTATTTTCATGTTTATTTTCCCCAGGATCTTTTAAATTGTTTTTTTTTAATTTTATTTAATTTTTTTTACACTCCAGATTTTATCCAGGTCCACCTGTGTCTATTCAACATCCCATGGGGGTGACTCCTCACCACCCACCTGTCTCTATGAGGATGTCCCCACCCCCCACCAGACCTCTAAACTCCCTGGGACCTGCAGCCTCTTGAAGGTTAGGTGCATCTTTTCTGTCTGAGTCCACATCCAGCAGTCCTCTGCTGTATATGTGTTAGGGGCCTCATATCCGCTGGTGTATGCTGCATGGTTGGTGGTCAAGTGTTTGAGAGATCTTGTGAGTCTAAGTTAATTGAGACTGCTGGTCCTCTTACAGGGTCTCCCTCCTCCTCCGCAGCTTCTCCCAGCTTTTCCCTAATTCAACCACAGGTGTCAGCAGCTTCTGTCTATTGATTGGGTGCAAATACCTGCATCTGACTCAACAGCTTGTTGGGTCTTTCAGAGGGCAGTCACGATAGATCCCTTTTTGTGAGTGCTCCATAGCCTGCATAATAGTGTCAGGCCTTGGGGCCTCCCCTTGAACTGGATCCCACTTTGGGCCTGTCGCTGGACCTTCTTTTCCTCAGGCTCCTTTCCACTTCCATCCCTGTAGTTCTTTCAGATAGGAACAATTATAGGTCAAAGTTTTGACTGCGGGATGGCAAAGCCATCCCTGACTTGATGCCCTGTCTTTCTGCCAGAGGTGGGCTCTACAAGTTTCCTCTCCCCACTGACGGGTATTCACCTAAGGTCCCTTTGAGTCCTGAGAGCCTTTCACCTCCCATGTCTCTGGTTCATTCTGGAGGGTCCCCCCACCTCCTCCTGAGATTACCTGTTTCCATTCTTTCTGCTGGCTTTCAGGGAGGGCTTCAGTCCTTTTCTCCCACCCAAAACCAGATAATTTCCCCCTCTTCCCCTGTCCCCTTTTTCACCCAGGTCCCTCCTTCCCCCATTGTTATTTTTTGTTTCATTTTTCAATCTGTTTGATCATAGTGTTGATTTCCTTACTAATTTAATTTTCTTGTAGTTTATCGGCAGTCAGAACAAAACCTATCAACTATAGTTTTGGAATTTCTCTTTATAAGATGAAATAAGCAAATGTATTCCAAACCCTCCCTGTAGCTGGTCTTTGGTACTTTGTGGGCTCTTCTTCTCTCACCCTTTAGCCCCGCCTCCCAGACTCTCCCACACTGGTAGATAGGAGAGAAAGAAGGGGAGAGTGATCCCTGAATCTAATTCCTTTCCTTTTGTTTCTTCTTAGAATGGACTGGACTACAAACAAACTGCAACCCTTAAAAGACCAACAACCACCAACCCCGCCTACCAGGGCTCTAATGTCTAACAAAATCGTTAGACCCTACTTCATGAGTTATTCATGTTGAAAAAACTGAAAATGTTTAGGGAATCTTTTCTTCCTTTATAGTGTTATGGTTTCAAACCTTGTTTTGCTGTGAACTCAAGGTTTGTAAGTTATTGAAGTCCGATTCTTAATTTCCTCTTCTCTATTGACTGAGTTCTGCGAACTCTGAAAAGTTCGCAGAATTCCAAATGTCACGCAAACACAGAAACTATCTTCAGCTAGCGAAGCAACCCCACAGCTAGAGCACAAGATACATCATAGTCAGCTGCCTTGGACAGGTCGAAGCAGCCCCATATACCCACAACTGGGATTAAAATGAAAGCACATTCTTATAATATTTCTGTGTTTAAAAAAAAAAAATTCTGAGGAACCTCCTGATTGATTTCCAGAGTGGTTTGCAATCCCACCAGGAATGGAGGAGTGTTCCTCTTTTTCCACATCCTTGCCAACATGTGCTGTCACCTGTGTTTTTGATCTAAGCCATTCTCATTGGTGTAAGGTGGAATCTCAGTGTCATTGTGATTTGTATTTCCCTGATGACTATGGACTTTGAACATTTCTTTAAGTGCTTCTTAACCATTTCAGATTCCTCTGTTGTGAATTCTCTGTTTAGTTCTATATCCCATTTTTTGATTGGGTTGTTTTGTTTCTTGGTGGCTAGCTTTTTGAGTTCTTTATATATTTTGGATATTAGCCCTTTATCTGACGTGGGGTTAGGGAAGAATTTTTCCCAATCTGTAAGTTGCCGATATGTCCTATTGGCTATATCCTTTGCTTTACAGAAGCTTTCCAGTTTCATGAGCTCCCATTTATCAATTATTGATCTTAGAGCCTGAGCTACTGGAGCTCTGTTTAGGAAATTTTCCCTTGGGCCAATGAGTTCAAGGCTCTTCCCCACATTCTCTTCTATTAGATTCAGTGTACCTGGTTGTATGTTGAGGGCCTTGATCCACTTGGACTTGAGCTTTGTGCAAGGTGACAAATATGGATCTATTTTCATTTTTCTACCTACAGATCGCCAGTTAGAACAGCAGCATTTGTTGAAGAAACCAAAATTTCAGAATTCTTAAGAGTATCACCACAATATCTGTTGTATACTCAAAACTTACATGATAAGGTAAAAGAGAATGTGTTCTTATGTGTATTAAAGCTGACTTGAAGAAACAGGAAAGTATCCTTGGAACTTTCACTACATGAGATGTTTATAGATGTAGGGAGCTTATGGCAAGTGCATATATTCACTAGGCACTTAGTATAACCAGAATAACCTTTGGAATGTGTCTGGTATCAGGGTAGGAGCTGAGAAGACCTATACTCCAATAGTGAATGTAACACAAAGTCAGTAATATTGCTTAACAAAGCTGTATGCATTACTTTGAGGTATTAAGTGATTTTATACTGTTTTCTTTTCTTTCTTTCTCTCTACCTCTCTCCACGCCATTTTCTTTTTGTGGGTGTGGGTGTGGGTATGTGTGCATGTGTGTGTGCATGTGTAATAATGATGCAAAAGAGGCCCAGAATGCTGACATATCCTATTATTTAAGTACTTGCATTATTCACTTGAGACAGGGCCTCTCCCAGGAACTTACAAATTTTCCTACTAAATTGGTAGATGGGCTTGACAGACCACTCTAGTGATCCTTCTCTTTATCATTCCCTCCTGCCATGTCCCCAGGCCTGTTGTTGACTCCTGAGGCTTTTACATGGATGCTTTCAATCTAAATTGTTCTTTTATAGTGCAGTAAGTCTCTTTCTAACAGCTGAGTTGTATCTCCAGATCCCCTTATCCAACTCCAATCTCCTTTTTTTTCTTTTATTCTCTTCTCTCTTACTTTGTTTTTATATGTTTGTTTGTTTGTTTCTGTTTTGAGTCATTGTTTCCTTACTTAGACCATCCATCATGGCTTTGAACTTACAGTAAACACTAGATAACTTTTAAGCTTAGATTTTTGGGAGACTGAAGGCTTGAAATATGACATTATACATCTTTCAACTTTTATGCCAACTCATATGTGCATTTATACTCCATAAGAGAAAAATTAAATGTTTTTTAGTGATAATGGTGTGTAAGCTTAAATGGGTGGTGCTAGCAATCTGTGAAGGCAGAAGCAAGAAACCAAAAGTGGAATATTATTCTATGCTATGCCATTTCTTCAGCAGCCCATCAAACTCGAGAAGAGCATCCATTGTTGATTATTGTAAATCTTTGATATTTACTATTATTTTTATCAGATATATGCATATCATCAAACTGGAACTACCCAGTGTTATGGCTAATATTTGGGAGTAACCCTGAAAACTCAACAAGGTTTGAAAAGGCACTTAACTTTTGCTTGCTCTTAGCAATTAACCAAGTGGAAACTCACCAGTAATGCTGTGCCATCAAATTTCCATGTACCTAACTATGAATTGTTAATAAATATATTTCAGCACTTTCTCCAACTATAATTTTTTTTAGGAAATAAACATTTTATCCAATTTATTTCACACTGTTTCTGCTCTACTCCTCCTGTGCACTTGACTTAATGTTTTACTTTATGATTTCTAACAATTACTTCTGAATAACTAACATAGTCAATGTGTGAATACCTTTAAAATGAAATTTTTATGATGCTAATCTAGACTTAAAGTTTGCATGATACCGTTTTTGACAAAGATGACTGTTTAATACAATTTAGACATACCTGTGATTAAATGTAATCATATTTAGCTGTCCTAGATATGTATTTTAAAACAAACATAAATTTAATACTTCAAAGAGAATGGGTGTCTGACACACTCATCTTCTTAATACATCATTTATTTCTCAATGGTACAGGTATAGTGTTATCAAGCATAAATAATTTCACATTATTGTATCTAGTGTAGAGATAGTGCTGATGTTTGAGAATGTACTTTACGCCATTAGGCAGCATTGACTTTAGAAGACTATATTTATCTGTCCTGCAAAACTGAAGTCAATTATTAATGCAACTTGAAAGGTTACATTATATCTTAATATTTTTACTATATCATTATATAAATAATTCAATATTTGCCCTGGAGTATTGTTTCCTTTTATAAAATATGACTTTTGAAATAAGATTTTTATCTACTTGTAAATACTTAGATATTTGCTCCTTAAATTCTTAGCTGACAGTCATCCCAAAGATAAAGAATTGTGTGGATTTTGACAGCAATCCTAATTTTATTAAAAAATTAGCATAATGATGACATGTATCCTTTAGCAACCATTGTACCGTTTCTTTTATGTGTTATATTCCTGGATTAAATAGGAAGAAAAAAATACAGTAACATTGTTTCTTTAATTTTTATATTGAGGAAATGTTGAGCTCCAAGGATTAAGTAGCTCATAAAAAAAAGATCATGCCACTAATGAAACAATGGAGCCAGGCTTAACCAAAGTCTCTCTGGACTCCTGATTATCTATAAATGGGAAAAAAATGTATCAAGAAAAAGGATGCAGCTTTGATTTCTAGCAAGCTATAAGACAGTGATTACAGAAGGACATATAATTTCAGCTGCACTTGTCTTGATTTCTTTAAGCTTTAATAGTTCTTTTTTTTTTTAAGATGTGGAATATAATCCTAGTCAAAATAATAATTGCAATCAATGATTACAATTTGTTATTTTTCTGGAAAAATATTGAGAAGAAAACAGAATGTCTAATATGATGCTTCTAATACAACATGAGAAGTATGGACAGGTGTGAGATTCTGTTAACATCATTTCTTATTATCTCTTCACCAAATAATTTGTTTCCCGGTGTTTGGTCTGAGATATTTATTTTATTATTTTTATTTACTTGTATATCTGCTTGTCCATGGCTGTGGGATACAAAAGGGTATGGAATCTCCAGAGATAGATTTACAGGTGGTTGTGAGCCTCTTGATATGGGTGCTGATAACCTAATTTTGGTCATCTATGCACTCTTTTTTGTTTTTAATCTTTTTATTTTTCTATTTTTTTACACTCCAGATTTCATATCCCCCCCCCCTTCAACCCCCGATTGTTCCACATACCATGCCTTCTCCTTACTCCCTGTCTCTACTAGGATGGAGGATGTCTCCACCCCCTACCCCACCTAACCTCTAAACACCCTGAGGACTCCAGTCTCTTGAGGGTTAATGGCATCATCTTTGAGTGAACACAGACCCAGCAGTCCTCTACTGTATGTGTGTTAGGGGCCTCATATCAGCTGATTTATGCTGCCTGTTTGGTGGTTCAGTGTTTGAGAGATCTCAGGGGTCGAGGTTAATTGAGACTGCTGGTCCTCCTAAAGGGTTACCCTCCTCTTCAGCTTCTTTCTGCCTTTCCCTACTTCAACCACAGGGGTCAGCAGCTTCTGTCCATTGGTTGGGTGTAAATATCTGCATCTAACTCTTTCAGCTGCTTGTTGGGTCTTCCAGAGTAGTCATGCTTAGGTCCCTTTTTGTGAGTGCTCCATAGCCTCAGTAATAGTGTCAGGCCTTGGGACTTCTCCTTGAGCTGGATCCCACTTTGGACCTATCACTGTACCTCCTTTTCCTCAGGCTCCTCTCCATTTCCATCCCTGGGTCATTACGGGTCAGAATTTTGACTGTGGTATGGCAACCCCCTCCCTCATTTGATGTCCTGTCTTCCTGTTGAGGATGGGCTTTATAAGTTCCCTCTCTCTACTGTGAGGCATTTCATCTAAGGTCCCTCTCTTTGAGTCCTGAGAGTCTCTCACCTCCCAGGTCCCTGGTGTATTCTAGAGGGTGGCCCCAACCTCCTACCTCCCCAAGGTTGCCTGTTTCAATTATTTTTGCTGGCCCTCAGGGCTTCAGTCCTTTGCCCTCACCCAATACCAGATCAGATTCCCCTCGCCCTCTCCACCTCCCTTCCACTTTCCCATTTTCCTATAAAAGCTTATCATGAAGAGAGTATGGGGCTGCTCCACCAAACCGTTCTGTGGGACAGTGGTGAGTAAGCCCAAACTCGAGTTTGTAATAAAAGGACCCTAATGTGGTTACATCAGAGTTGGCTCCTTAGTGGTCTTTTGGGGTTCATGACTGCTTCCTGGCAAAACAAGCAAGCCTGCTTTTATTCACAATCAAAAGATACATCTCAGGAATTAGGTCATATTTATCATAAAACATTTATTTTTATTTGATAATATTCTAAGTAAGTCTCAGGAAATGCTGTTGTTTATTTAATTTTATCGAAGTCCCAAATCAGTGTTACAATACCTTCTGTCCTGGCTCTAGATGAAATATTACAGCTTTAATTTTTTTCAGAATGTGTGATTACCAGGTTCCTTTTGTGGGAGAGCTGGATTTCTGCATGTATGTGTTATCTGAGGGAGAGAGAAGTTGTGGGGCATATCTATCCAGTGCTCTAGAATATATTTCTACCAACTTTATTTCCCAATCTCATTCTTAAGCCTTATCTGTACAAGTATCTTGTTTCTCAGTTCTTGAACCTCTCATAGTTTTGAACATATTAGATATTTTCTTGCTCAGAGAAGTCACTGCAAAGAGCTTCAGCTTTTGCTACTGAATATTTTAATTATCACCTCAGCACTTGTTATCTATTTTCCAAATTTCTATTAGCTCTGCTGACCAAATACAGGTTCTTTTCTCCTTTTAGTTGTTGTTGCAAATATATATCTGTACAATTTTTATTGACATTTTAATGAACATATGGAGGAGTTGTGTTGATAACTCATTGTTGAATCTGCCACATTTTCTTAAAAGTACCAAGATGTGACAACCAATTAATTACACAGCTAGACCTGAAGTCACCAAAATCATTCTACAGAAGATTGCTAACTCACTATACAAAATAGAATTCAACTGATTGGTTCATTTTAAGTTTATAGAAGAATGAATGTTGTATTATTATGTACTTGTTCTTAACTGTCTTCTCATAGTCTATGACTCTTTTGAAAAGATAATTAAGTAACAACATATTTCACAGAAAAATCTCAACCCAGAGAAGAAAGAGAGTAAGAGTATATCATGGCTTTAGTCACTGACTACTTGTATAGCTGTGAAAATTAGGATGACATAGGTATAATAAATTCTAAAGTGAATATTCTGCTTCTGTTTTCTTTAATATGAGTTTTATTTTTCCTCATCTTTATAAATTTAGTAAAGCTATCTAAATAAAATTTTGAATGTAAATTATATGCTTACCAATCAAAGCACTGAATAATTGAATCTGTCATTTATGTAGCTAGTCTGTACTTTATGGGAGAAAACTATGTTCTTTATATATTAATTTAATAGTTCCTTCATATAATTCATTGGAGTAAGAGACTTTCAAAATTTTGCTTTAGGAAATGAAGAAAGTGAGGGAAATAGAAATGTAGCAAGGCAAACCTGGTCAGTGTGTCTCTGGAATGCCTGCCACTAAACTCTTTATGATTAACAACTACATGGATTCAGAAACTACAAAACTACTAGCAGCTGAGGACACAGTGACAAGATTTTTCTATGTCTGAATTTGGTAGTGTTCTAAAATCTCAAATATTTAATAAAATGTTTCTAAAAGCAAGAGTAGCACATTAACTCAATGTCAAGGTAATACATTATCCAACTAACACTGAAAACAATTACCCAGAAATAACAATATAATTGTGGATAAAAACACTAAAAATTAGTAATTATAATTTTCTAGTGGATGAAGAAACATTTTTTCTGATTTTGTATTTTAAGAAATAACATTGTTTCCAGTTTAGATATGTTCAATGGGTATTCGTTTTTATTTCTTACTATAACCATTGCACATGGTAGTGGTAGTTGTAAACATTCTAAAGCTTTGTTTCATAAAAAGAGAAAACCTCTTAACTATGAACAATATTTTTACAAGCAAATATTTTATTATATACATCCTTCTTGAGCCCTTTCTCTGAATGATTTTAAATTGTGTTGCAATAGCTTCCAGATTATTCAGCCAAACAATTCAAATTACCTTTAAGGAAAACATTGAAATTTCATTATTTCAGTCATTGATTCCAAGAAAATGGTTTTAAAATGATTTATGATGTGATGATGAACTCCATTTTCTAAATGCTATTACCAGTAATAGAATATAAGGTTTTAGAATGAAACAAAACACATATGGAAATTTGACTGGAACAAAAAGGATTAACAAAATTGGTGTTTTGGCTCATGAAAGGTTCAGCTTAGCAACAGATGTCTTTGCATAACCTAGCTATAATTAAACCTAGCCAAAAGGAGAGTAATTAGGTAAAACACTACAAGATGAAAGAAACACAAAGTACTAGAAACAGACATTTACTTAATTATATCAAATATTTGACATTTTATATTTGTGTTTAAAGAAGAGAAATTCAGTTTTATCATATATTAAGACAAAAATAATAATAATCTGTATACAAAAATGAAAAGTGAATATTTCATTATGAAATATAATGGGAACACATGCTGAAAGTCTCTCATATTTTAAGAGGTAATAAAATTTGGATCATTTAGATAAGTAGTACCATTATTATTAAATATTCTAATGAATTCATGAGAGTAGAAAGAAAACGTCTAGCATTTAATTTCCAACATGATTTTAAAATTATAATTTATAATTCAGAATTGTTAAATATTATGCCAATTTATTCAAATAAAGTATTTTAATGGGATAAATGTTTTATAATAAATAGTTTTATTAGTTTGAAATACTATTCAAAGACTCAAGCAAAACCAAAAACTGGGAGAAAATAATGAAATCTTATTTCTAACCTTCCCAAGTCATATTGTTCTGTCAATTAATATATAATGACTACACCAATTTAATAATCATAACAATTGTAATCAGATATCTTTAATTATTAATTTCTATTGGCAAAGAAAACAAAGTAAGAACTAATAATAACTACAAGGAGGAGGATTTAATACAGGCAGTCTGACTATGTGTACACTCATGCGTGAAATCACAGTGGGCACATCCAAACCTACCAGATACTCCCAGAACTATTAAACAACTTACTCACCCACTAGACAAGTGTAAGATCTTGTAATTCTTCCCATCTTTGCCACAGTTGACATTTCAGATTTTTTTATACATGTGATCATAATATACTATTGCTTTCTCCAAAGTCCCAGTAACAGAAGTAATATTTCACATGCATCTTAGCTAGTCAATGTTTCTCTAGATTTTTAAATATCATATTTAATTGTCTATATGAAAGTATAATTTTAATACAGACACCTAAAAATATTCAGGAGGATTTTATAGGTTAAAATTGTTCATATTTTGTAAGAATGGCCTCTGATTTCTACTTTATGTGCTATGATTAGTGACTTTGCTAGGATTCATTAGAAAACAGGTTACGACTTCATAAAACAAATGGATAGACACTTCCTGTCTGTTAATTGTAATCAGAAAGGTTTCAGGGTTTGGATGGCCTAAATCAAATTCACACTTTACACATAAATTTCATAGATATGTAGCTTTATGCAAGCCATAAATCACCTATCACAGTTATTTTAGAGACAAATTAAAATACCAAAGAAACATGTCTCATAAAATTGTTAAAAATTAGATTAACAGGCAGAGAGCACTCCGCCATCTTTGCTTCAGCATCGGGGCATTTGGGACCGCCAGACTCAGAGACAGACAGGCATAATATCACTTGGGTCTCTGGCGGCTTGTGTGTACTCTGCTCCCAAGAGCTGGGCAGATCTGCAGTAACCAGCGCGCCAGCTCTGCTGTGGGACTTCTGCCTTGCAGAGGGACCCCCTGCACTGGGCGGGAGCCTACCAGCTTCCTTTTGGCGACCTCTGTTCCTGGATCGACTGCACCGAGGAGACAGGTATCCAGGTTCTCCCCAATATAACATCGCTTGGGACACAGCCTGTTGAGGCTTCCATCTGTGCCCAAGAGCAAGACAGCGCTGCAGTCCTCTAGGCGACAGCTCGGCTGTGGGCCAGCTCCCCTACAGAGTGACCTGCTGCCTTCGAGAGAGTGCAGAGTGCACTCCGCCATCTTTGCTCCAGCATCAGGGCAGTTGAGACCGCCAGGCTCAGAGACAGACAGGCATAATATCACTTGGGTCTCAGGCAGCTTGTGTGTACCCTGCTCCCAAGAGCTGGGCAGGTCTGCAGTAACCGACGCGCCAGCTCTGCTGTGGGACTTCTGCCCTGCAGAGGGACCCCCCTCCCCCCACCTCTGGGAGAGATCACACACCTCTGCACAGGGCAGGAGCCTACCAGCCACCCTTTGGCGACCTCTCCTCCAGGAATCCACTATGCTGAGCGTTTGGATGTGCAGGGATTCCCCATTATAACATCACTTGGGGCAAGGCACATCAGGGCTCCAAAGTCACTCAGGAGCAGGGCAGGCCCCAGAAATCAGTGCCAGGAGAATCCCGGTAAACCAGGGGGTCCAGAAATAGCTTTGCAGGCTCACAGGAAGTCCAACCAACAGCCAGTGACAGCAGGACCAACTAACACCAGAGGTAACCAGATGGCAAAAGGCAAACATAGGAACATTACTAACAGAAATCAAAGTAATATGGCACCATCCGAACCCAATTCTCCAACAGCAGCAAGTCCTGGATACCCCACCACACCCGAAAGACAAGATCTGGATTTAAAATCACTTCTCATGATGCTGTTAGAGGATTTCAAGAAGGGCACAAATAAATCTAATAAAGAATTACAGGAGATCGTGAATCAACGATTAGAAGCCCTTACAAAGGAAACACAAAAATCACTTGGAGAAATGCAAGAGAACATGGATCAACAGATGGAGGCCCATAAGGAGGCAACACAAAAATCGCTTAAAGAAATGGATCAACGGGTAGATGCATTTTCAAAGGAATCACAAAAATTGCATAAAGAAATGCAGAAGATTATGGGTCAACAGATGGATGCCCATAGGGAGGCAACACAAAAATTGCTTAAAGAAATGAATCAACGGATAGATGCCCTTACAAAGGAAACATGAGAATTGCTTAAAGAAATGCAGGAGACAATGGATCAACAGATGGAAGCCAATGAGGAGGAAACACAAAAATCGCTTAGAGAAATACAGGAGAACTTGGGTCAACAGGCAGAAATCCTGAAAGAGGAAACACAAAAATACCTTAAAGAAATACAGGAAAATACAAACAAGTGAAGAATCTCAGCAAATCCATCCAGGATCTAAAAAAGGAAGTAGAAACAACTAAGAAATCACAAAGGGAGACAACTTTGGAGATAGAAAACCTTGGGAAGAAATAAGGGGTCATAGATGCAAGAAAGAATCTCAGATGCTGAAGATACCATAGAAAGCATCTACTCAACAGTCAAAGAAAATGCAAAATGCAAAAAACGTGTAACCCAAAACATCCAGGAAATCCAGGACACAATGAGAAGACCAAACCCTAGGATTATAGGTATAGATGAGAGTGAAGATTTGCAACTTAAAGGGCAAGTAAACATCTTCAACAAAATTATGGGGGAAAACTTCCCTAACATAAAGAGAGAGATGCCAATGAATGTACAAGAAGCCTACAGAACTCCAAACAGACTGGACCAGAACAGAAATACCTCCGGTCACATAATAATCAAAACACCAAATGTACTAAACAAAGAAAGAATATTAAAAGCAGTAAGAGAAAAGGGCCAAGTTACATGTAAATGAAGACCTATCCAAATCACATCAGACTTCTCACCAGAGACTATGAAAGCCAGAAGATCCTGGGGAGTTCTCATACAGACACTAAGAGAGCAAAAATGCCAGCCTAGACTACTATACCCAGCAAAACTCTCAATCACCATAGATGGAGAGACCAAGATATTCCATGATAAAACCAAATTTTCACAATATCTTTCCACAAACCCAGCCCTGCAAAGAATAATTAAGTGGAAACTGTGAATACAAGGAGAGAAACAACACCCTGGAAAAAATGAGATAGTAACCTTCTTGCATCAAACCCAAAAGTAGATAACCACTCAAACATAAAGATAGCATCTAGAATGGCAAGTGGCAATAATCATTATGCCTTAATCTCTCTTGATATCAATGGTCTCAATTCCCAATAAAAAGATATAGACTAACAGACGGGATACATAAACAGGACCCAGCATTTTGCTGCATGCAGGAAACGCACCTCAGTGTCAAAGACAAAAACTACCTCAGAGTAAAAGGCTGGAAAACAATTTTACAAGCAAATGGTCCCAGGAAATGAGCCGGAGTAGCCATCTTAATATCAGATAAAATTGACTTTCAACCTAAAGTCATCAAAAAAGACACAGGAGGACACTACATACTGATCAAGGGAAAAATCCACCAAGAAGAACTCTCAATTATGAATATCTATGCTCCAAATGCAAGGGCACCCTCATTCGTAAAAGAAACTTTACTAAAGCTCAAAGCACACATCGCACCTCACACAATAATAGTGGGTGACTTCTACACCCCGCTCTCTGAAATGGATCATTCAGGAAAGCAGAAACTAAACAGGGACACAGTGAATCTAATTGAATCCTTGGACCAAATGGAACTAACAGATATATATAGAATATTTCATCATAGAGCAAAAGAATGCACCCTCTTCTCAGCACCTCATGGTACCTTCTCCAAAATCGACCATATAATTGGTCACAAATCAGACCTCAACAGATATAAGATCGAACTAATCCCATGCCTCCTATCAGATCACTATGGAATAAGGGTGGTCTTCAATGGGAACAAAAACAACAGAAAACCCACATACACATGGAGGCTGAACAATGCTCTACTCAATGATAATTTGGTCAAGGTGGAAATAAAGAAAGAAATCAAAGACTTTTTAAAATTTAATGAAAATGAAGGCACAACATACCCTAATTTATGGGACACAATGAAAGCAGTGCTAAGAGGAAAATTCATAGCCCTGAGTGCCGCCAAAAAGAAACATGAGGCAGCATACGCTAGCAGCTTAATGGCACACCTGAAAGCCCTGGAACAAAAAGAAGCAAATACACCAAAGAGGAGTAGAAGGCAGGAAATCATCAAACTCATGGCTGAAATCAATCAAGTAGAAACAAATAAAACCATACAAAGAATCAACAAAAGGAGGAGTTGATTCTTTGAGAAAATCAACAAGATGGATAAGCCCTTAGGCAGACTAGCCAGAGGGCACAGAGACAGTATCCAAATTAATAAAATCAGAAATGAAAAGGGAGAGATAACAACAGAAACTGAGGAAATTCAAAAAATCATCAGATCCTACTACAAAAGCCTGAATTCAACACAACTAGAAAATCTCGAGGAAATGGACAATTTCCTTGACAGATACCAAATACCAAAATTAAATCAGGATCAAATAGACCGTCTAAACCATCCTATAACCCCTGAAGAAATAGAAGTCGTCATTGGAAGTCTGACAACCAAAAAAACACAGGTCCAGATGGTTTTAGTGCAGAATTCTATCAGACCTTCAAAGAAGACCTAACACCAATACTCTTCAAACTATTCCACAAAATAGAAACAAAAGGAACAGTACCCAACTCATTCTATGAAGCCACAATTACGCTAATAAAAAAAGCACACAAAGAAAGAGAATCTCAGGCCAATCTCTCTTACGAATATCGATGTAAAAATACTCAATAAAATTCTTGCCAACCAAATCCAAGAACACATCAAAATGATCATTCACCATGAACAAGTAGGCTTCATCCCAGGGATGCAAGGATCGTTCAATATAAGGAAGTCCATTAATGTAATCAACTACATAAACAATCTCAAAGAAAAAAACCACATGGCCATCTCATTAGATGCTGAGAAAGCATTTGACAAAATTCAGCATCCTTTCATGCTAAAGGTCTTGGAAAGATCAGGAATTTGAAGCCCATATCTCAACATAATAAAAGCAATTTGTAGCAAACTGGTAGCCAACTTCAATCTAAATGGAGAGAAACTTGAAGCAATCCCACTAAAATCAGGGACTAGACAAGGCTGCCCTCTCTCACCATATCTTTTCAATATAGTACTTGAAGTTCTAGCTAGAGCAATTAGACTACAAATGGAGGTCAAAGTGATACAAATTGGAAAGGAAGAAGTCAAACTATCACTATTTGCAGACGATATGATAGTATACTTAAGCGACCCAAAGAACTTCACCAGAGAGCTCCTACAACTGATAAACAACTTCAACAAAGTGGCCGGACATAAAATCAACTCAAGCAAGTCAATAGCCTTCCTATACTCAAAGGATAAGCAGGCTGAGAAAGAAGTAAGAGAAATGATCCCCTTCAAGATAGCCACAAACCGTATAAAGTATCATGGAGTGATTCCAACCAAACAAGTGAAAGATATGTATGACAAGAACTTCAAGTCTCTGAAGAAAGAAATTGAAGAAGACCTCAGAAAATAGAAAAATCTGCCATGCTCATGGATTGGCAGGATTAATATAGTAAAAATGACCATCTTGCCTAAAGCAATATACAAATTCAATGCAATCCCCATCAAAATCCCAACTCAATTCTTCATAGAGTTAGCAAGAGCAATTCAAAAATTCATCTTGAATAACAGAAAACCCAGGATAGCTAAAACTATTCTCAAGAGTAAAAGAACCTCTGGGAGAATCAGTATCCCAGACCTCAACTGTACTACAGAGCAATAGTGTTAAAAACTGCATGGTATTGGTACAGTGACAGGCATGTAGATCAGTGGAACAGAATTGAAGACCCAGAAATGAATCCACACTCCTATGGTCAGTTGATCTTTGACAAAGGAGCTAAAACCATCCAGTGGAAAAAAAGATAGCCTTTTCCACAAATGGTGCTGGCTCAAATGGAGGTCAACATGCAGAATATTTCAAATTGACCCATTCTTATCTCCTTGCACTAAGCTCAATTCCAAGTGGATCAAGGACCTTCACATAAACCAGACACACTGAAACTTATAGAAAGGAAACTAAGGAAGAACCTTGAATATATGGGCACAGGGGAGAATTTCCTGAATAGAACTTCAATAGCTTCTGCTCTAAGATCAAGAATTGACAAATGGGACCTTATTAAATTACAAAGATTTTGCAAGGCAAAAGACACTGTCAAAAAGACAAAGCGGCAACCATCTAACGGGGAAATGATCTTTACCAACCCTACATCCGACAGAGGGCTAATATCCAATATATACAAAGAACTCAAGAAGTTAAACTCCAGAGAGGAAAGTAATCCTATTAAAAAATGGGGTACAGAGCTAAACAAAGAGTTCTCACCTGAAGAATATCTAATGGCTGAGAAGCACCTAAAGAGATGTTTATCATCCTTAGTCATTAGGGAAATGCAAATCAAAACAACCCTGAGATTCCATCTCACACCAGTCAGAATGGCTAAGATCAAAAACACAGGAGACAGCAGTTGTTGGAGAAAGAGAATGTGGAGAAAGAGGAACACTCCTCCACTGCTGGTTTGATTGCAAGCTGGTACAACCACTCTGGAAAGCAGTCTGGCGGTTCCTCAGAAAACTGGGCATGACACTCCCGGAGGATCTGGCTATACCACTCCTGGGCATGTACCCAGAGGCTTTACCTGCATGCAATAAGGACACATGCTCCACTATGTTCATAGCAGCCTTATTTATAACAGCCAGAAGCTGGAAAGAACCCAGATGTCCCTCAACGGAGGAATTGATTCAGAAGATGGGGTATATTTACACAATGGAATACTACTCTGTAATTAAAAACAATGAATTCACGAAATTCCTAGGCAAATGATCAGAACTTGAAAATATCATCCTTAATGAGGTAACCCAATCACAAAAGAATACACATGGGATGCAGTCATTGATATGCAGATATTAACCCAGAATCTTGGAATACCCTAGACTCAATTCACATATCAATAGATTTCCAAGAAGATGGAAGGAGAGACCCCTGGTCCTGGAAAGACTGGATGTAGGGGGATGCCAAGACAGAGAAGCTAGAGGGGGTTGAATGGGGAAAAGAGGGAGGGAAGTGGGCTTATGGGACTTTCGGGGACAGAGGAAACAGGAGGAAACAGGAAAGGGGAAATGATTTTGAATGTAAATAAAAATATAAAAAATAAAAAAGTAAAAAAATAAAAGTTAAAAAAAAGGAAAAAAAAAGATTAACAAATGCAGGATAGATGTTTGAAGAATTTCTGGTTTGTAAAGCATTCTAAATGGTTATTATCACCATTATGGGTTGATATATAAAACTGAACTTAAGCTACAATTTTAAATAGTAAGGATCTTCTATTTAATGTTCCTCTAAAATATTCCTAAATGGGGTAAAATCATTAATATTTTAGTTTTGTAGTACTTTCTGTGAACCAGTTGCTCACTGGTTAAATAAATACCCAGAGCATAGGGAAGAAACTGATCAGGTGTCACAATATGAAAAATGTATGTCTCTGTCTACATAACTCCCATTATGCTTTACAAAGGACATGATTACACGTACTCTGTCTTTAAAATTCCTACCTGGGAACCTTGCTTCCAACCAATTCTGATTTTTCTTTCCATTTGTTTCTCTTAAGAGTTTCTCATCTTAATTTCCATCATTTGAAATGTCAGTAGAAAAGGATGCAAGACCCAAGGAGGAGGGTTCAGGGAGGTTTTATGGAAGACTGACTATGATGCACACTCAAACCTGCAGAGTTTATTTTGAATGAGACTCAACACCAACTCTGCACATACAACCCTATTCCTTGGCTCAAGTGTCAGCTTCAGTTGTGAAAATAGATCATTTGATTCTCCCTCCTGAGGAGGTCAGCTTGTTAGAGATGAAACTGAGTGCCGCTGTGTTCGCACTGAAATGAGTTTTAGCTGCTGCACCGGGACATGTGATAATACACTGCATGATTACATTTAATTTCTGTTTCAATTGTAACTCTCTTGAGCCCAACTTTGCTATCTCATTTTCCTTTCTTTGTGACAATGGTACATAGAGCAATAACTTCAGATTTTCAACTCTCAAATCTCTACTCAAGTCTAAAACTAGAAAACCCGTTTACCTTGCAATGTGTTTGATGACATCATTTTTGTTTGAAAAATTTGGTGGTTTTCTTTCTTACTTTAAACATCTTATTTTCTCCTGAAAATGTAAAATCACATCAAATCTAGGATGGATTATTGCATCTTAGCAAAAGTTGACTTCATTTAGAACAGATTAATTATATCATACTTACCAACCTCAGTATATATTTACTTAATTAGTCAAATTCCATGGTCCTAGAAAATATGTTTTGAAGATGAAGTGTGCACAAAGTCCCACACATCTTCAAGAAGCTAGTTGCAATTGATAGCTGCTGGAAAATAGAAAATCATTTTTCTTCAAAGGAATGACACTGTATGTCAGCTACAGTCCAGGACAAGCCTCATGCTCAGGAGTAGTTGGCCAATTCCAAAATGACTCCACTATTTTTTATTGTTGTTTGTTTTGTATGTGTGCATTTTCTTGTTTCCTTTCTTTTCTTTCTAAGAGAGAAAATGTCTGAATCTGGGTATGAAGTGAGTGATGATATGGGAGGAAATTGAGCAGCCCAAAGAATATGATCAAAATACATTCTATGAAAAAATTAAATGATTTTTAATTTTTTTCTCCAAATAAGTAAAGATTGCTGCAAAGTCTATGATATCTGTCAAAGACAGATGCTTTCATATGAGCTTTGTAAAAAAAATTATTAACAAATTTAAAGTATTTGGACATGTATCCCCTTTCCTTTTCATTGGTGCACAAACTAGCTCACAACAGGTAATGGCTCACAGTAAAGACAAGTTTCTCACATGTGTTGCAGTGAGAATTGGCAGTATGCTTAAAGGAAAGATTGAGAGCTGAAAGGACAATGGCTGGTTCAATAAGAGGGATGAATAAGATGCAGCTGGTTAGTAAATGGCCAATACTCAATGGTAGTAAAACTCTCGCTTTTTGTTTTATTTTTATTTTTTATATTTGGAAATAGAATTTTAATGCATTGTATCAAATATATTTAATGTATTTATTGTATATACAATTGTATATTATGGCTATAATTATAATTAATAATAATATTACTGTTTAATATATTTGTTAATATAATTGTTTAATATATAAACTCTACCAAGATCCTCCATACTGACTTACTCATCAAAATCCCTGCCTTTCTTTCTCTCATTAGGATACAAATAGGCATCTATAATAATATTGTATGCCACAGTTATTTTGTGTGTGTTTTTATTTGGTTAAAGTCTGTTATTGTTTGGTTTTGTTCCTTTTGTGTGATATTGTATGTTGTTTTCTAGGTTTGGGCATTTTGATGTTGTATTGTATTTTTGGTTTATTTTTTATTTTTTTTTTATTTTTTGAAAATGAACTTAAACTTGTGTGGTAAGGAAGAGAAGATGGTCTGGACAAACTTGAGGGAAAAGAAAATATAATCAGCAAATATTTAAATTTAAAAATTCCTTTAAATTATAAAAATAATAATATGAAATTAGTTAAAATAAAAAGAAGTAAACTAGAATAGAACAAAACAAACAACAGCTAAAAAAGAAAAATGCCAAAGAAAAAGCACAAGGAGCACATACAGATGCAGACACAAACATTCACACAGGAATCCCACAAAGACTCAAAACAGACTGTAATATGTAAACAAAAACTGTAAGGCATTGTGAGACAAAGAACCTCTAAAACACCACTGAATTCATTTTGTGTAGGCTATCAAATGCTGGGCATGGGGCTGGCCTTAATATTTCTTTGTGTTCCCATTGAGACTCATTTAGAGAGGATTAACTTTTCACTTGTTAATGGTTATCAATTGGAGATAGCATCTGGATAAGGAACATAGGCTTGTGCCCACTTCCCTTCTCTGTCCTGGGATCCCTTCAAGACCAAATCCATGCAGGCTTTGTTCATGCTGCTACATTCTCTGTGAGTTCATATTTACACTGGTGATGTCAAGTTGGGTCTCCATCTTACTCAATTTTTTGGCTATTTTATTAGATTGCCTACATATACGTATACATTTTAGGAAGCTTTTACCATTTTAGATTTCCGTATAACCCTTCAAATTTTCCTCAGTTTCAGCTGTCCCTTCCCACATTTCCCTCCTTTACTACCCTCTTCCCTCCCCCTTCCCACTCGATCCTCCCATTTCAGCCCAATCCCCATCCATTGATAACTGTTCTTTTTACCTTTCTAGGTGAACCAATCCTCCCCTAATCCATTACTTTATACACAACCTCTTTATTCATATGGATTGTAGACTACTTATCCAAAACATTATAGCTAACCTCTGTATTTAAGTGAATACGTGTCATATTTGCTTTCTTGTGTCTGGGTTGCCTCACTCAGAGTGATTATTTTCTCTAGCTCCATCCATTTACCTTTAGATTTAATAAATTTTTTTTAACATGAGTAATATTTCATGGTGAACATGTACCACATTTTATTATCTATCTGTCCACTGATGCATATCTAGGTGTTTTCCAACTTCTGACTATTATAAACAGGACAACAATGAACAGAGATGAGCAAGTGTCTCTGTAGTAGGATGTAAAGTGTTTTGGATATATGCCCAAGACTGGTACAGCTGGATCTTGTGGTAAACAGATGTCCAGCTTTTAAAGGAAGGCACTCTGATTTCCACAGTGTCTGTGCAAGTTTGAACTTCCATCAGCAAAGGATGAGTATTCCCCTTACTCCATATTCATGTTAGCATGATCTGTTACTGTTTTATTGATCAGTTCTGACTGGTGTAAGATGAAATGTCAAAGTAGTTTTGAGCATTTCATGCTGACTAAGGATGTTCTACATATCTAAAAGTATTTTTTAGCCATTTATGTTTCCTCTTTTGAGAATACTTTGTTTAGATGTCTCCACATATTTTTCAATTGGTTTTTTTTTGATGTTCAGATTTGTAAGTTCTTTTTATATTTTAGATACTTGCCACCTATTGCATATTTAGCTGGTATAAAATGCTTCCCATTCTGTAGCCTGCTAGTTTGTCCTACTGATGATGCTCTGGGTCATACAGAAGTTTTTCAATAAGCAATGCAATACACTTATGCATTTTTTTCTTTTAGAAAAAAAAATCCATCCCATTTCATAGGATTTTATTACAATTGGTAAATACTGTACCTCTTCAGAAGTGGATTAATGCATGCCTAGACAATGAAAATCTCTTAAGAGATTAGTCCAGAATAGGGCACCATGAGAGAATAAGAAAGTGAAGCTGTGATAACACAATGATTGTGTCCCAGTGTGGATGCCATATGTCTGCTTCTGAAACACCTGAGGCTCTCTTTGTGCCTGTATTTCTTGGGATGTGACAACCCAGCTTCTCTTTCAGCTCTAAAGTTTAGATGAAATGAGCAAATTTCTTTATTTTCCAAAAAGACACCGGTAACTGATCTCTTCTCGATCCCTAATCTTGTATCTGAGAAATTGGTTCTTTGTTAATTCTCCATATGGAAATTTGTTCAAAATTATATTTTCTCACGTCTTCTTCATATGGAAACCCAGTGCTCTGATCTTTGTTTCTTTAGTTCCTAAACATTCTGTACAACTTGTTTTTCCCAAGAATTTGTTCATGCTATATATATATATATTTTTTTTTACTATGAATGTCTGTGATGCGTGCAATGCGTACTTTCATTAGTTGATTATTTGCTGTGAAAGGAGACTTCAATAAGTGTAGAGAATGCTTTAAGTTGTTCATATTTTCTTTCAATATTTACATGAATATAAAGTTCACCGAACTTATAAAATGTTATATAATGAATTACAAACTACAAGGAATGTCTTAAGGAGTGAGAAAAAAATGTGAGACCAGAAAAAGATCAGTACTGGATTGGGTACTTCAGACAACTACAAAATTAATAGACAGCTATGTGACTAATAGGGACGTAACATCCAATGAGCTACAAAAAATGAAAAACTCTGGAGGAAATTTTGGCTTGGGCATTGTAAACTTTGCAATTTAAATCGATGATTGTGAATTTGGGCTTTTTCCTGAAGTAGCATTTCATCATTATGTAGATAGGGTGATGCGTTTCATCTCATTTGTCACTTCTGAGCTTGAGTGGGATAATGGGGCCTTCTAGTCTTGACATGAATGAGTTTGGTGATTGATTGGTGATGCCTGCCTGAGAAGAGAAATTACCTATCAGAAGAGTGATAGCTGTTTTCCATTTCTATTCTCATGTGTTTCTGTAATAAATTATCTTCTAGTTGCTTTTTTATTCAATTTTTCTAGAAAATTACTAGGGAGATATAGAAAACACTAGTGTAACTGAGAAACCTATAGAAAACTGATGCAAGATTATAGAAATATAAAATTGAAAAATGCCTGTAACCTAGTTGTTAATTCTACAGATAAAAAAGTCATGGTCTGCAAAGGCTTGTCTAATAATGCTTACCAGTTGATGAACACTAAAATGTACATGTTCCATTTCTTGATCTAGCATTTTCAACACAATTTTAAAACCAAGGACTGAGTTTAAAACAATAAAATAACTTACGCTTGTGACAACTTGCCCAACTTTCTTTAGCCCCTCTGTTTTAAAACTCATGTAATATGGTGAATAGATCATATAAAAACAGGCAGCTAGGAAAATATTAGTTTTACCTAATATTTTATGACATTTTAAATGTTCACTTTTCTTTAAATTGAAAATAGATTCATCTCTCATGCAGTATACCCAAAACATGATTTTTCCTTACTCCACTTCACTCAGATCTACCCCTCCAAACCTCTCTCTTCCAGATCAACTTCTCAGTTTTCCTTCAGAAAAGGACAGGCCTCCAAGAGGCAACATTTAAACACACGCCTGAAACAGTAAGATACAATAAGAATACACAAAAGACTTCAACTCATATCAAGGCTGCAAAAGGCAACCCAAAACCTGAGAGGAGGAAAAGAGTCCCAAGAACATGCAAAAGAATCAGAGGCACACCGATGCCCACTTTTTCAGAGTCTCACAAAAACACCAAGCTAACAGTCAAAACACATGCACAGATAACCTGATGCAGACCTGTGCAGGCTCCTTCAGTCTTGCAACTTTAGTCTCTGAGAGTTCATATGAGTCCTGCTTAGTTCATTCAGTGGGCCATATTCTCCTGGTGTCTTCCATCCCCTCTGACTCCAGGGATCTCCCCTCCCCCACTTCTTCCTTCATGGATTTCATTGTACATGGATTTCCTTCAAGAGAAGAAACCTCTGATAGATACCTCCAACTTAGACTTTCTCTCCACATAATGTGTGATTGAGGGATTCCACAATAATAGCTCCTCCCATCTATAGCTAGAGGAAGCCTCTATGATGACAAGTTGATAAGGCAGCTATCTATAACAAACTATCATTAGAAATCATTTCAGTGATTTTTTTTCCAGAAGTATTTGTTTAGACCCTAGTCTCTGGACTATTGAGTATCCAGTTCCTGGCCATAAAGGCAGTATTATGCAGTATAGGCTTCCTCTCACGCTTTGGGCCTTATGTTGAACTGGACATTGGTCAGTATCTCCACAAGTTCTGTGCCACCATTGTCCCAACACACATTGCAGGCAAGACCTTCTAGGTTGACAGTTTTGAGGTTGTGTTGCTGTCTAATTTTTGTCTTTCCATAACCTACATAGTACTTTTCTGAAGCAAAGCAAATAGAATGTGAGGACAAAGGCTACTTGCAGGCACCAGCTCGGTCTCTCTCCATTCAGTGAACTGTGTGGATGTTGTCCTTGGCAATGGGGCCCCCACTACCCATTTTCCAAAAGCGACTCCCTATGCTAACATCAGGCTAAATTGTTTGATGATCTTCACAGAACACCCTCAGCCAACAACTGTACCAAATGCAACCCAGTTGTACCACATAAAGCCTTGCCTGGTTATGAATGATGACCAGTTCAGACTCTATAACCTTCATTACTAGACCTCATTAGGGTCACCCTCACTGATTCCAGAAATTGTGCCAAGGACCACCCTCAGCATGGAGAGAGGTTCTGAGAGAAGGAGTTTCTGGGAGCCACGAAAAGAACAACTGGAAGTCAAATCATTAATCCAAGCTAACAATCTGTTTGCTATTCTAAGAGATTTCTCTGTCCATGTCATGTTTGCTTGTGTGTCCATGCGTGCATGTGTGCGTGCTTGTGTGTGTGTGTGTGTGTGTGTGTGTGTGTGTGTGTGTGTGAGTTCACCAAACAGTTCTCTCATTTTATCTCTCTAACAGATTCTCTCAATGGCTCATCTCCTGCAGAACACAGGTCTAGCTTTTTATTTTACATATCAATTTACTCCTGGTTTTGTTCCAATTATCTTCTGAATCAGCATCCTGTGATCCCAGCCCTTTGGTTCTTAAGAGATAACAGACAATTTTTTTTCTTAACTTTGCAAAAGAATTCAGAGCTATGTTGGTCTTTGTTAAGCACAGAAGATAAACTAGTTGGGTGGAACTCTTCCCTGATATTACTATTTCTACCACACCTGGGCCTAATTTAGCTCTGTCCTAGACTGACCTTATGTGCAAGAATCTGCCTGTCTTTCTATCTTTCTGACAAGTGGGCTCCTGGAGTAGAAGCCTTTGTTCCTTTAGATTCATGAAGTCTATCATAATTCATATTGCATCCTTATATTTTGCATAGTTGAGAATTTATATATACTGATCTCATGTATTTAGAGTTCTTCTCCATAGCCTTAAGGGTATATACCCTTTTGAGAAGACATAGCCACAACCTCAACTCCTGGTCTCACACACTGTATCTAATTCTCATGGAGTCATTAATATTAATAGGGAGGACATTCCTCAGAAGAAGTTGAAATGTGTACATTCTTATAAAACAAGCCTTATGCCCACGAAAGCCATGAAAACTCACTGAGGCTCACACCAGGGCCCTATCCCAGAAGCAGGAACCATGACACTCTGACCCCGCCTGGGCCATGCCCAACCCTACATACTCAGCTTCTACAATGTCCCCCGAATGCTTGCCTGTTCCAGCTATCTCTCTCTACACTTGCTCCATCTCTTCCTTCCCCATTCTAACCTGATTCCCCTTGCTCCCATCTCTGCCAATCCACAGTATACATGTAAATTTTATTCTATTTTCTTTTCCCAGAGAGATGAAACATCATCCCTCTCCCACAGTGCACCTGTTTACCTAACTTCTCTGGATCTATGAATTGTACCTAGATCATCATTTATTTAACAGTTTATGTCCACTTATTTTTTTATTGAATATATTCTTTATTTACATTTCAAACGTTATACCCCTTCCCGGTTTCTCCCCTCCCCGAAAACCCCCAACCCATCCTCCCACCACCTGCCTCCAAGAATATGCTCCTCCATCCAACACACTCCCATGACCCTCACTAGATTTCCCCACACTGGGGCCTCTATTGAGCCTTCACAGGACCAAGGACCTCCCCTCCCACTGATGCCCGACAAGGCATTCTTTACCTCTGCCAATCTGGAACCACGTGTACACATTGGTTGATGGTTTCCTCCCTGGGAGCACTGGGTTGTCTGGTTGGCCAACATTGTTGTTCTTCCCATGGGGCTAGAAACCCCCCACCCCTAGCTCCTACAGTCTGCCCTCCAACTCCTCCATTGTGAACCCCCACTCAGTCTAATTGTTGGCTGCTAGAATTCACCTCTCTATCTGTAAGGCTCTGGCAGGGCCCCTCCAAAAGACAACCATAACAGGCTCCTTTCAATACACACTTCTTGTCATCCATAGTAGTTTTGGGGTTTGGTGACTGTTTATAGGATGAATCCCCAGGTAGGACAGTCTCTGGGTGGCCTTTTCTTCAGTCTCTGCTCCATAGTTGTTTCTGTGATTATTTTGTTCTCTTTCTCAGAGAACCAGATCTCTTTCTCAGAGAAACCAAATCACCCCCACTTTGGTCTACCTTCTTCTTGAGCTTCCTGTGGTCTGTGAATAGTAACTTGTTTATTTTGAGCTTTTGGTCTAATATCCACTTATCAGTGAGTGCACACCACGTGTGTTCTTTTGTGATTGAGTTACTTCACTCAGGATGACACTTTCTAGTTCCATCCATTTGCCTAAGAATTTCATGATTTCATTGTTTTTAATAGCTGAATAGTACTCCATTGTGTATATATACCACAATTTCTGTATCCATTCTTCTGTTGAAGGACGTCTGGGATCTTTCCAGCTTCTGGCTATTATAAATAAGGCTGATATGAACCTAGTAGAGCCTATGTCCTTATTGCATGTTGGAGCATCTTCTGGGTATATGCCCAGGAGTTATGGTATAGCTGGATTCTCAGATAGTACTATGTCCAATTTTTTGAGGAACCACCATACTGATTTCCAGAGAGGTTTTACTAGCTTGCAATCCCACCAGCAATGGAAGTGTTCCTCTTTCCCCACATCCTCTCCAGCATCTGCTGTCCCCTAAGTTTTTCATCTTAGCCATTATGACTGCTGTGAGGTGGAATCTCAGGGTTGTTTTGATTTGCATTTCCCTAATAACTAAGGATGCTGAACATTTCTTTAGGTGCTTAAGAGCCATTCGAGTTTCCTCAGTTAAAAATTCCCTGTTTAGCTCTGTACCCCATTATTAATAGGGTTATTTGACACTCTGGAGTTTAACTTCTTGAGTTCTTTGTATACATTGGATATTAGCCCTCTATCGGAGGTAGGATTGGTAAAGATCTTTTCCCAATCTGTTGGTTGCCGTTTTGTCCTATTGACAGTGTCCGTTGCCTTACAGAAGCTTTGCAGTTTTAGGACATTCCATTTGTCAACTCTTGTTCTTAGAGCATAAGCCCTTGGTGTTCTATTTAGGATTTTTCCCCCGTACCCATGTGTTCAAGATTCCTCCCCACTTTCTCCTCTATACGCTTCAGTGTGTCTGGTTTTATGTGTAGGTCCTTGATCCACTTGGACTTGAACTTTGTACAGGAGATAAGAATGGGTCGATTTGCATTTTTCTGCATGCTGACCTTCAGTTTATCCAGCATCATTTGTTAAAAATTTTGTCTGTTTTTCACTCTCTGGTTTTAGCTCCTTTGTCAAACATCAAGTAACCATAGGGGTGTGGGCTTATATCTGGATCTTCAATTCTATTCCATTGAGCTTCCTGCCTGTTTCCATACCAATACCCAACAATTTTTATCACTATTGCTCTGTAGTAGAGCATGAGGTCAGGGATGGTGATTCCCCCAGTAGATCTTTTGTTTTGGAGAATAGTTTTTGCTATCCTGGGTTTTTTTGTTATTCCAAATGAATTTGCAGATTTCTCTTTCTAGCTCTATGAAGAATTGATTCAGAATTTTGATGGGGATTGCACTGAATCTGTAGATTAGTTTTGGCAAGATGGCCATTTTTGCTATATTAATCCATCCAATCCATGAGCATGGGAGATACTTCCATCTTCTGAGATCTTCTATGATTTCTTTCTTCAGAGACTTGAAGTTCTTGTCATACAGATCTTTCACTTGCTTGGTTAGAGTCACACCAAAGTATGTAATATTATTTGTGACTAAGGTAAAGAGTGTCATTTCCCTAGTTTCTTTCTCGGCTTGTTTATCCTTTGAGTAGAGGAAGGCTCCTGATTTGTTTGAGTTAATTTTATATCCAGCCACTTTGCTGAAGTTGTTTATCAGCTTTAGGAGTTCTCCGGTGGAATTTTTGGGGTCGCTTAAATATACGATCATATCATCTGCAAATAGTGATATTTTGACTTCTTCTTTTCCGATTTGTATACCTTTGACCTCTTTTTGTTGTCTTATTGCTCTGGATAGAACTTCAAGTACTATATTGAATAGATAGGGAGAGAGTGGGCAGCCTTGTCTAGTCCCCAGTTTTAGCGGAATTGCTTCGAGTTTCTCTCCATTTAATTTGATGTAGGCTACTGGTTTGTAGTATATTGCTTTCACTATGTTTATGTATGAACCTCTCTCCAAGACTTTTATCATAATGGGATGCTGGATTTTGTCAAAAGCTTTTTCAGCATATAATGAAATGACCATGTGTTTTTTTTCCCCTTGAGTTTGTTTATATAGTGGATTATGTTGATGGATTTCCGTATATGGAACCATCCCTGCATCCCTGGGATGAAGCCGACCTGATCATGGTGAAATATAGTTTTGATGCATTCTTGAATTCGATTAGCCAGAATTTTGTTGAGTATTTTTGCATCGATGTTCATGAGGGAGATTGGTCTGAATTTCTCTTTCCTTGTTTGGTCTTTGTTTTGTTTAGGTATAAGCGTTATTGTGGCTTCATAGAATGAATTGGGTAGCATTCCTTGTGTTTCTATTTTGTGGAATAGTTTGAAGAGTATTGATATTAGCTCTTCTTTGAAGATCTGATAGAATTCCCCACTAAAAACATCTGGTCTTGGTCTTTTTTGGGGGTGGGCGAGGGGAGACTGTTAACAACTGCTTCTATTTCCTAAGGACTTATAGGACTATTTAGTTGGTTTATCTGATCCTTTTTTTTATTTTCTATATTTTTTATTTACATTCCAAATGATTTCCCCTTTCCAGTTTCCTCCCTCCCTGAAAGTTCCATAAGCCCCTTTCCCTCCCTCTGTTCTCCATTCAAGCCCCTCTCGCTTCTCTGTCCTGGTATTCCCCTGAATCCAGTCTTTCCAGGCCCAGGGGTCTCTCCTTCCATCCTCTTGGAAATCTATTGATATGTGAATTACGTCTTAGGTATTCCAAGATTCTGGGTTAATATCCCCTTATCAGTGACTGCATACCATGTGTGTTCTTTTGTGACTGTGTTATCTCACTAAGGATGATATTTTCCAGTTCTGACCATTTGCCTAAGAATTTTGTGAATTCATTGTTTTTAATTGCAGTGTAGTATTCCATTTTGTAAATATACCACATCTTCTAAATCCATTATTCTGTAGTAGGATCTGATGATTTTTTGAATTTCCTCAGTTTCTGTTGTTATATCTCCCTTTTCGTTTCTGATTTTGTTAATTTGGATACTGTCTCTGTGCCCTTTTGCTAGTCTGGCTAAGGGCTTATCTATCTTGTTGATTTTCTCAAAGAACCAACTCCTTTTTTTGTTGCTTCTTTGTATGGTTTTATTTGTTTCTACTTGATTGATTTCAGCCATGAGTTTGATGATTTCCTGCCTTCTACTCCTCTTGGGTGTATTTGCTTCTTTTTGTTCCAGGGCTCTCAGGTGTGCCATTAAGCTGCTAATGTATGCTCTCTCCCGTTTCTTTTTGGAGGCACTCAAGGCTATGAATTTTCCTCTTAGAACCGCTTTCATAGTGTCCCATAAATTAGGGTATGTTGTGCCTTCATTTTCATTAAATTTTAAAAAGTCTATGATTTCTTTCTTTATTTCCCCCTTGATCAGGATATCATTGAGTAGAGCATTGTTCAGCTTCCACATGTATGTGGGTTTTCTGTTGTTTTTGTTGTTATTGAAGACCACCCTTATTCCATAGTGATCTGATAGGAGGCATGGGATTAGTTCAATCTTCTTATGCCTGTTGAGGTCTGCTTTGTGACCAGTTATATGGTCGATTTTGGAGAAGGTACTATGAGATGCTGAGAAAAGGTATATTCTTTTTCTTTAAGATGAAATGTTCTCTATATTTCTGTTAGTTCCATTTGGTCCAAGGCTTCAATTAGTTTTACTGCATCCCTGTTTAGTTTCTGCTTTCCTGAATTATCCATTTCAGAGAGTGGGGTGTTGAAGTCACCCACTATTATTGTGTGAGGTGCGATGTGTGCTTTGAGCTTTTGTAAAGTTTCTTTTACGAATGAGGGTGCCCTTGCATTTGGAGCATAGATATTCAGGATTGAGAGTTCTTCTTGGTGGATTTTTCCTTTGACCAGTATGTAGTGTACTTCTGTGTCTTTTTTGATGACTTTAGGTTGAAAGTCAATTTTATCTGATATTAGGTTGGCTACTTCGGCTCGTTTCCTGGGACCATTTGCTTGTAAGATTGTTTTCCAGTCTTTTACTCTGAGGTAGTGTTTGTCTTTGACACTGAGGTGATTTTTCTGCACGCAGCAAAATGCTGGGTCCTGTTTACGTATCCAGTCTGTTAGTTTATGTCTTTTTATTGGGGAGTTGAGATTATTGATATTAAGAGAGATTAAGGGCTAGCGATTATTGCCACCTGCTATTCTTGACGCTATCTTTATGTTTGAGTGGTTATTTACTTTTGGGTTTGGTGAAAGAAGGTTACTATCTCATTTTTTCCGGGGTATAGTTTCTCTCCTTATATTGTCGATTTCCACCTATTATCCTTTGCAGGGCTGGATTTGGGAAAGATATTGTGTAAATTTGGTTTTATCATGGATTGTCTTGGTCTCTCCATCAATGGTGATTGAGGGTTTTGCTGGTATAGTAGTCTAGGCTGGCATTTATTTTCTCTTAGAGTCTGTATGAGATCTGCCCAGGATCTTCTGGCTTTCATAGTCTCTGGTGAGAAGTCTGATGTGATTTGGATAGGTCTTCCTTTGTATGTTACTTGGCCTTTTTCTCTTACTGCTTTAATATTCTGTCTTTGTTTAGTACATTTGGTGTTTTGATTATTATGTGACAGGAGGTATTTCTGTTCTGGTCCAGTCTGTTTGGAGTTCTGTAGGGTTCTTGTACGTTCATTGGCATCTCTCTCTTTAGGTTAGGGAAGTTTTTCTCCATAATTTTGTTGTAGATATTTTCTGGCCCTTTAAGTTGCAAATCTTGACTCTCATCTATACCTATAATCCTTAGGTTTGGTCTTCTCATTGTATCCTTGATTTCCTGGATGTTTTGGGTTACACGTTATTTGCATTTTGTATTTCCTTTGACTGTTGAGTCGATGCTTTCTGTGGTATCTTCAGCACCTGAGATTCTGTCTCCATCTCTTGTGTTTTATTGTTTAAGTTTGCATCTATGACCCCTGATATCTTCCCAAGGCTTTCTATCTCCAAAGTTGTCTCCCTTTGTGATTTCTTAGTTGTTTCTACTTTCTTTTTTAGATCCTGGATGGATTTGGTCAGATCCTTCACTTGTTTGTTTGTGTTTTCCTGTATTTCTTTGAGATATTTTTACATTTCCTCTTTCAGGATTTCTGCCTGTTGACCCAAGTTCTCCTGTATTTCTTTAAGAGATTTTTATGTTTCTTTTGTAAGGGCATCTACCCGTTGATTCATTTCTTTAAGCGATTTTTGTGTTGCCTCCTTATGGGCCTCAATCAGTTGACCCATATTCTCCTGCATTTCTCTAAGCAACATTTGTGTTTCCTTTGTAAGGGCTTCTACCCATTGATTCATGTTCTCCTCTATTTCTTTATGAGATTTATTTGTGTCCTTTTTGAAATCTTCTAATAGCATCATGAGAAGTGATTTTAAATCCAGATCTTGCCTTTCAGGTGTGATGGGGTATCCAGGACTTGCTGCTGTCAGAGTGTTGGGTTCGGATGGTGCCATATTGCCTTGATTTCTGTTAGTTACGTTCCTACGTTTGCCTTTTGCCATCTGGTTACCTCTGGTGTTAGTTGGTCCTGCTGTCACTGGCTGTTGGTTGGACCTCCTGTGAGCCTGCAAGGCTATTTCTGCCCCCCGCCCCCATGACTGGGATTCCCCTGGCACCAATTGCTGAGGGGCTACCCTGCTCCTGAGTGACTTGGAGCCCTGATGTGCCTTGCTCCAAGTGATGTTATTTTGGGGAATCCCTGCATATCCTAAGGCTCAGCATAGTCAATTCCCAGAGCAGAGTTGCCAAGGGGCGGCTGGTGTGCTCCCTCCCTGTGTGACTGTGCTTTCTCCCAGTGCGGGTTCCTCTGTAGGGCAGATGTCCCACAGCAGAGCTGGCGTGTAGGTGACCACAGAACTGCCTAGCTCTTGGGAGCAGGGAGCACACAAGCTGGCTGAGTCCCAAGCGATATTATGCTTGATTATCCTGTGCCTGGAGGTCCCAATTGCTCTGTTGCTGGAGCTAAGATGGCCGAGTCTATCTGATCCTCTTTTAACATTGGCACCTGATATGTATCTAGAAAATTGTCCACTTCATCCTGATTTTCCAATTTTGCTGAGTATAAGCTCTTATAGCAGCATCTGTCTTTCTGGGTCTAGGTTACCTCACTCAGAGTAGTTTTTTCTAGTTGCATCTAATTATCTGCAAATTTCATGATGTCATATTTGTAAACAGTCTAGCAATATTCTATTATGTAAATGTCATTTTCTTTTCTATAATTCAGTTGAGGGACATCTATGTTGTTTACAGTTTCTAGCTATTATGAATATATTTCTAGTTACTATGAATAAAGCCTCACTGAACATAGTAAAGCAAATATCTCTGTAGTAAGATGGAACATCTTTTGGGGTATATGCCCCAAGATTAGTTTAGCTTGATCTTGAGGTAGATTGATTCCTGATTTTCTAAGGAACAGCCATATTGATTTACAGAGTAGTTGTACAAGTTTCCACTCCCACCACCAATAGAGGAGTGTTCCTTACTCCACATTCTTCCCAGCATAAGTTGTCATTTATTTTATGGATCTTAGCCATTCTGACAGGTATAAGATGAAATTTCAATGTAGTTTTGATCTCTATTTACCTGATGGCTAAGGATGTTGGACATATCTTTAAAGTGTTTCTCAGATGTTTGAGATTCCTTTACTGAGAATTCTCTGTTTAGACCTGTACTCATTTTCTTATTAGATCATTTGGTTTTTTTTAATTTCTTTAATTATTTATATATTTTGGATATTAGATCTCTATCAGATGTAAAGTTAGTAAAATCTTGTCCCACTGTGTAGCTGTCATTTATTAAAAATTGATCTTAGCGCCTGTCCTATTGGGATTCTGTTCAGAATGATGTCTTTTATGACAAGTTTTCAAGATTAATTCCTAATTTCTCTTTTATCAAGTTCATGGTGCCTGGTTATATGTTAAAGTCTTTGATCTATGTGGACTTAAGTTTTGTGCAAAATGATAGATATGCATCTATTTGCAATCTTCTACATATAGATATCCAGATAGAACAGCACTTGTTGGAGATGCTTTCTTTTCTCCACTGTGTATTTCTGACTTCTTTAGCTAACCTCAGGTGTCCATAGTAGTGTGGATGATGTGTAGATCTTCAGTTTGATTCCATTGATTAACATGTCTGTTTTTATACCAATACCTAGTGACTTTTGTTTTGCTTTGTTTTGTTTTGTTTTATTCCTATTTCTATAGATCTATAGTGCAACTAGGAATATGAGATGGTCACAACTCTGGAAGTTCTTTTACTCTTCAGAGTTGTTTTAGCTATTGTGAGATTTTTGATTTTCCATATAAATTTGAGAATTGTCCTTCAAGGTCAGTAAATAATTGTGTTAGAATTTTGATGAGAATTGCATTGAATTTGTATATTGATTTTGGTAGATAGGTCATTTTTACTATGTTAATACTACTGATCCATGAGCATAAGTATTTTCATCTTGGGATGTCATTTTCAATTTTTCTTCAACAATTTGAAGTTATTGTCATGTAGGTATTTCACTTGCTTTGTTAAAGTTTCCCCCAAGATATTTTCTATTATTTGACAGTATTATGAAGAGTGTTGTCCATTTGTCATTTGTAAATAAGAGGACTACTGATTTCATTTCATTTTGGTTAGTTAATTTTATATACAGTTATTTATTTTGCTGAAAGTGTTTATTAGCTGCAGAAGTTCTCTGCTAGAATTTTTATAATCACTTAAATATTTGTCATCTGCAATTAATACTTTGACTTCTTCCTTCCCAATTTGCATCCTCTTGATCTTCTTTAGTTGCCCTTTTGCTCCAGCTAAAACTTCAGGTAGTATTTTGAATAGATATGGAAAGATTGTATAACTTTTTCTTGTTCCTGATTTTAGTGGAATTGCCTTGAGTTTCTCTCAATTAATTTGTTGTTGGCTATAGGTTTCCTATAAATTGCCTTTATTATGTTTAGGTATGTCTCTTATATCTCTAATCTCTCCAGGACTTTTACCATGAAGGATTTTTGGATTTCTGTTAACATGTTTTTCAGTATCTAATGATTTTATCATGCAGTTTTGTTTGTTTGTTTGTTTCAGTTTATTTAAATGTACAGATTTTTAAATATTGACCCATTCATTTAACAATTTAGTTTAAGAAATTCAATGTCTTTGTTTTTAATAAACATGTTAGTTTAATTTTCAAGAGTTTTCAAAAGTACGAACCCTATGTTAAAAATCCATTTTCCACTCACACCACAGTATAACCAGCAGCCTTTCCTTTTTTAATACATAGACAGGAACTGCACTGAGCCATTATTTTTGCATCCTTAGCTAAATACTAGGTACCAGGATGTCACACCTGTGGAAATGTGGAAGTGAGTTTACATCATAAATAATATATTCAGCCACACATTCTGCTGTCTACTCCATTTCCTATTGCTCCCTGCTTAGGAATCATAGAGCCTGGCTACAACATGCCCATCCTTAGAAATTACTAGATGAGATCCCTACTTCCTTAAACAATGTTTTTTGTCTTTTCAGAGATCTCTATGCTTGTCTAGCTGTATGTCTGTCAATAGAATTAATAACTGTTTTAATAAAGTTGATATCGTCAATAATCCTTCCCATTTTCCGTTTTGAAACCTATTGCAGTTTTAAGATAAATTTATCTTAGTTTCAAGATAATTTTATGTGGAGCTTCATAAAATTAGGTATGTCTCATAGTGAAAGATTTCATTTTATAAAGAGCCGTCCATTGCAATGTAGCCACTTTTTAATTTTAATTTTTTAATTTTTCTGATTTTTTTTAAAGATTTATTTATTTATTATATGTAAGTACACTGTAGCTGTCTTCAGATGCACCAGAAGAGGGCATCAGATCTCATTATGGATGGTTGTGAACCACCATGTGGTTGCTGGGATTTGAACTCAGGACCTTCGGAAGAACAGTCGGTGTTCTTAACCACTGAGCCATCTCTCCAGCCCCAACACTGTAGCCACTTTAACACAGACATTTTTACACTTTGAGTAGCATTAGAATGAAGTAAGTTTAGAATTACAGAAAGGACTTGCATCATGAAAAGAGGAGAAGTGAAGGGCAAAGGGATGGTTATATTGAGAGAAAATGTGAAATAAAGAATCAAAGAACTGTATAAACATGAATGACTTGTCTATTTTGCAATCTGCCATTCAGTTTCAAGATTAATTTTCATTTTTCATGACAAATTCTGCAGGCCGTTATATTTTATTTACACAAACAAAACTGGTGAGAGACAGTAGCAGGAATGCTTTGGAACTCCATAAAACTCATGTCCCAAACTATTAAAAATAAAATAACCAGTGATAAGGAGAGTTAACAGGTACACTCACTTATTTTATTTCAAGCATTGAAATAATTGCTGCATTCACATCACCTAAGAATCAACATGATCCTGTGTTTGTTTTTTAATGTTCTCATCTTACAACTAAGAAAAATAAAATTTAAAACATCCAAGTTTTTAAAGCCATGAAATCAAAAAACATGCAAAATAATCTGTCTCCAAACTCTATGTAATTCATAATTAAAGCAATCTGTAATGCTATGCTCCTTCTTTATTCTTTTTCTTTGTAATATTCCCATAGGAAACAACATCTTCCTCTACCTCCACTGCAATCAGACTTGGTCAAACTTGGAACACTCTGTATCCCCATCTGCTCTGCTGACTGAATATATTATTTAGTAAATCAGTTGGTGGGACCATCGCTGTTGGGGAGAACTTTGCACCTATTCTTCAGGATTCCTGAAGATGCATTGCTGACTTGAGAGATATATGGAAACATTTTCTGACATTTCAGGCACAGGGTAGGTACTTGTTCTTAGTCCCTTAAGTTCACAGCACTAGGGGTAGTTCATATCACTGTATATTCATGTAATAATAACTATTAAAGAGATTATGAATTTCAGAGCATCAGGAGAACACATGGCGTAAGGGTCCAAAAATAGCTGAAGGAAGACCCCATACTTGGATAGTAAGCAAAAACAAAGAGCATTTGTTCTGCAGAAACAACCAGCATGTGGGGATCAACCATTCTCTAAAATTGTGACTCCAAACAAAAATATACAGATCTTATTATAGGGAACCAGAGGAACTCTTTAGAAGGATTAGGCAATCTAAAATTTCATTGGTGGGTGCTGGAAAGGGTAATAGGTGGTCAGTGGTCTGCATTCCTATGTCATGAACTTTCAACCATGTCATGAAATAGAGTTGCCTAGCACAGATGGTCCATTCTGATGTATTTCCCCATTGCTATCCCCAAGCTGTTCTTTGGGATGGGTTTTATGACCATGTTCTGGAGTTTATGGTCTGTTCCTAGAACTGGTGTCTTACAATTTAGTTTCTGGAACTTACGTTCTTTTCCTAAAGCTCGTGCCTTGTGAGCGTATTTTGTTTGTTTGTTTGTTTTGTTTTGTTTTGTTTTTGAGTGTCCTTAATACGGAGCCAAATGGGGTTTATATTGTCCTTTCAATAGAAAGATTTGGACTGGGGAGGGAAGAGTACGAGCTTTGAACTGAGCCCAGAGCATTTCTTCATCTTTCTATCTTTAGACCGAGGACTAGAAGCTTCTAGCCTCCATGCAATCTAATCTTCCAAGCTGACCCATTCAAGCTTCTCTCAGTTTCTCACTGAATTTTGCTGCTTGGCCTCATACTAACGTTGGCAAGAGGTTCTTTTCTTCCATCTCCGCATCATCCTCTGCCTCATTCCATCTTCATCTGTGACTAGCTTGTTTTTTCTACAATGTATCTCTGTAAAACTGTCCCCATAAAACTGCCATATACTATGAGCTATACCGTCATCTTTTTTTCTCTTGAGTGCTCTTAAATAGCCCTTCTTCCTCTGATATTCTTATATGATTTGGGCATATCCTATCTCTGATTCATTTTGTCAAATATTTCTCTGATTCATCACTTTGTCTGACCCTCAATTAAACATCACTTTCAAACATGACTACTTCATTCTGCAAACTCCATAAGAACTCCATTTGTACTTTACTGCAATGCATATTGTCTTTGTTTTAAAAGATGTCTTGTCTTTACATGTTTGATGAATGTGATGGTTTGTATATGCTTGGCTAAGGGAATGGCACCATTAGAAGGTATGGCCTTGTTGGAGAGTTGTATCACTGAGTGTGTAGGTTTTAAGACCCTCATTGTAGCTGCCTGGAAGACAATATTTTGCTAGCAGCCTTCAGATGAACATTTAGAACTCTCAGCTCCTCCTGTACCATGCAAACTGGATGTTGCTAAGTTCCCACCTTGATAATTGACTGAACCTCTGAACCTGTAAGTCATCCCCAATTAAATGTTGTCCTTTAAAGAGTTGCCTTGGTCATGGTATGTGTTCACAGTATTAAAATTCTAACTAAGACCATGGATAAATGGCTGTATTCCTCATAACAAATCAGTTGTAATAAATGTGAAAGTGATACCACTTGGGAAGATACACAAGTCCAAATAAATGAAGTCCATTTTCAGTGAAATGTGTAGCATTAATAAGGAAAAAAAACAGTTACAAATAAAAGACAGAAGAACCACAAATTAATCTAAAACATCGATTCTAAACTTTCTCACTGTTTCAACACTTTAATACAATTCCTTATCTTGTTCTGACCCCAAACCATAACATTATTTAATTGGTACTTCATAACTATAATTTTCTTACTGCTATGAATCATAAAATATATATCTGCTCTTTCCAGTGGTCTTAGAAGACTCCTGTGTAGGAGTTATTTGATCCCCAAAGGAATAGAGGTCCACTATTTGAGAACTGTTAATCTAAAACAATAGGTTTCTATAGAGATTACAGAAAACCTCAAGGTCACTGATATACACCCCAAGAAACAAATATTCAGAGCATATTTAATTTTAGTTCTGAACTTCACCAACACCTTGGGGTAGACAATTGCTTGGGAAAATAAAAGGTTAAAACTCCACACGCTCTGTAAAGTTTCTGATTTTTTTTTTTACCTTGAGGCTGTTTCTGCCCCTTTAGAATTATGATGAACATGTATGTGTGTGTATGTTTTGACTGGTTTTATAATTTTAGTTCTTTTCACTCAAATAAAAAGGATATATGATCTCTCCTTAAAGATAGTCCCCCCTCTGCTCTGGAGGACATCTCTATTCAATGATATCCTGAGCCAATAGAACAGTTGGGAAAGAGATGGTCACTTATTTTCCCTGTTTTGTACCAAGGTGTGCAAGCTCCCTGCCACCTGGATCATTTAGCAGTCCTGATTAAAGAGCACAAGGCCTGGCAGTCTGTGGAAGGCTATTCCCTGGTGCCACCTGGACTGCCTAGGGCTTCAAGAAGTCTGGCTGTGTCCAGACATCTGTCATTCTGCTGTGTCCCAATAACCTTTGGCAACAGCAAAAGCAAACAGGTTCCTAAAGCCAAAGGGGTTGTAATGTAGAGGATTTGACTTTTATTTATCTTTTAAATACAAATCTGTGCCAGCAAAAGAGGTCATTGAGAGGTTTCTCCTGGAATCAGGAGCACCTCTGGGTTCACTACAAATCTAGACTAAAACATGTAGATTTAGAGTGGTGATTTTTGTTATGTTGCTTAGTCTGTCTTCACAGGGCACTGAAAGTTGAGGGCAATATTGAAAAACCTTGGCAGTAATAAGAACATATGTAGATAGCCCCAATTCTGTCCCATCTCTCTCTTTTATTCTCTCTCTCTCTCTCTCTCTCTCTCACACACACACACACACACACACACACACACACACACAACACACACACAGGAGAGAGATGGAGAGAGAGAGAGAGAGAGAGAGAGAGAGAGAGAGAGAGAGAGAGAGAGAGAGAGAGAGAGAGAGAGAGAGAAAGAGAGAGAACAAAGACAGATAATCACAGAGAGACAGACAAGGAGACAAATGTACACCCATATATGTCTAACATTTTGAATGTGATGAGAACGAAATATCCATATATACAAACATCACACTTATAAGTCTAGATGCTGAAATTACATTGACACCACATAGTGTAGTTCTCTCCCATTCCTACACAGATGACCATATGAGCAAGAATACTGCCACGTCAGTGGATGATGTGGCGAAGGCATGGTGGAGAGTGGATGGGCCAGCAAAGAACTACGTGCTTCCTGCCCAATCATGAAGAGGTCCCCAATTCACTGCTGTCTGACAGATGTAGGTCTAGTATTGGTAGATCCCCTTTCTTTTCAAAAGAAGCTTGTATACCAGAATAGTTGCAGGTTATACTGACTTCGAAATGATTGTTCAGCAGACTGAACCTTGCCTTTGAAGCACACTCTACAGCACATACCTTGACCATCAAGTCACCCAATCTTGGTCCAGCCTTCTCATCTCACTCCATCCTTCTCGTTCTTCCACCAAAAGCAGCCTTAAAACTTAAAGATGATGATTTTTCTTTTTTAGAAAAGTCTTTGGGGTTGGAAAATAGGTCAGTAGTAAATCACTTGCTTCTCTTGTGAAAAATTGTGGTGTGATACCTCTAATAACAAAATAAAAATAAAATTTTAATTATTACTTAAAAGTATAAGAATAGTTAAAATTAAGAATGTGTTAAAATATTGTTTTTAATTAGTAAATTTTCTTTTGTACAGAATTCAATTGGTGTCACAAAATGGTACTTACTTTAATTTTATTGAGGGTTTGTTTCCATATCTAAAGATCAGCATCTTCTATTGAATATTATCTACAATTTTAAACCTACAAATTCATTTTTAGTGATGTTTAATAATATTACATAATTAAATCACTCAGGGAATAGTTAATATTATTTTTACCATACCACCAGGGATATACTGGAAATTTCTAGTAAATGTCATAAACGGCTCCATATGACCATAAGAACATGTAGTAGTCTTAAGAAATAAGAGGAGGGTTTCACATTTGAGGATTTTAGCTCTGCGGTATGGCTCTTTCTAATGCAGTATAGATATCTCTATTATCTCTCATTACTTTGCCCATCTTTGCTCTCAAAACCCTCTTGAATTCTGATAGCTCTCTCTTATCTGGCATGATTTCTTAAAGCTATGCTTTTAAAGGACCTTGGCATTGTCATAAAGTATTCAGAAGGTGAAAGATCCTTCTGTATGCTCTGTAACTTTATCTTTTGCCATACTAGAAACTGAATGAGAAAATATTGAAATATATGTTTAAATATTAAAATAAACTCATTCTTTACAAAAATATTTTAGTGGAAATGAACAATTTAAATGAAATTTTGTCGGGGTTTTGGCGCAGTGGTGGAGTAAAAGCTTCACATTGGTGAATGCTTGAGTTTTAATCTATAGTGCTACAACCAAAAGCCCAAGTTTGGCTTAATGAAATGGCTCAATGGTTGATAGCACTTATTGCTCTTCCAGAGGTCCTTGGATTATCTGAGGTCTAGCTTCTCCCAGCTGCTTATAATGCAAACTCCAGAGTACTTAACACTTATGTCTGGGTATCGACATAAGCTGGCATACATGCAGAAAGATACAAAAAATACTTTTTAAAAAAGTAAAGCACAATAAAAAGCATATTACTGTTTCTTCTATAACTTCTATATGGTCTACATTAATAGAAGAATGTTAAATTTACATCTCTATTTTTTCTAATCTATTGCTTTATTGTTTAAGTATATAAATTTTTCTGGTTACATATATATATAGTTTCAAAGATTATCTAACTAGTCCTTTCTTCTCAGGAAAAATAACATATATTCATGTGTATGAATATGATATTGTACTAAGCTTAACACATAGCATTTTCTTATACATAGCTTTAATATAGAAACTAAAATCATGTTCATTATGTTTTTCTCACTCAGATGCATTAAAATTTAGTACTCTGTGTATGACAGCAGATAGGTAATTTTCCATATTTGGTTTTTAACATTACACATCATCTGGAAAATCTGGTCATCCAATGAGTTGTGAAAATCTTTACTCAAATCTTATCATGGGTGATAAATGTTATTAGTTGCTTTTGCAAAGATAGTGGATGAGTTCATTCATTTTGCAGAAATGTCTCCTTTATACCTGAATTAGAACCCATCCACTATTTTTAAGTAAAAATATTTTGTAACACAAGAGACTCCAGAAAGCCAAACAACCCTATTAAAAAATGGGGTACAGAGCTAAACAAGGAATTTTCACCTGAAGAATAGTGAATGGCTGAGAAGCACCTAAAGAAATGTTCAACATCCTTAGTCATTAGGGAAATGCAAATCAAAACAACCCTGAGATTCCACCTCACACCAGTCAGAATGGCTAAGATCAAAAAACACAGGAGACAGCAGTTGTTGGTGAGGATGTGGAGAAAGAGGAACACTCCTCCACTGTTGGTGGGATTGCAAGCTGGTACAACCACTCTGGAAAGCAGTCTGGCGGTCCCTCAGAAAATTGGGCATGACACTTCCGGAGGATCCTGTTATTCTACTCCTGGGCATATACCCAGAGGCTTCCACTGCATGCAATAAGGACACATGCTCCACTATGTTCATAGCAGCTGTTTTTATAATAGCCAGAAGCTGGAAAGAACCCAGATGTCCCTCAACAGAAGAATGGATTCAGAAGATGTGGTATATTTACACCATGGAATACTACTCTGCAATTAAAAACAATGAATTCATGAAATTCTTAGGCAAATGGTCAGAACTTGAAAATATCATCCTTAGTGAGGTAACCCAATCACAAAAGAACACACATGGTATGCAGTTACTGATAAGGGGTAATTAACCCAGAAGCTCAGAATACCCAAGAAACAATTCACATATCAATTGATTTCCAAGAAGATGGAAGGAGAGACCCCTGGGCCGGGAAAGACTGGATATAGCAGTGTAGGGGAATACCAGGACAGCGGGGTGGGGGGTTGACTGGGGAACAGGGGGAAGGAAGAGGGCTTTTGGGACTTTCAGGGAGGGGGGAACTGGGAAAGGGAAAATCATTGGGAATATAAATAAAAAAAATATAGAAAATAAAAAAATAAATAAATGGATAAATAAATAAATAAATAAATAAATAAATAAATAAATAAATAAATAAATATCTCAGTGATTTTCATTGAGACATCAAGGTAAATTCATTAAACCACAAAGGCATCTTTTTTGTACATTCTATTTTAGCCCTCCAAATACTAAGAAGGCATGAACTAAGTGGTTGATATTTAATTAATCAATAGATTTTACCATTATATCAAGGACACTGCTCAGTACAATTTCCTGAAAACACAGAATGAGTTTTCTCTGTGTTGTAGAGTAACAAACCACACAGGATTCTAGCATCTCAGGGTTGATGTTGATTCATTCTGAAATGCAAACACTTTTAATCAGTGATGCTATTACATCTTCAGTGTAAATCACATTACGTTGAAGCAAGGACAATCCTTTGATTCTAAATGTTTTACAGAAATCTCAGCAGTCCATATAGCATGTGATCTTGTTAGATTTTAAGACTCACATCCAGTTCCTTAGTTCAATTGCATTCATTTAAACAAAGCTTGGTTAAAACCAAGAAAGCTCAATCTATCTTACTCTTTCTCAGTTGGATACACACAATTACATTATTAAAAAAGTAGACTCAAGAACTGGACTTGTTATTCAAGGAGAAGTCACTCCAAATACATGTGCTGCCTTGATGAATGCTAGCAAGTAGATCTTAGGGAGTATATAATAAGGAAACCATCTAATTTATCTTGTTTATGGAATAACAGATGCAAAGGTGAATATTTAGTAATATATAGATAAAATGATGCTTGTGACTGTGTTAAAAAAATAGACTTACCTTCCTTGGAAGGTAGTGTAACAACTACTGACACTATGAGAGTTAGCACTCAGAAAGGAAGCTCCCAGCTCAGTCCCAACTTGACTTGTACTGTGTGAAGCATGTGATATCTTTAGCAATACAGTATTACCTTGATGTTCCCAGAGTTATGTAATATCACTATTGCTTGGGGTTGTCTCTCAGACACACCCAAGTTATAACTTGAAGGAATATTTCCCTTGTCTTACACTGGGGTTTTAGCTAGATAGCATTTGTATTCTAGGGGGAGAAACATCACTGCAAAGTGACTAGCTTCATTTAATATATGTATATATATATATATATGTCTATGCATACATCTATGGTAAACATATAAGGTTTCCTGTGGCTATTTAAAATATCCTTAGCATTTTGTATCCTTCCTTTCCCCTTTCTCAAAGAGCTGTTCTCCCTCTGTGAACTACTAGGTACAGCTCAGCACCATATCCCCAACAGTACTTAGATTTTTGGGGTAACCAACAGCTTTCTAATTGGACTTAAATCCTGACTTTCTTTGCTTCTCTAGTATAACAAAAAATTTTTTCTGTTGCCCAAAGAAGGTTCACCTTTATTTGACCAAAATTATATCGTGTCTAATGACTCACTGCCAAAGGCAATGGGAGCATCATAATGTAATATCTCTTGTGGAGAATGGAGCTTAATTCCAGCAAGATACATTTTAGATCGAGTAAAAAGTAAGGTGGGTGTTAATTGTGTGATGATTAAACATCTTTAAGCATTGTTTCAAAGTTCACCAAAATAACATTTCTTCTACTCATATCCCTGCCAAAATTAATTTAAGATTTAAGCAGGGAATCTCTGAAGAATTTAATTTGCTCTGCTCATTGTAATATCTTCTCTAGTGAAGTGATATTTGTGAGACAAAAAAATGAACGATACCCCCTTGCATGTATAGTACTGGTCAGGATTCTCTAGAGTCACAGAGCTTATGGAATATTTCAATATATTAAGGAAATTTATTAGAATGACTTAGATTCTATAGTCCAACTAATCCAAGAATCTAGTAGTTGCTCAGTCTCATGAAGCTAAGTGTTTCAGATGGTCTACTGTATAAGCTAGAATCCTGAAGAAGTAGGTTCTAACAGGTGTGCTGGCAATTAAAAACAAGGTGACAAAGAATGAACACTTCCTCTTTTCCATTGTCCTTAGGCCTCCAGCAGAAAGTATAACCCAGATTAATGGTGTAATCTTAGGAATTCTTATAGAAACATTTAAGAAATCATCTATTTGTTTATGTAACATCACTAAAAGTCATTACATCTCCATTGTTCTGCAGAAATCTTCTCAAAAGGGTGGGCTAATACCTAGTGATCACACACACACACACATACACACACACACGAGTCTTTCCTTAAATGTCATCCCTTTGACCTTGTCTAAAAAGGCACATATCATGGCTTTACAGTCCACAGTGAAACCATCACCTGGCATCTGATCTTTGTAGGTTTGGTCATTCCGAATGTTGTTTTGTCTACACTGCCCATTATAACTATGATCACTTTGCTTATGGTGAGTCAATATTGCCACCACCTGACCCTTGCTACCTCAGGGACCCAATTAAATCCATTGCATTTAATCCAGTTGAGCAGCAGTATCTCTAACCTTAAGGTCTGGCACAAGGAAAAGGGCAACAACAAAACTCTTCAGATGTGCTGGTGACCCCCCCCCCACCATTTTGTGTCTTATAGAGTTCACAAAGAGCAGGTCTCCTGGGCCTTTTGTGGAAGATCAGGTATTACACAGCATATCTACTCTAACATTGCAATTTCCCTGAGCTTTAAAATCCCTTCATCAACATTAAGACAAGGAATATCAAGCATCTCCAATTCCTTTTTGTTAGGCCATCTTTTGATGAACACTTCAGTCAACTATTCAAACAAACTTTTGACACTTTTTTTAAGTATGCGAGCTTCCATATTAAATCTAGAATTGCCATTCAGAGGGTCTATATCAATAAACTCAGCCTGATCTCGTTTTATGTTCCTTCCACCAATAATCCTGCACCCTTAAAATCCATTCCCACACATATCCCCCAGACATCTGCTAGAATGAATTAGCAAACTCATTAAGCTCCTTGATAGTGTAGCACATTTCCTCATGAACTACACTTTCTACCTCCCTTCTAGAGCCTGTTTTGCCTTGAGTCTGGTGATAGGCCTTGAGGAACATCAGTATTGTCTTGCCTAGTATTTTCTTCAGAGAAAGTCACTGCTAGTTTATCAGATATCGAAGGATTAATTTCCTCAAGGAGAAAGGGAAATAATTCAAAGGGTGGTGCTGAGGATACTACTTCCTCAGGTGAGATAAATACTCAAGAATCTGAGGGTTCAAAGTTCTCAGCTTCAATAGGGTCCTCATACATATCCCCATCTCAAGTTACAGAATCACATTCTTTGTCAACTCATGCCCTTACTTTGACTGCTGACACCTTTTGAGACTGAGACTTGAATTTTCACTGTAATTCAGCAAAACTCATAAGGAGGGCTTCAGTTTAATTTCTGCAGCTAGGGCTCTATGACTGCTGGAGAAAAGATTCGCTTCACTCCTTAGAAGTATCTAAGGGCACACTTAGAAACTTTTAGATTATTTATTTGCATCTGGAGCCAGTTAATTTTATCATGCAGCTCATTCCTTTCCTTTATCAATTTTTCCAGAGATGCTAAGAGCAATGAACCAGCAAAATAATTTTCCTTATTTTCCCTTAAACTCAAAAAATAAATAAATAAATAAATCATATAATCCGTTGCCTGTCACAATTGATGAATCAAGATACTCAAAGGCATTTACTTCTTTAAGTTTGATATATATTTTCCACCATGGGCCTTCAATATTCTTCGAGCTCCCAGGAGAGAGAGTTTCTGGAGAGGTTTCAGTAGTTGAAGATATTGACGAATTAGAAGGTGCTGGCAAATTATTAAGCCAATTCCATATACTTAAAAGTTTCATCCTTATACTTCTGCTTCTCAAGAACCACTCCAGGTACCAACTTCTGCCATAATTATGGTTTCGAATGCTGTGAAGAGACAACACGACCAAGGCACTCTTATAAAAGACAACCTTTGATTGGGGCTAGCTTACAGGTTCAGAAGTTCAATCCATTATCATCAACACGGAAAGTATGGCAGCATTTAGGCAGAATTGCACTGGAGGAGCTAAGAGGTCTAGATCTTGTTTCAAAGGCAAATCGGAGAAGACTGGATTCTAGACATGTTGGAAGAGGGTCTCAAAGCTCATGCCCACAGTGACACATTTCTTCCAAAAAGGCCACACCTTCTTCAATGACGCAAAACCTCCTAATAGCGCCACTCTCTGAGCCAAGCATATTCAAACCACCACACTTCTACTTGAAAAAGTTGGTTTACAAAGCTTTATGTTATGAGGAATGTGTCTTTCACTTTGTTAGAATAAAAGAGTTGTAAATCTCTATGTGACTTGAAAATGATGTGCTCAGATAAAGGAGCAGACAATAGACCCTTAGACAAGAACAAGTCTTTTGGCTGAATATTGTTCTGTGGATTTTGATATATTTTCTAATTTAATAACATGCTAATTCTGTATGGTTCTAATGTTATCCATTACAAACATCTGTGTCTTGTGGCATCATATTTTTTTCAGTGAATTTTTCAGCCAATGAAATACAACTGTTGTGCATCTATGAACATTAAATATAATTTGTGATACTCTTTGCATGATTATGTGACACTTATGGACATTCTTAAAATGGAAGAATGATCATTACCTTCCTCCCTCAAATCCAATGTCTATATTTATCTTCATTTCTCTTAGTAACTTCGATAGTGATGTTCTGTTTACATAGAGATGTGAGAGTTAAGCTGCTCAAAGCAACAATGTGAGCAGGGATCACATTCAAATAACAACTTTATCATAAACTGTGCAAACGAGGTAAATCACAGTTCTGCTGCTCTGACCTCTATGAAATGAGGCTGCTTCCCTGAGTGTTCCTTTCCAATTCCATGACCTAAATTTCATTCCTAAAATAAGTGGCTCTGGTTCTTTGTATATGAATGTTTAAATACAATCCACTAGGACTTATTTATGCTCCTTTCTTTCTTACAAGTAAACAGTAGTTCTCTGTGTTGTTATGCTTATTCTAACACATAATATGACTCAGGATTTTTTGAGGACGAAGGACGAGAAGAAGACTAATTTGGACCAAAGATCCCATCTCATCCCCAGAAAAATCCAGCTTTAATTACATACATACACACACCATACATACATGAATGCACTTGTAACAAAACCAAAAACAACACTGATTTCCATCTTTGTTAGAAGTTTAAAGTTACAAATAATATTTGCTTGTTCATTTTTTTATTCATACTAATTACCTGATTCTAAATAGTGGTGTGCTGATACTAAACAACATCTATATGTTACTAAGCCTTCAGGTATTACTCTGACCAAATCTCAGTGATGCAAGTGCTTCGCAATGACATGATTGAAGAGAGGAATTTCTATTAGTGCACAAAATGAATAATACATTTATTCTTATTCTTTAAAAAATTTAATTATATTCATGTAATGTATGTGTATGTGAGTTGGGGGGCATATATGTGCATGGTGTGGCACAAGAGTGTAGATCAGAGGACAACTTTCAGAGTACATTCTCTCCTTCCACCATTTTGGTTCAGGAATTCAACTCAAGACTTCAGCCTTAGGGGAAAATGCCTTTATTTGCTGAATATCTCATTAGCATAGTAGGAATTTCTAAAGTGAAGCTTTAGCTAATAGCTGTCTAGTATAAAGAAGGCTTATGTATATTGGTATTTGAATAACAAATAAAGGGTGTTTAACAATAGATTTAATGTAAATCTCCAGAGAGAGAGAGAGAGAGAGAGAGAGAGAGAACATTACATTTTCTAGAACAAAATGTTTCTACATGAATTTCTTAGGGTTGTTGTAACAAATCAGTAAATCCAGTTGATTGTATTTAGCAGAATTCTCTTCTCAACATTCTAGATCTGTTCTTCGCTACCTTTCTAGTGCTGAGACACTTTAGTACCTTTCCTTTTGTTGTGGTGAGGCCCCCACCACCAAGAAATTATATCATTGATACTTCATAACTGTAAATTTGCCATTGTTATGAATCATAATATAAATATCTGATATGTAGGATACATGATACACAACCCCTGTGATCAGGTTTAGAACCACTGTTCTAGACACTTCAAAATATTGTCAGTGCTGAGCTCTTTCCATTAGACTATAAGGAAATACTTAATGGTCTCTTGCATCAGGTCTACTAGCATCAGAAGTTTCTGCATACAACTCCAATCAGGTCTTCATCTTCACATGGCCTTCCTGTGTGATTACCCCAGCGACTGTCATGCCTCCCTGTGCCATTATAACATAATGAGATATAGGTGGTTATCATTAAATTTAGGACTTATATTTGAGAATTATATTCTTTTGAGGTTGTTAATTATATTTACAGACACCACCACACACAACAGAAACTAAGCCAAAAGTTTTAGAGTTTGAGAAATGTGGTTATTTATGTTTGGATAACTACCATAAATATAAACTGTATATAAATGTGCTCTCTAAAACCATTTGTTTATTACTGTATATGAAACCTATGGCTAATGAGAGGAAGAAAAATATCCAAATAGAAAATGCCTATAATATACATCTTTCTATGCCCAACGTTAATTCTGTTTTCCGACAGACACTCACAACACAAATCTTCTCATTAAGATTTGTGCATCTTCATTTTTATTAAAAAGGGGTTTTGGATGCCATCTGGCTCAAATCTCTTTCTTACTCATAACATAGAAGAGTGGAATGGTATCATGGTGCTGTGGAATGTGCCGTATTAAAGAGTTAAGTTTTCATTTTTATTTTTGAGAGTATTTGGGAAATGAGCATGGCAAATCTCTGATATATGGTTAGTGAAGGGCTTATTCAATGTAAGTAACTCATTGAATTTAATTTATATGATATAGCTGAATTTATAAGAATCATTGGCTTCTAGAACTTACTCACCCCTAGCAGTAGTCTAAAAACTGTGACTATAGAGCTAGGAGCCGTGAATTTTAATATAAAATACCTAATGCCATCACACTTTCCTGCCTGAATACCTGTCTTCTGAAGAGAAACATACAGCAATATCATGAGGGGAATCCTTTTGTCCATGTACTGTGATGTAGTAGGGACCTAGAAATTCAAATTATACACAGTATAATGCACACTGTATGTTTACACTGTATATTTGATGCAGTATTTTCACAAACTCTTCTAGGCAATGCTGCACACAGCTTGAACACTTTTCAGTCTCTAGAACTAGATCTTTGTCATCGCCATCTACAATTCATTTTTCAACATGTGGAAGCAGATAGTAGTGAAAATATCCCCAAATCTTACCCTGTACTTAAATTGGTTCAAAATTGGAGCTATCAGGAAAAGTAGACAAAGCCACAGGCAAAGGGGACTAATTATGTCTACTGGTTGACCTACGAGGAGCTGAGCTGCAATATAGTAAGTAGAAAGCTTTCACTTACTGTATCTGAAATTGACCAAAACAATTTACTTTTCGACAATATTTGAGTCTCCTTTTGTAAAAAAATATTACCTCCTGATTTAGCAGGTTTATTGAATTGTATTCCTTCATTTTGTTTATATGTACCTTTCTACTTATGGTGCAGTTTGTCACTTGCTAATTTTATGTTGAGCGAGATAGAAAGGACTAAGATACATTTTAATAAACCTCTGAATTCTCTGTCATTAACAGTAAAATGTATATGCCTTCCCCCACAAATCTTCCCCCTTCCTTTCCCCTTTCTTCATTCACATGCTTTAAGTTCTAAAATAAAACCAATGAATGCCTAACATAAGCCATAGGTGATGTTGATCTCATCTGTGAATTGCTCAGTATCCCATTAGCCAGTAGTGTCTGGGATAATACAAATTCATTAGCTCCGTCCAGAGTTATTAATTTGGAAACTGTAAGTTTTATCAGTCCATGGGTTCTGAGAAGTTCTTCTGGATGGCTGCAAGATGGGCTTGAATGTGATGGCCACTGGGAGAGTATCTGCAAGAATGAGGAACTGTGGGAGGGGAAAATGGGAAGGGGTAACAACTAGAATGTAACTAAATTAAATAATAAAAAATGCCTTAAATGAAAAAAAGAAAAGAATCTTCAAGCTGAATGACACTATTCTTTCAGAGAATTTCTTCAAGTGTAGAAATATGAGCACTGCACATGGAGAGAAGGGATCACTGTTTTGGTTAGATTGTTAGCTTCTGTATATGGATATCATTTGTATATATTTGTATATATTGGTTTATACTGTCCTTCATAATATACAGATTTAAATTTTTCTACTTTATTTGGGTTCTAAGGCATAGATTGTCCACTAATAAAGTTTTCTTTCTACATAGTTTTAACCATCTGTTCCCCTATCTTGAGAAAGAAGAAAATTTTGTCAGAGACACTGGTAGATAGGCAGTCTATCAGATTCTCTTAAACACACACATATCATTTCTTCCTTTTAACTATAAGTATTTTTATAGCTATATTACAGGACAACTTAAGATAGTTAACTATCAACAATATAGAGTTCTATAAATTTTATAACATTGTTAATGAATAACAGTAATCAAAGCACAATATTAACACTCCCACTATATCAAAATTATTCCTTATAATCAGGTCTATTCAGTTCCATATCCAAGAGCATATTCCATAGTCTACTTTTCCTTCACAAGATATTTCATATAAATAGAAGCTTTTAATGGGGGATACTTTGTGTCTGGCTTCTTTGGCTTTACATATTTTTCAGTTCATCTCTATATCTTAATTTGCCCAGTATCTTCTCTCCTCTTAGAATTCTTCTTTCTCCTTCTTATCCCTCATGGATAAAATTTTGGTATTTGTCTGTCTTTTGTTGTTGTTTGTTTGTTTGTTTTTGTTTTTGTTTTTGTTTTGCTGTTGTTGTTTAGTATTTACGAAGTGTCGAACCTTGGGTGATTATGAATTTTGTGCCTATTAGTATTAACACATAATTCTGTAGAAATGTATGCTTTTAATTTTTTTTAGAGAGTAATGAATGGAAATTTGATATCAAACATTTAAAAATGAAACTAAACATTTTCCCACAGTATTCACACTGTTTTATATTTTCATCAGATGTATGAGATTTAAAATTTTCCATATTCTCCACAGTACATTTCATGACTTACATAGTTATGCATTTCTTTTGGGAGTAGAAATTATTATACATTGTGGTTTTACTTTGTCTTCTAATAACTAATGATATTAGTTATTAAACATCATCAAATATACTATTGACTACATTTTAATATCCATGTATGCAGTATATTTAATATGGGTTATCAGTCATTTTATGGGTCTCTATAAGTTTTTATATATTCCGATTATCTACTAACAGTTAAAATTCTTATGAAATTTCACTCAGTCAATGATTTCAGGTTTTATATTTTTCTTCACTGATATGATTTTGTCTTTAAAGTACAAAAATCTTAATATTTAATGAACTATAATTTATTGAGACTATTCTTTTAGTATGTGATGGTTTTTAAGAACTGTTGAGTTAGTCAAATCATGAAAACTTCAATATGTCTTTTTCCTAGATATGTTACGGTTTCAGCTCTTTTGCTATGACTAAATTTGATAAAATAAAATAATAAATATTTTGGTATATGCATCTTCTCTTATCTTTGTGGATAAAAGAGTTAATTTTAATATGACTAATCTTTTTACCTTCTTGAGTTGGAGCATTAAAATTTCAAACTATATTCATGAACAATTTTATTTGGCTGCTTAAGATACATATTTTACTATAGAACATAGTTTGAAATGTGTACTTTTTAGAATGGTGAAATTGAGTTTTTTATCACCTTCATTTCCAAATGTATTTACCATTTTTGTGATAAGAAAAGTTGAAATATAATACGCTATAATCTTTAAATGATTAACATTATATAGACTGAGCAGTTATATTTAGGAAAGAAATATATATGTATGCATGTATATACATATATGTATGTATAGATTCAGATAAAGATATATAGACATATATATGCATGTAGTAACAATTAGTGAAAAAAGAGGCCATATATTTGAATGAGAGCTGTAAGGGATTTATTTAAGGAATTTTGGGGAGGATTGGAAGGGAGAAATATTGTAATTATATGATAATATTAATATAAGAATATTTTGTTATTAGATAGAGTTACTATTTTGCATAACATATATGTAAATTTTGTATCATTGATAAAATATCTCTTCATTCCCAATTCTCATCATTATATTTTCAATTTTATTAGTTTGTGTTTAACCTCACATATGAGTAAAATCCTGTACATTTTGTCTCTCTGTGCCTGTATGTTTCACTTAATATTAAATGTCTTCCAATATAACCCATGTTGTCACAAGTGACAGAAGTTATCTTTTCATAGACTGAATAATATTCCACTAGTATCTGTCAATTATTTAATTAATTATTTGAAATGAAAAATAGATTTCTTTTATTATCCTTCACTACTCCTCCAAATGAGTGAATGCTGACTAATTATCTTTCATAATGAAACTTAGATAAGAAAGTCATATAATTATCCAAGTATGAATTATTTATCCCTGTAGAGTAATTAATTAAAATTCTTTTAGAAAGTATAATAACTTCGTGTTCACTTTATTTCATGTTGTAGCAGAGAGTAAATGGTCAGCTAAGAGAAGAAAAAGACATGGGATATTTATACCCTTGCCATATATAGTGTAGAAAAATAGCAGCCTCAGAAAATGTTAGTACAAAGTCTTGTGAAGAACTGAATCAACATCGGAAAGTAATTGGTATGGATAAATCATGTTGAAGCAGAGTGAGTCAGATATTTGTTCTGGTTAGCTAAAAATGCTATACGCATTGAAAGAACTCCAGCTAAGCACTTCAGTGAACTTTAAATATATGGAAATGATACTAAGCCTCTATTTTTCTCTTGATAATTCTGAAGAGCTTTGACATGGACTTAGTTTCTTGGCCCTGTGTGCCTTCCTTGGAATACTCAGAAACTCATGAACCCGACAGTTACATAGTTTTCATGTCACATTTGACCAAGTGATGCATATTGTTTATTTATTTTACTTTCAATTATTTATTTATTTAGGTTTAAAGAGATTTTTTTTTCCATTTGTAACTGAATATACTTTGTTTTGGTTCTGTCACCACTTAACAGATTACCTGGTGTTTTTTCATCTATCACAAATGAATATGACACTGAGTTTTGTCTTGTTCCTGTCATGTTTCACAAATGTTGAAGTGTTACTAGCAATATCAAACATCAAATTATTTGATACATTCTAGTTCTTACACGAGTCTTTGCAAACAACAATATAAGATTATTGACAAATTCCCAAACTTCTTCTTACTGCTTAGGTTGCTGCTGATTCTTGATACTTGCAGGTATTTCTAGCCCTAAAATGTACTAATCAGGGCAATAGATGGATCTGTGGATGATGTGTAAACAGAATCAAGTATTCCGGTTTATTATTGAATAATGTAAGCTTTATTATTATAATAGAATACAGTGAGACATAAGATTAAAAGGTTTTGCTAAACGCTGTAAAGCGAGACATGCAGCTGCCATGAGCAATCTTTACTCATTTTGGGGTTTATTGCCACTTCACTGCACCAAGGTGCATAAACATTCAGTGTCATCTTTTTAAAAAAAAAATTCCTGGGAGTCAACAGGAACTGTCCTCTATAAGAGTGTATCTTTATTTTTTTCAAGGAAGACTTAACTAGTATTACATGTTTTAGCGAAGCACTGTTGTAAAGCTACATAGAATAATTTCTCTTTGATAGGTTTGCAATCAATTTACACAATAGAATATTAATCACATGTACTAACAAACTAAGAATTGATGGCAATACGGTCATTGTAAAGCAGACTAATAAGGGATATTCACATCTAATGAGCGAAATACAGACCCAAACCTAGGCATGAGGAGCGTGAAAGATAAAATACTCGCACTAAACATGTTAGGCTAACGCCGGAAAATAACAAGATAAACGGCAACACGGATGTTAGAGCCATAATTTATTTTATTTTCTATACATATCTATACATGAAATGTCCTTGGTTCAGCCATTTTTTATTTTTGGCATAGCTCTTGAAATTTAGGCAGGACCAAATCAAACAATGAAGCACATTTAAGATGAAACCAGAGATTTGTCATTTTAGGGAAACACAGGCGGTGTGTTTTCCAACATCATTGGATAGCAGCTTTTTGAGAAAAACATTGCTCAAAACTCAGGTATGGATTCTAATTGTCTTATTTGGCAATTATGCTAAAAGGCTTATGTCATGGTCTTATAAATGTGATTAGACCATGATCTGTGGACTCTAAACTAATGTTAAACATCTGTGAAAATCTATCAGACAAAAGGAGACTTCAAAAATACCATCTTCATAAATATTTACTTCTAAAACATCTGGGCAATAATGAAAGGCTAGAATTTTTTTATAAGGAATATTAGTGGACCTCTTTTGTTTAAAGCCCTTACATAGTATACCTACAAATATATTGCTGCAGTATAAATGAAATGTAATATTACTCAATAAAAGCTAGTTCCTGTACATTCTTTCATGTATTTTATATTGGATGCTACATATGGTACAGCACTTATTGAAATAGTTGGTATCAGCAAATAGAGAAATAATATACAGTTGGTTTTCTAGCTCCAACTACTCTTTCCTATTTTTTTCTCTTTATCACAATAGCCTAAAATAGGAAAATATGGTATGACATAATTCGAGCAGATAGCAACTGATCTACTATTTAACACCGGGCAACAGTGAAGTTATGAGAGTTCTCTGTATAATTGGATTTCATACTCAATATGTTTTAAGTGGCATCTGTCTCCTACAGGCTGTTCTGTTCTTAAATGCAGGCTCTAAATGTATTTCCATAGCATTTAACAACATTCTAACAGCTAAAAGTGGAGATCCCTCATGATATTTAAAGAATATAACTTAAAAAAATTAAATGTACACTCTCATGCTGAATATTTACATATATAATTCATATATTCTACTTTTTGTTGGCTAGTCATAAATTTCAATCTAAAGCTTTTGATGTAGTTATATAAAAGAATACATTCAACAATTCTGAAGCTTGCAAAATAGATTTGCCCCTCTGAAAGCATCTTCATAAGAATAGAGAATTCTTGGGTGAATGGGCTATCTGGGAATAAGAGTAAAAAGGATAGTTTTTAAATTATTCAATTCATTTACTGATTTCAGCTTCTATCAAGTAAACATCTGTGTTAGGCTGGCTGATCTCCAAAGAGTCTACTGGTAAAAGTTCAGATGACTGCATTGTAGCCCATTGAAAGGGTTCCCCCACCCCCTTGGACTCAGAATGCTACAGTGATAGCCCCACCTTACCATATTTATTAGGCTTTCATACATTCTAAAATAGCATTGAACAACAAAATATTACATAGTAAAATTTAAAAAGAGAAAGCCTAGGGAATTTTTAATTTGACAAACAAAACTTTAAATCTATATATTAGCTTAAACATTGACAAATAAAAACATAAGCACACTATATCATTTGTGCAAGAACGACATAGATTTAAAGTCCATTAAACAGTTGTCATTTGCTCTTTTAAACACCTTTACACAAAAATATTTTTGACGTATATATATTTTTGAGAATATTTGGATATATATCTACAGATGACTCTGTGGTTATAGTTAAGCTCTGCTTTTCTTCTACTTTTCCTTCTGTCTTTGGACCTTCTTACCCTCTCTCTTCTTCTTATCTGTCTCCTTCTGACATGATTTTGCTCCCTGGCCCCCTCTCAGAATTCTGTCCCCGAGCTGAATACTCTGCTCTGCTCTGGACTGTCAGACAGGGGTCTCTTGTTCTTATATGAAATATGGAAATAAGGAAACCTTCAAATTCTTTAGGACAGAGGCAGTAAAGCAGATAGGAATCACTGCGTTGAGAACAGAAAGCGATTCTCGGTGCAGAAGACTGAACGACAGAATACGACTAAAAAAACCTATTGATGGGGTGTGGGGGCCTTTAGTTGAGGCTCTCTGTTTAAATACGTGGCCCAATAGACTAAGTTAAAGATTCCAAATAGCAGCGGAAAGGCTATTCTTGACAGTCGGTCGATTTTGCTGACGCTGTTAAAGGTTTTCTTGGGTTCTGGCGGTTTTGTCTCAGGCTTGACTTCTTTCGGTTCTATGGTCGCACTTTTAGCAATAGTTGCCAAGCCGGGGTCACCCCTGGCTAAGTTAGGGGTATAGCTGGTTGCTGTAGGAGCATATGTGTTGTTTTTCTTAATGAGAGGATCCTTCACTTTCTTTGGCTAGAGAAGAAAAAAATAACTTATTTAGAATACAGTGAGAAACAAAATGATGTTTCTGAGCAAAACAGTACTTGCTGCCTAAATCTAAAATCTGTAATTTATGACTAACACACTATGATCCTATGAAAAGCCAGATGATGTTTTGTAACCTTTTAGATCAAGAGGTGGAATCTGTTTCTTCACTGCTTGAATGCAAAACAGAATCTGAGTTATAGCGACGTTATGTAAGCTTAGGATACTGAACTCAAAACACTTTTCAGCCTCAAACTTCGCCTTCTACAAACATTATTCTGGACAAGGGACTAGACTAGGGAATGGCTTGAGATTGGGTATACTGTCAGACTTCTTGGTAGCCAGTCGAGGCCTACGATATGTGTGAGACTACCAAAAATTTCCCGGCTTTTGTGCAAACTCCGGTTAACCATGTGAGTGAGGCCAGGTTACATAAAAGGAACACTCTAGGTTGTTCCCGGCTACAAATTTAAAATCACTAACAAGTATTCAGGCCATTTTGCAAGCCGTCCATCAGTAGGTTTTCCTAAATAATTGTTCTTTTTCAGAGTTATGTGGGCTCACACATTTGCCATTATCTATGTTTAGGTACTGAGCACTTTAAATGTAGACTGACTAAAGGTATACTATAAGAAAAATATGCATGGGATTTTGATGATTTATATACATATAGAGTATAGTGTAATTCCTTGATGTGTTACAACTATTAAACTGTTTTTTTTCTGTATTGCATATATTAGAATGAAGTATAATCATCATTATGATTAAGGTTTATTTATACTTTATTCATGGATTATTATTATTATTGCTGATGTTACCATTATTATTACCATTATTATTTTTATCACTATCATTATTGCTTTTCTGAGATAAGGTATGACTATATACCCTTGGTTAGCCTCAAACTCATAGAGATCTGCTTGCTTCTGCCACTCATGTGCTAGAATTGAAGACATGTGTGTCAATGTACCTGGTTGTTTATATTTTTAAAATAAGGCTACTAGAAATTTTTAGGTTATCTGTGTGGCTCACATCTGTGCATTACACCATTTTCATAAAGCAGCAGCTATAAGATAGTGGTTCCCATTGTTTTCTACATAATATATCAAGGGGATGTCTGTTTTGGGACTTGGAAGGCATGCTATTCTTGACTGGAGTGAAAGCTAGGGGTAGTTAATTTTTCAAATAAAAACCAACTAAAACATGAAAATAATTAAGCTTAGGAAACCAGCTGAAGGAGTATGCTGTTTTTGCTTCAGAACCTATACCAGAATAGGAAAATTATAACTTTCATTTGCATCTAATATCAGGTACTTAAAACAAATCGAGAAGGTACATTAGAGTAGAAATTTTCACTTTTCAATGTCTCTCCTTCTTTCTTCTATTCTCTACCTGCAAATCAAATTACCCAAACAACCTCCACTATGAACAAAACCAAAACAATCCACTGTACTTTATCATTTACAGCCTAAGAGAATAAGAAAGAAGTCCCCATCACTCCTCTCTTGTATCTAATTCCACCAACTTATTCCATCTAAAAAGCTTAAGGTCTCAGAATCCTCATATAACAAAGAACCTTTATGGTGTTTACCTTTTCTGGAACCACGCTTTTGCCATCCCACGCATACCCTCTCTTGGTGAAATAGTTTACTGTGGCAAACTCAATCAGAGCTGAGAAAACAAAGGCATAGCATACTGCAATAAACCAGTCCATGGCTGTTGCATAAGCCACCTTCGGGAGGGAATTTCTGGCACTGATACTCAAGGTTGTCATGGTCAGAACAGTTGTTACTCCTAAAAGGAAAGAAATTAAGTAAATATGTTGGTTCACCATAGAAAATTTTATTAAAGCAGACCTGGGCTTGTTCCCTTGATCAAAGGGGAACCAAAACCATCATATACACATCTGAATTCATCCTATTTTGATTGTGGTGGTAGAGTCTAGATATGGAATCAATATAGCTTGCACAGCAGTATTTAGGGTCATTCAGAAGAGATATACTAATCTGATAATTCAGAATCTGTTAACAAAACAGTAAACTTCATTAAACCATCTCATAGGCATATCCTATATAGGATACAGAATGATACTATTCAGTGCACCAACTCTTGACATATATATCTTAGATATTTACTATCTGTGGTACTCTAGAAATATTTATAGTGCTGTTTAATAGTCTTTGTCCCACATATAGAAATATGAAATTCAATTAGTCCTTGGTAGTAGTTAGGTAAGTAACAACTTGGGGAATGATAATTTACCACATTTATAGCTTTTTTCATATACTAGTTCTCATTCAAAAGAGTTCACCCATTTCCTGGAAGCAGCATGTGTATGAATAAATGCATAGCAAGTTACATAAAATTTACTGTTCAAAATAACATGCACATATACTTGCATATAAAATTTGCATACTTTGCCTAAAATCAAATGGCTGAGGGGAAAAACTTGTCTGATTCGTGTCCATGATCTTCTCTTTGTTCTATGCTGCCTCATTTTCTCTATTCTGTAGGGATTTAACCAACCTATATTCACAGTAAAAACAGTTTGTAAGTTGGTTCTATCTTATTTAGATATTTTATGAGACCAAGTGTGGGTAATGATATCTTTCCTGTTGTTTGAGCTACCATATGAAACACACTGTACTGGTACCGTATACTGAGTTTAATGCTGTGAGATTTCGTTAGAAAAAAATTGCACGTGTTTAAAAATAGTTCGAAACAATTCTGTAAGGAAGAGTGAGAGATCCCCACATAGCAGTCCTGAGCTATTCCAAGGACTGGACCACACATTTAGCAATCTGGTAAGTGAATTTACAGACCTCAGCCACTGTATCTGCAAAATGGCTGATTCCCTCATGGCCAATGCCATCAGTGAAATTCTCAGAAAGGACAACTTTTGCACAGACACTCAAACATTACTGTGAGGATTACATTTAATAATGTGAAGATGAGAACTAATGCAGTCCCGAGGAAGGAGCTGCCAATATATGATTCTGAAGCAAGGATTAATTCCTCCTGTTGATAGTTTTAGAAAATCAGCTGGGCTATGCAGCTGTTGGGAAATTTTGTAAGCTGCTTTAAACCAACCAAAGTTTTTAGGTCTTCCATGAATATCAAAGTAAATAGTCTTTAAACTACACTAGATAATGAAATGATTAAGAAGAAATACAGTAGAATACTTATTAAATGATATTCATAGCACATGCTCATGACTGTGGGAAATGCTTATTTTGAGGTTTGGATGGCTTTGGATTCAGAAAATACTGAAGCAAGTTCCTTATTACATAACCAACCTAAAGAATATTTGCTGGTGAATTGCCTTCAGATTTACATATCAATATCAACTAGAGCAGATAGCAAGATAATTAAAAGTCAGTAATTGGGGAACAGAGCAGCCCAGTTCCAAATCCCAGCTCTATAATTGCTGAACTATACCTTGGGAAATGACCTTGGGAAAATTTCCCCCACAATCTTAGGCTTTCATATTGTTGCTTTTAATTTAATCCTTACTAATTGATTTTATTAACTCTAACATACAATGTTATTGAGAGTATTAAATAAGATAATATAATAAAAATACTTATTTCTCAGTGTAATGGTTAATGGCAACTTAATGCCTATGAAGAAAAATGTCTGGGTTCTTTATTATGTATTACTACTACCATAAACTCCAGTTATCTGATGTTCAGTTTATGTATGTAAGCAAATATAAAAGAATAATCTGGAAACAAGATCTTACCTCAAAACTCTGTAAACTAAGAATAATACAGAGCAGCTTAAAGTATTTATTTATGCATATATGTGTGTGCATGTGTATTTATGTTTTGAAACCTCTACCAATAAAAAGTATCAGAATGGAACAAAAATGTGTTGTATGACTATTAAACTCCAAGGGCTGGGCGTGATAATTTACATATTTCATCTTTTCTGTCTGATCGGCTTAAACTTTGGTTTTCCTTCCTTGTACTTGGATTTGACCAGAAATAAGAGCTCAGATAAATTAATTAAATAATTAATTAAATTAAAGTTATAAAGCTGTTACTGGGTAAAATTAAAACTAAAGCTTGGGCCTTTTATTTTTTTTTTAGCAGAACATTTACATGATAAAATAAGTGAGAGCATGAGAAGAGAAAAAGATTTTATTTTCAAGTCATAGAGTAGACTTCAGCATTCCTATATTCTGCATTGCTATTATCAAACTGTTATAAATCTAGTGTGTTCTCCTTTGATTTTCTTTACATACTAGTGAACTGCTTAGGCAGTCTCGGAGCTCATAGGAATGTGCTAAGTTCAGGCTAAAAAGAATAGAATCATGTACTGAATAAATGTTAAAAGGCTAAAGGGCTAGAAAGAATGTATTTGTGATTTTTGTCAAACTCAAATACTGTAAATATATGACTTTGTACACAAAAATACTTGCTATAGCTGAGGTTACAGTTATACAGTTATGTTCTCCAAAAGGTCTTTGGTCGATTATGGCATAAGATCATTGAAAATGTTACAAGCAATGTTTTTTGGACTCATAAAACACTTGAAACGCTTTGGCGAATTTCCAAATAGAAAGGATCGACTTGGCTGGCACAAGAAAGGAAAAAGTAGTCATGAATTTAGATCAGTGTTTATTTCCTGGTATGATAAGGGCTCAGATGAGATGCCCGTGCAGAGGCGAGCATCTCTCAAGAGGTCTGTCTTTAGTGGATTGAACGGTTGTTAACATTTGACAAATGACTACAAAGAAAAATGAACCTGGAATGAACTGCTCATTTACTCTGCAGCTGGAAATCATTTTGTAGGTTAATTTAGGTGTGCTTAAACTGTTGTCAGAAAGAAGATCAGAGAACAGATTACATGATTTTCAAGGTGGAAGCATTTGGCAAGTTCAGAAGACTAGACACTCAGGAGCAGATGTGGCAATCTGTATCACTCTTTTTAAGAGAACTGGTATGCCATCTCTTGCACACTGTGGATATTAGGGGTGTCAGAATCTCTACGTAGGAATTGAATGTAAACATTCAAGATTATTCAGTGTGGAACATGTGATCTTCAATTCAGCAAGTAGACAGTAGTTATTTGTAGAAGAAATCTGGAAGAACATGTCTTCCAGCAATGGACATGTAGCTCTTACTTCTAAGTGAATGACACAGACCGTAGTGTTTGCAATATGTGCCAGCTTAATGCTTCAGGATGAACCATTAAGTTCAAGGCATCTGTATGTAGCTCATGTCTTATCTTGATTCCTCAACACCTCACCTAGTAGCTCCTAACCTGAGATGAATAATTACAATAAATAACTTTATGGTTATTTGGTTTCAAGTCACTATGATGTTCCTAATAATACTGTCTAAATTATAGTTTTAAATAATATAATATGGTAAGTCAAATTGAAAATAACTGGTATAAAATCACATAACAACTATTCTTTATAGTTATTTTATAATTTTATAATCATTAAAATTTCAAGTTCAACCATAGGTGTCATGGAGGGAGGATGTACAGGCAGTTTACCACTTCATTTTATTTCCAGAACACAGCCACAACTCAGTGTATTTAAAATAAAAACATCATTGGTTATGTGTACTGATAAATTTGCTGTTGCAAATCTTGCTTCCATTAGTCTAAAATGTAAAACTGTGTTGGTGTCCCTGAGATTCCATCAGAAAACACTCCTTTCTATTGGATGTGAGCTCTAAAATAATGAATTAGTAGGTTTTTTTCACATTAGAGAAGGTGTTCACTGTTCAAATAAATTTCCATTACATAGCTTTAACTTGGAATGTTGAGATTGCATTAGAGATTCTAATAGGAAAAAAAAACTGTTTCTAACTCTTAGGAGTGCACTTGAGAGGTAAAGGCGATATCTGTCTATGGCTAGGATCACTAATGACCTCTTCTTAAGAAAATTTTGTTTTCCCCAATATAAGAAAGTAGCCTATTGTTATTTTTTAAAGATTCTTTAAAAATCATATACTATGTAGGATTTAAAATTTTAGTTCATTGTATTTTTAATCTAGTAGGTGCTTTTGATGTCTGTCTCACTACCTTTTATGTCAAAATTTAAAATTAACTTTTTTCTTTTTCTTTTTTTTCTAGTTTCTTTTTTCTTTTTTTTCTTTTCTATATTTTTTATTTACATTCCCAATGATTTCACCATTCCCGGTTCCCCCTCCCTGAAAATCCCATAACCCCTCTTCCCTCCCCCTGTTCCCCAGTCATGCTTCTCTGTCCTGATATTCCCCTACACTGCTACATCCAGTCTTTCCAGGACCAGGGCTTTCTCCTTCCTTCTTCTTAAGCTATCTATTTGTACTAATGAAACAGTTTTCTATATGAAGACATTAGTTTTAAAATCATATCATATCATATCATAGAGAAAATGATAATTCTCCAAACATTTTTCTTATACTAAATTCAGATTTAACACACATTTTACTTCTTTACTATCCTCCTTGCAATGACACAGTCATGAAATAAGTACTCTCTATACCTGTCCACATACATATTGATTAGCACTTACCAAAGACAGTTCTTGCTGGTACAGACTCTCTGTTTAGCCAGAAGGAGACTTGGGAGAGAATAACTGTCATTATGCACGGCAGATATGTTTGAATAACAAAGTAGCCGATTTTTCTCTTCAAGTGAAAGTGAGTTGTCATAACCACATATTCTCCTAGAGGGTGAAATACACCATAAAGTTGAATAATGTGTCCTTAAAAAGTAGTTATTCCGTAGGTTTTCAAAGGAAGCTAAGTTCGAGAGGTTAGATACATCTTGTTTCCATATGACAACTATAACCTGGAGGGAAAGGCCTTTGTCCAAGAGAGAAAAGCAACATTTTTTTCATTTACTTTTTATTAGATATTTTCTTTATTTACATTTCAAATGTTATCCCCTTTTCTGGTTTCCCCTCTGAAAACCCCCTACCCCATCCCCCCTTCTTCTGCTCACCAATCCACCCACTCCCTCTTCCCTGTCCTGACATTCTCCTATACTGGGGCATCGAGCCTTCTCAGGACCAAGGGCTTCTCCTCCCTTTGATGTCCAACAAGGCCATCCTCCGCTACATATACAGCTGGAGCTGTGGGTCCCTCCATGTGTACTCTTTGGTTGGTGGTTTAGTCCCTGGGAGTTCTGGGTGTACTGATTGCTTCATATTGTTGTTCCTCCTATGGAGCTACAAGCTCCTTCAACTCCTTCAGTCCTTTCCCTAGCTCCTCCTTTGGGGACCTTGTGCTCAGTCCAAAAAGCAACATTTTTAAATACACATCAACTTTTCCCTAGGGATAACATGGAGGTATTAAAACCTTCTAATTATTCCTTCCTTCTTCCATTGCTCTATCATATACATGAGAGATAAAGTTGACCTTATAGTTCCAGATTGAATCTAAAAATGATGGAAGGAGAGACCCCTGGTCCTGGAAAGACTGGATGTAGGGGAATGACAGGACAGAGAAGCGAGAGGGGGTTGAATGGGGAAAAGAGGGAGGGAAGGGGGCTTATGGGACTTTCGGGAGGGAGGAAATGGGAAAGGGAAAATGATTTGGAATGTAAATAAAAAAACTTAGAAAATAAAGAAAAAAAAGATGTGATAGATTCAATGAGCCCAACAAACAAAGCTAGATTTGGTCTCCACGGTTACTTGAGTGGATTGATAGAGCACACGTCTAGATGTCTCAGCAAGTGTATTTCTAGAGATGGGAAATGATTCAAGGAACTAATGGGCAAAGTCATTCAATCTGCTATGAATGTAGATCGATGAACCCAATGGCTAAGAAGGTAGAAGCCCATGTGTAGGAATATGCACAACTCTGTCAGAGTCATTTTGCTGCTGTCTTGGCTCATAGACACTAGATTGCTTCCTCTGCAGTCCTTGAAGATGGACTTACACTAACTCCTGAGAGTTTCAAGTCTTTTGCCTTGGACTGACATTTAACTACAGTACATCTTGTTTTGAGATTCCCAGCTTCTTAATATGAGAAGATTTGATCTGTGTCAGGCTTAGTGCCTTATTTTCTTTTATGAGACATACCTCTAAACCCATGAAATCATCCAACCGTGGACTTGAATATGAAAAATCCTGGGCCAAAGCACACCTATTTTTCTGTTTAAATGATTTCCTCAAGTACTTGTCCTTTCATAGAAGTAGAAAGCTAACATACACACCCATTATACCAAAGTCTCTCACATGTACAATTGACATGTGGACCCCACAATTGTTCAAGAATTTCTGTCCTGTAAATTGTTTCTTTTTTAGTTATATCTCTCAAATTAACTTGGAACAGGGACCCTAAAGCAAGAGCCCTAGGAATTAAATGTCTTCAATACTTCTATACTAGAGGAGAGAAGAGCAAACTACCACTCTGGTTTAAAGGAGGAGGGATTTGCCTCCTAGAAGGAAATCATACACTGTTCTGACAGCTTCTCTCTGATTATCATTAGCAAATTAGCATGTAAATATTTCCATTTTCCAATTCATTCTCTCTGTAAAATTGTTGTCCTACTAAAGGAGAAACAGACTGTAAGAACTTTTTGCTTCCCAGATCTAGCCACATCAGTTCTTTCTCTGTTTCCAACTTGTACTTTTGATTTTCTTTGGAATATTTGACAAAAGCTGTTGAGTTTGTGCAGCTAAGCGCCTAGTAGCATAACTGCCAGATAACAACATCAGGTAATCTTTCTTTCCCTAGGATGAAGATGAAAATGGTCTGCATTACACACAGTAGAGAACAGATTCTTCCCAGTAATCAAGGCTTTCTGTAACACAGATTTAACTTGCAATACACGCTCATGTTCTTCCATACATCAGCTTAGTACCTCGGCCAAACAAACTCTATGTGAGTTCTGTTGCTAAACATTTTGTTCATGAATAGAGAACATCCCAAATGTCAGGTCCTAAGCAGGGTAGCAAGAAATGTCCTAAGGGGAAATTTTATTAGCCTCTGAAGAAAATGCGTTTATTTGAGTTTAATACTCAGATCTATTTTCTTGTTGTATAGCCTTGGGTACCTCAAGTAGACTTTTTTTCCTCTGAGTTTTCTTGTCTGTACAATAGTAAATACATGATGTGGCTGAAGGAAGGATAACTGCTCTAACAGGACACTCCATAAAAATGCTAAAACATATTTGCAAAAGAAATACAATCAATATTACAAAAGGAAACCATTTTTGCTTTCATCATTATTTGGTATTAATGGCAACTTCCATTTACTGAATATGGACAAGTACTTTGTACTTTAATTAGAGATGTTCTTTATACTCATTAATAAAATTTTATTTCATTTTAAAATCTCTAAAATATGTTATTGTATACTATTTTTAATGACTTCAAGGTCAATAGAAAGAAAAGTAGTGATCCTAATAAGATAAAAACTCAAATTTTCTGAGACTTTTGCTAAAATATAGCCTATGTGCCATGTTATGTTTCACCATCCCAGAGGTATGCTTTATTATTCTTCACAACTTATTCTATTGTGATCTGCAAAATGTCATCAGCTTAGAGGAAAAAAAGCCCATCTTCCATAAAATGTCAGGAAGATGAGTATCTACATATATTCCACCATCTTTTGTTATTCACACTGACATTTTTGTTAAGCGTGTGTAAAGATTATGGTTCTGGGAGTTATTATTTGACATTATACATATTATAAACAACATATTTTTCTGAGAGATTGGCAAAGAACAGGAGGACTTCTACTGTTTTGAAAGCATGTTAATTTAAATAAAATCTAAAGAGCATTGGCATAAAACTTTTAAATAAGTGACAGAAGTGACAGCAATATCAATATCAAATTGTAGTAATTTGAAAATGAAGGAAAAACAAAAAGAGAAAAGCCCATATTTTAATATGGATTGAAAGTCTAGACACCAAGTGCATATGTGCTAAGCATATCATACTAAAGTATAGAAGAATTTTGATATCCTTAGAGATTATATAACCTGAGGGAAGCTTATAAATTAAAAGTGACAATATTCCTGATATATTTCAGAGTAATATTTAGGAGAACGTAAGAAACAAAAGGGGTATAATTTCACAAATTAGCATTACAAGTTATTTTAGAAGTAGCTTTCTCAAATATTTGTTAAACTTCTTGGTTGGTTTCCTTGGGCTTCACTCTCCCATTTCCTAGGATGCTATGAAGCTAAAATTTAACAGCATATGTGACCATACTTATTATCCTAAATCTTATTTAGATGTATAATGTAAAGATAGAGTGGTAGACATCTAATCTCACTGACTAGAGAAATCAATCTTCAGTCAACTTGTAACATGTTTTTGAACATATAGTCTAATTGAAGTTTTTTTTTCCACACACTGCAGAAATAAGAAAACATGACTGAATAATAGAACTATTAACCTAACGGTATCTTTTTCTTCACTTTAATTATGAGTTATTGGATGAGAAAACCACAGAAGTCTTCCCTAGAGATCATGTGCTAGCCATCATGGACAATCCATTATGATCCACCTTCAGATAAGATAATTCGTGATGATGCTGATCTTGAAAGGTCATTGTTCACACACCATCTAGAAAAGCCTCCATATCTAAACAGGATGATCCTATTATTGTTCCTTGTCATTTTTCTAAGGATAAAAGATAGCAATTCAGAAAAAACAACTTACTTTCCAAATTTATCAATATGTCCTGTGATGAAATTTGCTTTGGAAAAAAGGGCAATGTCAAGTCATACTTGAACATATTAAAACCACTGGATGAATTACTTTCCCATTTCTTTCTGGATACTGATGTTATTCTTATCCTAATGGTCTATGTAATTCCTTCAATTTCTGTAACTGACTTGTAATCACAGACTTAAACTCACACATATTATGGTAGTATCTCTACTGTTCTCTTTCTCCTATTATCAACATGATGCAGAGGTTTTTGCACCTGAAGCATGTCACTGGGATTGTATGATGTGTGTTTATAGATAAGGAGGATATCACTTTCTAAGCTTGTAACAACCTATCTGAATTGACTGGGCCCCTGACAAAGATATTAAGGTGGAAAATTGCTTAGATAGATAGATAGATAGATAGATAGATAGATAGATAGATAGATAGATAGATAGATAGATAGATAGAGATGATAGATAGATACTGTTGTTTTGTGTTCTAGTGTCATCGTTCTCTGGTTTCCTGGCAGGACCATGTAGTTAATTCCATTCAGTGTCGTCGTTCTTATGGTTTCAGTGCTCCACAATGAGGCATGAAATATCACATTGTCAACCTTGCACAGGACCTCTGTTGTTTTCCACTGAAACCTACAGAGAATCTTGATGGGCTAAAATAGGCCCAAAGAAACCAATAATTTGATTTCTTGTTGAAGTGTTGAAGATGTACATCACACTTAACTACTATATTTGAGAACTTACTGTCATTCTATTTCCAAATATTTAATAATAAGGGGTCTCCTATTGTGTGCAGTTATACTTATTTTTCAATTACAGAACAGTTATTTAAAGTAAGCCTAACATATGGGGTTCACAAGCTCAGTAACCTAAGTCTTGATTTTCATCCCCTTGGCTCAGCCCCCTTTCATTTTGAATATGTTACTTTTTTATGAACAATTTGAATGTTGGTGACAGAACTTTTTGGCAACAAAAAAGTCATTTGACAAAAGAATTAATTTTAAAGGCATGGGATCCGGTGCTACAGAGGGCTATCATGGCATGCTCAGAATAATTAGAGATAGATCTACAAAAGAGTCCTTTTCTCTTTCCACACCATTTCCAGACATGTATATATTATCACATGTGTATTACTGTAGTGGGGTTGTCTCCTTGATATCAGCAACCAATGTTATGAAAAAATACATGTGTCTGTATATATAATACTAAATGAAAAGTACATAGTATAGGGGCTACTGTTTTCCAACAGATATATAACACTAATAATGTGAGAAGATACCTCCTGCAGTAATCCCTCCTCAATTAGCCTAAGCTACAGTTTTTCTTATTTGCTCAAAATATTTATTCAATGCCTTCGCTGGCACAGCTACTATAGAAAATAATAGGGATAAAGAAAACAGACATGATCTTTGCCCTCACAAAAGCATTCACACAGCACTTAGGGCCCATTTTGATAATTACAGTTTATATTTTCATCCACTCTGGACTTCATCTTCTATGAGAGCAAGGTCTGTGCTGTGGCATCATTGAAACTCCAGTGACTATCATGATACCTGGCTTATCATAAAGCTCATTTTAAAGAAGCAAACAGAGCATATTTGGATCTCTTTTTCAGCACCATATTATAAGATTAAAAAAAATACTTTAGGACTAGAGTGACGGTAATTGTGCAACAATTTGAGCAACAATTGTGTGATATTCCTCAGAGTTTTAACTAGAGCTTCACCCCTATTTCTAGGTATCATTTTAGGTATAATAATAGACCCATACACTTATTTGTGCTATGCAAAGGCTCTCATATTAAGCCTCATCTTCAGCCACTATCTTGCCTTTAATGAAAAGTTTTCTATTTCTGTCTCCTTAGATGAAGGAAAGATTTCTGTCTGGATAAAGAACTGGTCCAAGATCCCTAGACTTGTAAGTAAGAAGACGAGGATATTTATCCACATCTTTCTCACAGTAAAGTGACAGGCTTTCCACTCTGTCGGTAAAGGCAAAGCTGAGGACAGATCTTCTCCATCTTATAGAGCAAGAAGCATGACTATTCATGCTCCTAAAAATGGTATGGGTGTTTTTAAACAAGAAAAAGAGATGTAGTATGTAAAACTTAAGTGACTGATCGATTACTTGAAAATGGTAACATTCTTAAGGTCCCAAGGTAAAATCTAAAAATAGAACTTTGTTGTTATTGTTGTTGTTTATTTGTTTTCTGAGAAAATTAGCATCACTCTTCTATTACATGTGTAGGCCACTGTCTTTAAAAATCATACATTAAAAAGTGTTAAAAAAAACCCTTTAGATTCTATAAGATATGCTAAAACATAATTATTAGCTCTTAACAAATATTTTAGGAATTGTGTGTATTTAAAATGCAGAGCTTTAAGGAGAAGCATAAGCTTTCTGATTTGTTGTGTCTCAGATCTCATTTATAGTTATTTTGTTTCCATTATCAGATTTCAAATAATATAAGATGGTCCCTTCTATAATTTGGGGGCCTTTGAATAACCCTTTGCCACAACCTTCATATACAGTTTAGTAGTAGTACCTCATGTAATTTGAAAATACAACTAGTGTTGGTTTCAAAACTAAAAAGAAACACACATTATCTACCTTTAATTAAAGAATGGAATGCTAAGTAGTGTATATGCCTCCTTTGGCTTCAGCTGTCTTAGTTACAGGAAATAAAAGCAAATTGGTTTGTGTGTGTGTGTGTGTGTGTGTGTGTGTGTGTGTGTGTGTGTGTGTGTGTATTCTATGGGTAGTGATCAATGTGTAAATTTATGCACAATCTATTGATGTGTGGCAATCAGTGGGACCTAAAGGCCACAAAAAGGCTAGAATTTTTGTAATGATATTGCCTGCCAAGACTTACATGCTTTTGATTAATTGTTCCCAACATACTGCAAAGTTACTACATTCAATTGGCAAATTGAAGACGTAATGAATTAATACCAACTTTTATCCCTCAGTTTATATCCATTTTCTGTTTATATCCCAGGATTCTGTGACCTTATAGAACCAGATTCTTACTGTGCAAACAAAGAGAAGTCAGAAGATAGTGAGTGACTGGTGTAGACAGGTATATGATTGTGGACCCAGAGTTTACATTCCTCAACTCTTTGATATTCAGCTTTGGACAATTTTCTTATTTCCTTTTCTGACATCTCTGTCACTAAGGGAATCACAGAGTTCTTAAATCCTTACAATACATTTTCCTCTTTCTTCCATTATTTCCAGAATAATCAAATGGAACTTACCTGTACTGGACTGAACAATTCCAGAGTCAACTGTTTGTCCAAGAAGGTCATACTGGTTTAAACGTGACCCATCTTCTGCCACAACCACTGAGCGGGCTGGCTCTCTAGTCCACTCATAGACAACTTCTGCTCTTGTGTAAGCATCTGAAATTAAAAAGCAAAAAGTGTATACTTATGAATTTGCCTCTATGATTCTCCTAATGAGCTGATTGTTTCAGTGCTTCATATTTCTTTCCACATTATTACAGATGGCAAGCTAGAAAGGAAAGCACTTATTCAGTTACTTGATAATATAGATATACATTGTTCTGGAGTTTTCTTTCAGTCATTTGTTCACTTTTAGTATGTTAAGCTCATAATAAGGATACATCATTGTGCTGGTAATACAATAAGAAACATATACCAGGTGGGTGACTTTATGTGACTTAGGCTCTTCATGAAAGGAGTCATTAATAGACAGGGAAATAAAGATATAATTCTACAGAGTGAGATAAAGCATACAGTACTGGGTGAAGGAACAGAGGGAGGGCTGAATTTTCACTTTGGAGAAGGAACTGGAAAGACTCAGAGCCAACACTTTTATAAACACAATACCAAAATGAGAAGGTGAACAGAGGTCATGAGAGCTTGTTCAATAGAAACATTTTTGTTACTGATTATTTATTCATCTTTATTTCATGCAGAGAAGTGTCTCAATTGAAAAAGATTAATGTGGCCATAGTAGTAAACATGAGAGGTAATGTAAGATTAGAGAAAACAATCCTGGATCCACATGAAGTCGAGCCATGGAATGCTTGTTTTAAGTGGAACACTAACACCAGAAATGTTGCTGCAGAACACTTGGACAAGAGGCTTACATTGTCAACCTTTTAAATTGATTATATTTACAGATATTGGTGTGAGAAGTTATCTTATAGAACCTTTTTCTCACTCATTTTCCTTAGCCAAGTCACTCTTAGTCAGGAAATCTTTCATATGAGGTTCTGGCTCATGAATCCTTAATTGATTGATATTAGAGACAAGTGGATAGAAAGGATGGAATGTAGGAAGTGATGGAGGAAGAGCAGGATAGATGAAAGGAGGAAAAGAAGAGGGCAGAAGGAAAGAGAATATTTCACAGCACTTCTGTTTTCCATTACCAGAAGACCCACCTCACACGGGCTAAGCTGCTACCCCCTTTTTAGATGCACAATGATTTTAATAATTTAAGGAGTGTCAGATGAGGAAAAGTTAGCTGCTTTAGATTATTTGATGGGAGGGTAAGGTAGCAAAGGTTGGCCTTATGATAGAAGCTTGATTCACTGGCCAGTGGCCAACTTGTCCATTAGTTACATTTGGCACACTGCCCAGGGACCAAAACACTTTCAGGAGGCCAGGAAAATGTTTTAATTTATTTAAAATCTAAGATCAATATAACCTAACCTGGCCTGTAGTCATCTTTAGACCAACAGTTATGAAGTATAATTTCAATTACATTTTGGAGAAGCCCCTCAAAAAGACAAACTTGTTTAGAGCTCATTGAATTCTTAACATTAGTCTGTTCAATATAACTCTCAAACCCAGGCTTGGGAATAGTGTACAAATATATATTTGGCCAAGCTAAAATATTATAAGATTTTAAATTATGGTTACCTTTTACATGAAGATGATGCTCCTTACATAAAAAATACTGCCTTTGAATCAAACTTGGAAGGTCACTTTATTCTGAACTGAGTGAAGCAGAAAAACTGAGATCTTGCTCCCCATAATATGTCGGCACCCTGTCTGCCCCAGCATTCTTTGTAAGTCCATTCATACAGTTATTTCTTGAAGAAACGTGTATGGGTAATTGAGAGAAAATAATTTAATGTATTCTGAGACAAATTTAAGTGGCAAATGGGTAATCTAGATTCAGTTCTGTGGACTTTTAAACATTTTCTTCTTTTCTTGTGTGCGTGTTATTTTTTTTTTAAAGTGGGTAAAAGAGCAAAGCATTTCACCATTGTACAGGGTAATAAAATACAATTTTATCAATGATGAAGGTATAAAATGTGATGATTAAAAATCTCTTAGAAGAGGGTGGTATACAGGAGTTGGAACCCATGGATATATATTTCAACAACATATATTTTTCTGGTCGTAGCAAATCTTCATCTTCTTGCTGAAATAGACACACTGTGAGAGCATGACTGGACTGAATGTGCCTCTTGCGACAGTCTCAGTAGCCACATGCATTCATCATATATAGAAAGCAAACTGGGCACAGAACTAAGGAAGAAAGCAGCTTACAATGCTATTCATTCTACTCTATCTTGTTCTAAGTGTGTGTGTGTGTGTGTGTGTGTGTGTGTGTGTGTGTGTGTGTGTGTTTTCTAGAAAAATATTCATTCTGTGCACAAAAGCCGAGGAAGTATACTAGTTCAATAAATGTCAGGGAAGCTAATTCTAGAGATCAGGTCATTTTGGAACAAACTAAATCTCCTGTTACTGAATTGTACACTTGTTGGTAACAGTGGCTAGGTGGTATCATTTTATATCCTGAGTTGTCTCTGGAATGCTAGTATGATTGGAGTGGGAAATTTGGTACGCTATATTTGCTATCTTGTGCTCCATTTCTTAGAAGTCCCATGGCATATGGTGATAGACAGGCCTCTGCTACAGTACAGTGAAGCTTCACATCACTCAGTACTCATGGATTTTGTTAAAAAAAAAAACAACCCCTAAATGAGGAATGCACTCCTGTGATGCAAGCTTATGCTTTGTGGAAGAGAAGACATTAGGAAGGTACCTCAGGAGTTTATTTGAGTTGATAATTTTCAAGTGTAAGAAAACTGACAAGTATCTTCCATTGCTTAGTAAATTACTTGAGGACATGGTCTCAAAAAAATCACATTTACCTAGGAAGTAATGGTAAAAACAAAAGATACTAGTTGAGGTTATGAAATAGCTTTGCACTAGTACTACAGTCCACCCTGGATTTAATGTCAAGAGGAAAGCTGTCAAATGAAGCTGTGATGCTTGTTATAAGCTTCAGTGACAAGTCTTCAGGTTTTCCCTTCATTCCTCACTCCTCTTCCATCCCCTCAGAAGTTTCAATGAGGAAAAGCAAAATGGCACTTAAAAGTTTGTTAGTACAATTTTTCTTTATTCCATAAATACTTATTTATTGAATTGTGTTATGCTCTGTACTAGAAAATGCTAAATAAAATATACCCGACTCTTATGTAGTAGTCTTCATACAGTAAAAAGTATTCATAACACAAATAATAATGAACACAGATACAGGGACAAATGTTATAAATTAAGTTGGAAAGAGAATCAAGAAGATTGATACTGCTGTTTACAAATTACTACAGAATCATTTGGAAAGAACTTAAGAGGTGCTGTCTATGCTAAGATGTGAAAGTTGGGACAGGAAGCTACATGGATGTGACAAAGAGAGGGGCAATGCACAGCAAAAAGATCCGAAGCCAAACATCCAGGTGGAGCGCTGCTTATATATTTTCCTTTAACTTCATCTTTTTTGTATGATATGGTCTTTGATTTCTCCTCACAATCTACTTCCTTCCTTTTAAAATACCTGCCAAATCCTTCAATTGAAAATGTTTCTATATGAAAATATTTTCTACCCAAACTTTTCTCACAGCAGAGGCAAAGTAAAATATATTTCATCATACATAGATATAGATGACTATTAGGAGTTTAGGAAAAACTTTGATCTGTGTGAAATAGCCATTGGTTTTTTTTTTGTTTGTTTCTGTTTTTATTTTTAATCTTTCCTCATCTTCCTGAAAACAGATACAAGAGCTAGAGATGCCATTTTGTGATGAGGAACTTCATCTAGTGACATTTCTTTGTTGAGATACAGTACTAAGCATACATCAACCAACAGTGACCTCTACACATCTGATATAAGATGCACGGTACCCCTTTTTTAGTTGTCCACACTTAATACAAAAAAAAAAAAGCAAAATACCCACACAAACCTGTAACTCATTGATCAAATAAGAACATATTTGAAGCCTACTTAAAGCTGGATATAAAATACTTTTATCTAGGGACATTATTGTAATGATATTGTAATATTGCTGATGAATTATTATTGGCCCAGGAAAAATATAGTGGGTCATCTTCTCCCATCTAAGGTTACTTTGCGGGCTAGGGGAACTTATAAAGCCTGATATATTTGATGCACTATTTGACATCCAAGTTACAAATAATGGCATGTAACTGCCACTCAGAAGAAAATCCAAGAGCCCACGATATAAAGCATACATTAAAATAAGAAAAGGGTGGGGAAAGGTAGTTCTCTCTAAAGTCCTGTTTAGCTGACAAGTTCGGAGGTCGAATGATATTAATCTTGTGTCTTCAGGATAGAATATGATCTATAAATAGAGAACAATGACTCCCCATGACTAGAGCCGTTAGGCACATGAAGGCTCTTTGCTATTTTCTTTGCTTGCTCTCATCCTACACGATCACTATTTTTCCTCTATGAATCATATTTTACCAAAATAGTTGCTCAGTCTGCTTGTCTAGTGGGAACAGTAAGCCGGTTAGGTAAACTGGAGTTGACTCAGTCCTTGTCTGAAACCCTCATGCAGGAAGCCAGAAATACATTATTCCTCACTTTATGTATGCATGATAGTCAGGAATAGAAGGAGAAAGAAAAGTTCAGAGAGGCCATCTCTACAGCTCAAAGGTCCTTTGTCTACACAAAGGTACTCCTTGATGATATCAAATGGTACACATCCAGAAAGTTAACACAATGGAGTTATGTCTGTGATACAATCAGATGGGAACAAAAGCATAAATAAATTAATGAATACCATGGGGCAGTCCTACTGACCTGAAAAATATTTGACATGATAATGACAATAAATTATTTTCTAGCTGTCTCCTTAACATTCTGCCTCCATTAAGATAAAGCATCTATACATTGTCTATGGCCATATGTGAATATCTTCTTAAAACCATGTCATAAAAACGCAAAGTAAATACTGTAATCCCATTTCACGGGGATAAAGAAGTATCGGTGAGACACAAGAATCATTTCCCTTTGCCACAAATACCACTAGATACTGTTTTCCTACTACATGGTTTAACTTGTGGTTTCTACTTTTAGTAAATAAAATTACCATGGGAGCTGGAGAGATGACTCAGTGGTTACAGGTGTGTACTGGCTCTTCTTGGGGTCCTGAGATCCTGTGCATAAATTGGGTAGTTCATGACTACTTCTCCAGCTTCAGTAAATGTGATACCCTCTTCTGGCTTCCACAGGTGTTCACACATGCATGATGTACACTCACATAGGATCCTAGCAATAGTTACTATTGCTCTGATGAGATGTGCCAGAATCACCAAACCAGGAATAGAACCACCCAAAATGTGCTGGGTTCTTCCTATCAATCACTATTTAAAAAAAAATGCCTTGCAGTCAGATCATAGGGAATCATTTTCTCAATTGAGGTTCTCTCCTTTCAGATAAGTTTAGCTTGTATAAGTTTACAGAAAATTAGCCAGCACATGTAGGCATACATACATTAATATAAACATATTTTAAAAAGTAAAAATTTAAGAAAAACACCTAAGACCTACTACTTGTAGGCAACTCTTGTAATACATTGCTGTCTATGTATTTGTGGCTCTCCAATAGACCATAACTAATGGAAATTTCTTGCTTGAGTTCATAGATCTCTCATAAAAATAAGACAGAAGCCTGGCAAAATTGTCCTCTGAGAACCTCCAACCAATAGCTGACAGATGCAAAGACCCACAGTCCAACATTAGACAGAGCTCAGAGAGTCTTATGGAAGATGTAGGGGAAGAATTGAAGGACCCAGAGGGGATAGGAGCTCTACAAGACTAACAGAGTCATATAACCTGGACCCCCAAGGGCTCCTAGAGACTGAACCATCAAGCAAAAAGAATACATGACCTGGACCTAGGGCCCCCTTCCCATATGTTGAGAATGTGCAGCTCAGTCTACATGCAGGTTCCACGACTACTGGAGCAGGGCTTACCCTGACTGTTACCTGCCGGTGGATCTTCTACCCTAACTGGGCTTCCTTGTTTGCCTCAATGGGGAGTCCTAGAGTGGGGGAGGAAGGACTGGGAGGGGGATAGCAATTGAATGTAAAGTGAATCAATAAACTAGTAGCCAAAACATAATGATAATTTGAAATAAATTTACTTACAGCTTCCAAATTTTAGTGGGCAGGCATGGGCATCCATAGGGAAGTCTTCCAAGTGCATTGGGCATTCAGCTCTCACGGTCAACCTATTAATTAAGGGAACACAGAACACAAACAAAAGCTCTATAGATTAGATGCTGATAATTAATGTAGGATGATATTAATCTTAGCAAACAGAAGAGATGGAAGGAAAATGCACACCAATGCCACATTCCCAATAGCCAAATGATTTAGAAAAACCTATTGTGACTGATTTCTATAATTTTGTGTTTGCTCGGTGAAAATGGACAAGATTGGATTTTGAAGATGAAGAAAGAGTTGCTGGCATTTCTTATAACAGAGAACACCCAATAGTCCACCTGGCTATGAGAATTGTTCTGATTAATTAAACCAGATAGAGTAAAATAAATAATTGCACAACATGTAGAAATGTATCATACAGGGTGCCAATTTTCCTGATCTTGGTCCCTTTTCTTCTCAAAACAAAACTAAATTCTTGCCTTGGCAATAATTTCTCTGTTGTCTTCTCACTAGGTGGCCCTGACTCTTTTATACAACCAGGTCGTCCTGATTCTTTTATCCAATCAATTTCCCTAGTGTAATGTGGATATATCTCTGCACTTTACCTCTATCATTTGGAACGGAAAGAACCCTTTTCTTTTGTTTTCTCTCTCTCAGATTCAACACAGAAAAACCCTCAGGTTACAATTGTCCTGCTCCTGCTAGCTTCTCCAGGAAGAAAGAGAAATAAAAATAAAACCAGACTAGGGTCTTCTCCTCAACATGGTTCTATTAAAACTCATTTTGTAAATACTTTATTTTGAAGCAGGTGCTTAGGTTGTGGTACTTGTGAATTTTTCCCCTTTGCTCTCTTCAGGGAGATTTCTCCAGTTTGGTACTACTGTGACCAGCACAGTCGAAGCTGCAGCACTTTACAAATATGCAGTGTAATTTGAAATGAGAGGGGTTAAAAGGCTACATACTACTAAGTTAATGGTAGGCTCATTCTGGGCAGTAGATACACTTGACAACAATGGAACGTTCTCAAAGCAAAGGGGTCATGAGTGATCCTATAAATGAAAGAAATTACCCCAGTTGATGCAGATGCTCTCCTCTCTATTTTAGTAAAGGAGAATATTTATCTATCTATCTATCTATCTATCTATCTATCTATCTATCTATCTATCTATCTATCTATCTATCTAATTTATCTATCTATCTAATTTATCTATCTATCTATCTATCTTTCTATCTATCTAATTTATCTATCTATCTATCTATCTATCTATCTATCTATCTATCTATCTATCTATCTATCTATCATCTATCTATCTATCTATCTATCTATCTATCTATCTATCTATCTATCTATCTATGAGAAGAAAGCTGTTGCTGACACCTTCAGAAAACTTGGGACAATTTGATATTTTTAATACATTTTCATTCTTCTAAAGATAGTCTAGCCAGCCCTGCCAATAAGTGTTTGCATTTAGCTGAAGGAAGTGATGGAATTTGGAGTGCTTGCTTTGCTATCTTAGGTGCTTTATATGAAAAGTCAGAACTTTATAAAAGTAATAAACCTTTGCTTTCAATGATTTGAGCATAGAGAAAGAATTTTACACTTGTTAGGTGAAATTAGGGACTGGTACTGTTGTATATCACAGTTTAATGAAATGGTTGGAGCATAGGTTCTGTGAGGTTATGGAGAGAAGGCAGATGTGCCAACATATTTGAATGAAACAAATGACCAAACATAGGAAGCACTGAGTATTCCAATAATACTAATATTGGACAGCTAATTTTTATTTAAACAAAAAATATTTTTATAAATGATCAAAGAATAAATCATAGACCATTCAAAATGTCCAAGTTAAGACTATATAAAAATACAAATTTCTATAAAAAAAATTTAACATTTTGTTTTTGTGATTCATGCTTCCTTTATTCTATCCCTAAAACACTGTATACTTATGCTTTGCAATCATTTCAAACAGGGAACATTTTATATCGTATATACATACATACATATACACATGCATAGTCTTCAGAGTAAGCCAAATTAATTATCTCTAGCTAAGAATACTATTTAAGAAATTGTGCATTTCTTCACATACATACTTGCATGTGAATTTTTATCAAAACGTTATATGGCCATACTTTTCATTTTGTTTTCCTTAGTTGTAGAAATACCTTTAAATACCTACCACTAGACAGCTTCTAGAGTTTTAACTTGCATCATATTGGAATGCAGGGAGATATAAAATTCATAACATGGACATCATGAGGGTCCTCATGCTGAATTAAAAGGTTGGAAGAACAGTCTCTGCAATATTGTATTATTTAATTTAGTCTTCACTTACATTTTATTTAACATTGCATGCATGCGTTATATTTTAGAGCATTATTATTGATTAGCAGAATAAATTTAAAGCTTAAAAGTAGGAAAACCAAAAACCCAACTATGGCACATCACCCTGATGATTTCCTTCTTGTGACAGAACAAAAATTATGGACAGTTTCCTGTAGTAATTACGGCTGTCCTTACCTCATGGTGTACAGCAGTGTGCCATCCTCTGTGATACGCAGGAGTTTATTAGGCATGGTCATGTTGTGGGCCACAGACTTCTTTCCATTGTGGAAAAATGTATCTGGAGTCCAGATTTTACTGGCCATGAGGTTGTTTAGCCGGAGCACTGTCATGGGTCCTTTGAATTTTAATCTTTCATCCTTCCAACTTTGACGGAAAAACACATCTATTGTATATTCCTGTATATGGAAAAGAGCAGAGCTTACAGTTTTACATATTTGCTATACAAATATCTTACAAATAAGATATTGGAATCTCAGTGTGGCTTAGGTGATGTTTTTGGAAGCAAACTTGTGGTGGCACTTAAATGTTTACTGTTAAAGAAATAAATGATGGCATTTGTAATAATTTTTATGCTTGTACATACATACATACATACATACATACATACGTACATACATACATTCACAAATGCACACACACACACATGGACAGATAGATTGGTAGATTTATTTTATATATGGAAAAACCAATTTATAAAAAGAAAATTGTTCTCAAACAAAAAACCCCTTTGACACCAATAATAAAATGAAAACAATAAACTACAGTTTTATAAACCTCATTTTTTCAGGTTTTCTATAAAGGGAGTATTATTTAAATTAAGGAAGTTTAGCCATAAGAATAAAGCATAATATTTACAGGCCCCTCTGTGTTCCCTGAAGACTTCATATTCAAACTCGAGCCAAAATGGTGCTGTTGCAAACGTAAAAATTCTTTGGTTAAAAAAAGTGGCTTTTTGTTTCTTGTTTTTACACAGATAATATATGTAGCTATCCAATTTTCTTACATGGTGAACAAGACCAGGAAAATGTGGAATAAGCTAATCAATTTCCACTGTTAATTTGGAGGGATTTTTTTTTTCAAAGAGTAAGGAGAGAGAAGAACTCAAACTGTGGAGGTGTGTGTGTTAGTGATTGCCCATGTGTGTGTATCACATGAGAGATGTGTGAACCTCATCATCATTCACAGCCAGGGAATCTACTTATTGGAATAAGCCGAGCTTTCCTTATGGCATTACCCAGAGACAAACATCTGCTCATCTAAAAACAAGCAATGTGACTTCCCAGCTCCTGAAATTGAAAAGGATAGTATTCATCTTCCTTGTGCAGGACTCGCTACATTGGCACTAAATTTAGAACTCAATGGTTCGAAATAAAGATTACCACATTCTCCATTAATCTTTGCATACTCAAAACCAGAAGGGGGGCTAGCTGCAAAACATTATGCCACATTTTCCTAATCTTCTGAAGCCTGGTGCCTCTGAAAACAGCTGTTTTTAAATCCTATACATATTATTCTTAGGACATACAGAGTAAATGATGTCTGTCTTTAAGTCTTTTTCGCATGGTTTTAAATACCTGTCTCTTTCCTATGATTTATGCAATGCTCAATAAAGTCTGAGTGTATACCTGCCCTTCTAGCATAAGTGTGATTTTTGACCAACCATAACTGATTTATGAAGTTACATCATTAATGAATGTCTTCTAATGCACCATGTAGCTAAGTGATGAGTGACATGCAATCAAGGAAGTTAACAAAACAATACTATTCTGTTGCCGCAGGCCAAACAAGTTACCATGCTTGTTGTGTAGAATTTTCTATGTCAAGAGGTGTCAGATGAAAGTCACTGTGATACATGACAGGAATTCATTCACAGAAAACATTTGCTAAGCAACCATTAAACTCAACAGAGGGAGAAATTACTAAAGCTTGAGTGTTATCAGAAGAACACATGAAGGGGGATTATGGATTGGCTGATGAGACAATAGTACATGAGAGCAGTCACTTATCATTCAAAGTATATATAGGTTGTTTGTGTATATGTTCCATATCTGGATAACAGACAGGCTTCTGGGACATAGATATGATATCTGATGTCTGTTCCGTTTTTCTTTCTCTAGCTACAGCCAGCTATTTTCCATACAACTGAATGAGTTTACATTGATCTATACTACAGAGAATGTTTAAAGGCAAATCAACATACCAAGCATGCTTAAGTAAACCATGTTCTCCTAAATCAAAACACTTGTTTCTTTTCTTAGGTATAAGGAGGATTTTGTTTGTTTTTGTTTGCTTTGGTTTGGTTGTGAAAGCGTAGTAAGTGTTACATGCAAATTAAACTTAAATTTTAGATGAAATTTTCAACAAGGCAGGTCCAAAGGTAATGACTCCAAAAATTATGTCAAAATTTCCCAGGTCCTAACATCTGTGTGCTTTTTTATATTTCCACTAGGCCTTATCTGTCTGTGCTAATGGCTGACAATGAAACCCCCATTTGGTTTGAGACAATTCTTGTTCAAATATAAACACACACACACACACACACACACACACACACACACACACAGAATAAGAGAGACAGACAGACAGACAGACAGACAGACAGACAGACAGACAGACAGACAGATATTACTAAAGGTAAAATATATCTCTCCTTTTTTCTGAGTAGAAATAAAACCTAACAAGAGCAGTTGATTGCAATCAAATCTTGCCCAACCACAAACAAAAATACTCTCTAATCCTGTTTCTAAACCTGTCCTTATGGTAAAAATAGGCAGCTTCCATGGTTTCCTTATTCAGCACGTTTTAGCCTCCATGATCACAATGTTTTTGATTAAGAATGGACTTTTAGACTAATATGAGCCATGTTGCCCTCTTCAGGAAGTGGGAACAAGGCATGGGGAAGATCCATAGTGTTAGTAACCGTGGATGTAGAACCAACATCTATTGTTTGTTTTCTTAATTTTATTAACACAGTTTTAAGCTAGGATTCTTTATAGCTTGGGAGCAAGTGGTATTTGGAAACAGCGACTTTGGAAAAGTTATAGAATGGGAACCTTAAGAGAGTGAGAAAGAAGTTCAGTCAAACCAGACAAAAGGAGGATACAGAAGACGGGACTCTAAAGGGAAAAATAAAACCTGAATAAATGCCAAGGTTTGCTGTAGGATTTATTCAAGTTTCAGAGTTACAGCTCCCACCTCAACAAGAAAAAAATTCTCCCTAAGGTTCTCTGCTTAATAGAGTAGGTCCCCAGGGAATATGAGCCTTATTCTCAAGATCTGGGACAAAACATTCACTTTGCACCTAAATAAATATTGTATTGAAGTGTTCCAGCCCATATCTTTTTTTTTAAACCATTTGTGTGTTCCTTGACTTAATACCTTTTAAATACTATGGAAAGCAAGGCTGTGTGATTGTGCAGCCTGGATATTTCTGTCAGAGCCTAATGCCTTGGGAATGTGCTGTTTGATGGCCAATTAATGGTTTTTAAAATAAGCTTAGGGAGTTGACCTCATTTTGTTTTTTATTCTAGATGAAGTTGGATGCCTTGGGAGCTCAGCAGTCTTCAGGGATGGGCTGCCCAGGTTTCAGATGTTACTGTTAGCTAGTGGGTCAGTTTCCTTTCCTGAAAGCATGCAGATAAGAAGACCATTGAGCTGAAAGGCGTGAAATGAGGATAAGATAATATATTATTTCAAAAATTTTAAAACCTTGAAAACACTCAATAATGATGAATGTAAATATGGTTATTATTAATTAGGTATTTTATTAGTTTTTATTTTAAAAATAGGCAAATTTTTTCCTGTTTTGAAAAGTAACCTTATTTTGAAAGAAAGAAAGAAAGAAAGAAAGAAAGAAAGAAAGAAAGAAAGAAAGAAAGAAAAGAAAGGAAAGAAAGAAAGAAAGAAAGAAAGAAAGAAAGAAAGAAAGAAAGAAAGAAAGAAAGAAAGAAAGAAAAGAAAGGAAAGAAAGAAGAAAGAAAGAAAGAGAGAAAGAAAAGTGACCTTATCATTCTGCTGTCAAAAATTCCTTTTTATACTCAATTTCCCATAATACTACTTAAATAATTAATCTTCTGTTTCAAGAGATCAGGTACAAGTCAGTTCCAGGACCCACTTTGCAAATCGTTGGCAAAGCTTAACTTGATCATAAAACAATACAAGTCAAACACTGTTTCAGAAATTATAGGCAATGAGAAGATCATTATGTGAAATACAGTTTTGACTGCTTTAGGAATAATGATAACTAAAAATATCTGTTATGTACCTTTATTCTAAGCCAAAACCATAATCTCATTGGTTCTTTGAATCTCAGTTAAACTGAGCCAATAACTCAAAAGCAAAATCCAGTCAATCAAAATCTAGCAAGAAGGGAGTCCTAGCCCTCTAGCTGAAGAGCTATGGGCAACTGATGTCCCTGGGGGATGGGGAAAACAGTTTTCATTTGAAATCTGACCCCTGCTTGGCTGCCTGTGCTCTCGTGGATGGTCCTGCAAACATATTGGCAGTACAAATTGGACTCGGGGTTCAAAATGATTGTACATGAAGTTGAAATTGAGACACTGTTGGGTGGGTTTTGTAGTAGTTAAAGGGGAAAGACGGGAACAGGAGTGTATTTGATCAAAATGCATTGTGTACATGAATGAAATTCTTAAAATATATAAGTATATTTTAAGATACAATATAATTAAGGCCTATTAAATATTTGAAGGTACTTCATTTATTTTTCAGATTTAGCTTCCTTTGGCCATTGTTCCTTTGCACTACCTCTTAAACTGCATTCCCTATTAGGCATTCTTTTGGATAGAATCTACAGAGGCAGAATTATCATAAAAACAAGTTAAAAAGTATACATAAGAATAAACAATATGTTATTCTAATCTCATGCCCTGTACTCCTTTGTCTTCCTCCTCAAAATATTCAGAACTCAAGAAGGACCATTTAGCTTTCTCTGTCCCATAAGACTCATGATTTTAGTAGGCATATAGACTTCTAGCTCTATCATAAAGCAACTAGTAATTCATTACTCCATTTAAACAAGGCAATGCACTCATGCGATGATATCAGTAAGATAAGTCTGTCCATGCCAATTTTTGGACTAATTTTAAGATAAAAAGACATTAATTTGCAATTAAAAAAAAATCACCAAACAGTACTATGCATGTGGCCAAATGCTGTGTGAATTTTATGTCAAGGAACTTGATTGAAATACAAGTTGGGGGAGTTAATTTGGTATTGTGTCAATGATAAATGGCTTTGTTAAGCGTTTCTTAATTTGGTTCACTGTAAAAATATAGGGCTTAGAAGTGAAAAAGTACAGTTGAAGTGTATGTGCGTGTGTGCCTCTCTCTCTCTCTCTGTATGTGTGTGTGTGTGTGTGTGTGTGTGTGTGTGATTTAAATCATGAATATGCTTATGTGTATGGGTGCCTGCAACAATACAGAGATCTGAGAAACATTGAGTCTTTGTTTTTTCAAGAATTGCTTTTTGCCCAGAATGCTTAGCATTCTGTTTCATATGGATGTGATTATATATATATATATATATATATATATATATATATATATATATATATATATATATTGGCTTTCAAAGGCAGACTGCTAGTGGTGGTGAGACTTTAACTCAGCCAGGGTCATTCCTAGAGCCAGGCTTGAAACTCACATTCTGTATTGCCGTATAGTAATCAGATCTCACCATGAGAAAATGCAGGTAGTTAAGCCTGTGACTGAGTGGGGGAGAGTGGCAAGATTGAGTATGCATCATATAGAGTACAGGCACAATAATTTGAGTTTCCTTTTAAACCAGAAAAAAAAATCTGCAACTATTATTTGATTTCTCTCTGAGCTATTGAGAAATTGAAACACATCTGCATTAAGTACTAATAAAATGGCATTTGAAAATAATAATACATATTTAAAGTATTCATAGTGATATGTTTTAATGGCCTCATTACAATGGTTTGGTTATACTGATGTCAACTCTTATGTTTTAGAAGATATTCTCTAAGAAAGGAAAGGATGGACACCTACAGTTCCACTGTTAGAAATAATTTGATGAGCATTTTGCAACAAAACACATTTCTCTCTCTGGTATTTTTTCCTCTCAATTATTCTTTTCTTTCCAATCAAGGTAAAGAATTCAGTCAATTTTGATATCCATTTTTCATATGTAGCCAAAAAGCACTCAGCCATATCACAGTACAAATGCCTGCTTGCTCCGTAACAGTAGTGCTTACTATCATAAAGCATTACCTCCCAGAATCAACCTGGGCTCACGTCTAAAGTACACGGGGTTTGCTGAGTCCTCTGGACACAGCTCAAGCAGATCAGTTCTTTTAGGGGTGAAAAGCAGAGCACTGCAATGGTTGAATGATAAGCATAAAAACTCTCTCTCTCTCTCTCTCTCTCTCTCTCTCTCTCTCTCTCTCTCTCTCTCTCTCTTTCTCTCTCTCTCCCTCTCTCTCTCTCCCTCTCCCTTTTTCTCTGTGTATTATGTTATATGAATCTATATATTGCCAATCTATATAAATATATGTATTTGTTGTAATCACACAAAGACAAAAAGTCACCAAGTTATGACCAGCAAAGGCATTTCAAGTTTTTTCAAATATTTTTCTTTTGAAACACACATTTTAAAAATACTAGAAATGGCAATACTATAAATGACAAGCAAGCATAACTCATAATACCTCAACAATGTGTCTGCCTAAAAAAGACCTGAAGAAGTACAATACCAGTAGTCATACTAATATGGAAGGGAGTAATTCTCACACAGCCTTAACCATTGAGAAAGAACTACAGGTAACTAAACCATGCTGAAAGAGAGGGAATTAGTCTTCTCTAGGGATGAGACCCTAATTTTTATCCAATAGCAAGTGCTGAGTCCTAAAATCACACAATCTTACACACACACGCACACACACACACACACACACACACACACACACACACACACACACAAAACACCAAATGGTCTAAGCATGATATTTATATCCTTAGATATATATATAATAATATCAAAGAAAAGGAGACAACGATTTCAAGTAGGAACAAGGAAGTAGAGGGTGTTTTAGATGGAATGGAGGGAGGAAAGGGAAGGGGAAATGATATAATTATAATTATATCTTAATTTAAATACCTAAACAAAACCTAAGAAATTAAACACATACTGTCACTTACCATATCGTGGTCTGAAACGGGTCCGAAACTGGTGACGAAGATGTCAGTCTTCACTTCAGTTACACGCTCTGATGAAGCAGGAAATTGTGCTAGTGAGTATCTGTCAACAGCTACTATTAGAGCTCACTATCACAAGCTCACACCCAAGTGGAAAATTTATTGGCTTTGATTAGCCATTTCTGAAATTGGTCTACTGTGCAGTTCTGATAATTGACTGCGTGCATGTAGAATTTCACAGTTAATATTTTCAATGGAGAAAAGATCCTAAATATTCCACCTTGAGAGGTTGACTTTCAGGAGATCTCAGTTGCCTCTTGATGAATTCTTAAAGATTGGACACACTTGCCTAAGTGATACTGAACTGCTTCACATTATAATAAGAAATATGTTACCATAGTAATATGCCTGAACTTTAAATATTTTTACATAGTCAGACAAACCTTTTGGGTATATTGTCTACCCTCGGGAGGTATAGAGGAAGGCATAGCAGACATTATGGACTCTTTAAGGTCTCAAGTGGATGCTTTACAATGATTGCTTTATGTTACTAGATCGTAACTGAATTATCCAAATTACTCTCTAGGAAAAAATATAACAAATATGGAAGCATTTTCAGTTTTGATGAAAAGGTACATATTGTGGCATGGAAAAAGTTAATTTAGTATGCTGTTTCATGTTGAATAGGATTTTATTATAGTGACCTCTGATGGCCTATATATAAAGCAATAAAACATATTTCTTGCAGTTTTGTGACAACTCAACACAAATATTTTAAAAGAAGCAAAGTTACTACCAAGAACAGGAAAACATGACTGGGTGAAAGGAAATGATTTGTTGAGGAGTGAGAATGGAAAAGAGGGTTATATAATTTTCATCTCCCCTCTGGAAAATGACAGTCTACTCTCTTAAGGGCTCCTACCATGTTTGCTTTCATTTCTAGCTCTATCAGAAGACACTGAAAACATCATCCTGTCTCTGCAACAGTAAAGTCTTTTGTTGATCAAGAATTACCCTGTATCCTTCAACAATTCATTCATGGACAGTCGAGAGTCCAGGATGACTGTATTGCAAAGATGTTAATCTCATTCAGTAAAAACAATTACAGAAGGAAATCTTGCATCAGTTAACCATTTAAATTCTCTTATCTGAGCAAAATAGTTCTTTGATATTAAAACAATCTAGTAAGGTTCTTCATGTGATGCATCTCAGCTCTGTTACCCATTCTCCATTTACAACCCTGTTTCTGCATTCTCTAGCATCCACCCTCACAGACCTTTGTACATCAATTGTAGATATTTCTCTGTATATTTTTTTAACTATGATTGTTTTCTAATTTAAAACCTTTCATTATTTTATATGATAACTAAAACTTAGCTTTACACAGTGTACATCACTAAAACATTTTCATGCATGTGAATTCTGTTCATATTAAGATTACTACACTTAGTCACACTTTATTACAATGTTGTGACCAATTTTCAACAAACAATAACAAAGTGGAAATCAATGCCACATATTTAGAAAAGCAAGAGCATATCATACCATGTAGTGTCTCTTTTAATTCTTATCTTCTGTATCTACAACTTGTATTTTATTTGACACAATAAAATAGACATATCATGAAAAAGAACGGAAAGAAAGATAATAGATTTTAGGTCCTTGGGAACATTTGCACTTGGGAAATTTACCTTTGACTTTTTATTCTTGAGATGCATGCTCATCTAAGGAATGTTGACTAATTTGTCTGCACTTTGGCTTTCATTTGCCATCCTGGGGCACTCTCTTACAAATCCATGTCACTAGTATCTGTTTCTTGTTTGTGAAGACAACTTAGCTTCTATTACAGAAATTCCAAAAAGTAGCTAATTTAAGGAAATTGGACTGGCAGATTTTTTTTAACTATCAACTAATTTAGATCACCATGCCCAGTAAAGTGGCCTGAAAGAGTGAAATGAGAATTTACAGAATTTACAGGATACCCTTTTTGCCCTTTGTTATTTTAAGATTAATGGTTAACAGGTGACCAGATATGTAATCAACAATTTTGAAGGTCTAAAGCCATATTTATAAAGACCATTGTACCAAACAAATAAAACATGCTATGTGGTTAGATTTAGGTTCATTAATTGCCATGCATAATTAGACCTATGCCTTAGAGAAAATAAGCAAAAATGTTAAGTAATTTACATGAATGAGTAAAATTACATTTTAAAAATCTATTTCATCATCTCTTCTTCATTCATGACCTGAAACTAATTTACTATATTAGCTTATAAACTTCAGGTACTTCACTTTATTGTCTAACAGTCACTAGCCTCTGAGATTTGTTCATTTTCACTATATTCCAAAACAAGAAATCTGACCTTAAATCCCTGTGTCCTAACAATCTGAAATGATTTCTTACAATATTCTGTAATTTTTTTTATCTTTAAAATGTTTACAACTACTAGTTTCTGTCATTTACCTTTTTTATCCACCAAATAGGCAAGAAGGAAAGAAAAAGGAGAAAGAAAGGAAGGCAAATAGATGGAGAAGAGAGGCAGAAAGAATAGAAGGGGTAAGAAGGAAGAAGAAGAGAAGAGAAGGGGGAGGGGAAATAGAATCAAAGGAGGAAGGGAAATGAATGAGAGGGGAAGGGAGGAATGAGAACCTAGATGAAGGGAAGAGGAAGGGAAGGGGGAACAGGATAGAAAAAAAGGGAAGGGGAAGGAATAGAAGTGAAAGAGAGGGGAGGGAAACAGAAACTGCATACCTGAAGTATGCCTATGAGGGATTATAGAGATTAGTAGGGAAGGATGAATGATGTAATAAGAGAGGGAAGATTCACAGTTAAGTGAAACTCGGCCTGCCACTCAGCTCTTGAGAGGCACAAAGCAATTATAGCAGGAAAATGAACTCTTTCTCTGCCTTTTCCCATCTTAATGTCCTTAAGACACTGTGTTCTAAGTAAATGAGTCAGTCCTACTGACCTGTTTGTTTCCAAAGTTCTTCAGGAATACTCTTTCAAAACCATACATAAGTTCTATGTTGAGTTTGAAGCCAACCTAATAGATGACATTTTGGGCTAAATTTAAACCAGTATAAAAATCTCAAGAAAATATCACATAGCAATATTTAAATTACATTTTCATTCATCTGTGACTATCCTTATACCATACATCTTTCATCCCAGCCAAATTTCAGAGAAAAGGCAAAGTCTTTGACCAAAATGGACTTTTCACAAGTAGCACACCAGGAATGCCCTGAGAAGTCTGTGAGTCACTCTTTTTATAATCCCAATCAGCAAGTCTCAGACAAATCTCAGCAAAACTCAGTGGCATGGCTACCTCCCTGTGTAGGATAAGAAGTGATGACTTGAAACTAATACCTCTTTAGGCTCAGCACCAAGGGTAAGTAGAAATACCCAAGTCTTGATGTGCTCTAGTTGAGATCGTTAAGTATTGCTAAGGAACCTTATTTTGCCTGCAGGCTTAGAAAATATATTCCTCCCAGGTCCTTCTCCTCAATGAAAGTCACAAGTAATATCAATCTTCTATCTATCTATCTATCTATCTATCTATCTATCTATCTATCTATCTATCTATTTGTCTATATATCATTTATATGGCTACCTACCTACCAATCTCAATTAAGGAAGATTAAAATTAAATCATATGCTCTAATACTAGAATTCACTGATTTGATACCACACTAACATGTCCTTGGGCATACTCAAACGATGCCAGCATCTTTCTAGAGATCACATGAAAAGAAACCAACATATTTTATGTTTCAATGTGCTCTTCTTAGCATATATCAGCAGTCAGGAACCTTAAATAAGATAGGTAAAAATAGGTATAACCAAGCCAAAACCAAATATGACTGAAACCCTTATGTAACTAAAGACTTGGCTGAAAAATATAAATCAATTAAAATAACTTGAGTGGAAGAACTGTTCAAAGATATAAATATTCAAAGAATTTCACCAAAGGTGTTTTCCTTATGAAGGCCTTACCACTGCCAATGTAATTGAAATTCAATGATTTTTTTAAGTATAAATCTATGCATATGTTCATATTGTCAAGGAAAAATATATGATTACTTCATAGAAAATGGAGTCACAATAATGAATATTTTTACCTATTTAGAGAACATAATGATAAATCAAAATAATAAATTTAATATGAAAAATAAGTCCTTAAGCAAGCCTACCTTTCACTGGTGTGTCTAAACATACAATGGTCACATCAGTTAACTGCCAGGGAACAAATCTCTTTTAATCTGGACTTTCCAAAAATGCCAAGACCCCACAGAAAGGATTGAAATAATAAAGGCTTTCAAGTGATATTTCTAAAGGCCAATCAGTGCCAGAGGCATAAGGGAGAAAAGCAGTGTAGTAAAATTAGGATGACTGGATTCGACTGTTCATATAAGGGGTCCAATTTTAACTCTGATTTTCTTCTAGGAAAGCTATGCGATTTTAGGTACCCTCCTTGCATCTTTGTAAAATCTATTTTTGTTTCAGTTTATTAGTGAATAAATAAGAACTGAAATGAAAATTGAAGTGATTTATGCCAGTTATATGTATGAATTAAACTTACTTATCATTTTGGTGTGCTAAATAGACACAATTCTATATAACAGTAATAAAATGGTGAGAAAAACCACTAATATTTCTGTTCTGTAGCAGATCTCTTAGCTTTATAAATGAAAATTTATTTAAGTAAGACTTGATAGATAGGTGCGAGATAGACAGGTGGGGAGATAATGACTATGTAAGGGAGAGAAGAAAATGATCGACATGTCTGGAGCCTGGAGATGCTAATGATCCTGGTAGGAGATAATGCTTTGAAGTAAGGGAGAGTATATTGGAGTGGATGGTAGAAAGCAGCCGACCTTTGGACTAATGCCCCAGAAAGCCTTTGGGTGCAGAAGTAATGTTATGCTACTTGAACCTCCAGAGAAAAACTGATGCTCTGTGAATAGTGGAGTGTAAGAGTGACTATAATAAAAAGAATACAGAGACAGGAGAGTTGCAGGCAACTCACAACAATACCCATCACAACATCTTGTTTAATGCGGCATTAGCCACATGTTCGATGAAACGCTGTCAACTGAGCAGTTCAGAAATATTCATTGGGAAATTTTTTATGCACTCTTGATTTATGAATTCCGATATCAAGACCAAATGAATAACATTATTCAGCAACATAAAATGAATGCAAAAATCTTAGTTTAAAATGGTCCTGTTGAAAAGCTGACAATATTCTGGGTTCCCACACAAATACCAATGTATTGCACTGAACAATGTTTGTCTCCCAGTCTTACTATCCTCCTAATACCATAAAGAATAAAAGGAAACTCTTCCCTGGTTGATTTGTAAATCAACCTAATTTGTTTGTGTTTAAAACTGGATATAAGGTAAAGAGTTATGTGTTAAGACATCTAATGAGTCCTTGACCATTTAGTGGTTTGTGGTTTAGGGACCTCAAATGATACAAGTATCTATGTGAAAGAAAGATTAATTTTACTAGTGGGCATGATTAAGACCTCATTTCCACCGAGAATTTTCTTCTTTCTATGGTCTTAGGAATGATATCTTCTGGGAGAGTACTCACTTGAAGGAAAGGGTTTACACGATAGTTTTGGAAAGATAATTTACTTTTATATGTATATGTCTATTTAAAGGTTTGAGGCCGGATATCCCTCGTAGTATTTGTGATCTATGATAACAGTATAGCAATATTGAGTAATATCCCATTATATAGAAACTAGCTTTCTGTTAAATTCAAAGTGGTTCACTGTGATTCAGACTCTTCTCTCAGGAAAATTGTATAAATTTTCATTCGTAGAGTTCACATTCTACCATAAAGTGAAATAATACACAAAAAATATTTAAGAGACTCCACCATGGGACTGGAATAAAGATGGAAAATTCAAAGGATAGGGAAAAGTTAATTATATGGACAGAAGAAATTTCCCATTCCCGTTTTCTAGGATTGGCCTTTGTGAACTGAGTCTAGTCTCAGTGGTTTCCTTTTATCACAGAGGAAACTCTTGGGCATTGGTCATGTAGATGATTGACATACAACAGGAAAGACTAGAATAGAATTTTATAAATATGCTATAACATTCCTTAGTTAGCTTAGAGATCCATTACATAAGTTGGATTCTTGAGCCGACTGGAGATCTCAGCTAGTAAAGATTCAGAGGGATTCTCTGTTCATTGAACCGAATCTCCCAGGGCTTTGGTAGCTGTCTTACTCTTGAAATACAACTATGTCACAGACTGTCTAGGTCTACTATTCCTGTGGAAGGGTGTTGCATTTGCAAATATCTGAACATCTGTTCCACAGCTTGCATTCCAGTTCCAAAAAATCTATAATAAATTTAAAGGGAAGGATTCAAAGTATAGAAATGTTAAATCCTCTATTCAAGATCATTTTTCTTATAAAATAAATATAACACCAGTGAGAAGAGTTTAAATAACCAGAACCCTTTAAATTGCCTTTTTTGATATTTTTAGTATATATAACCTTTTTAATTTTATCTAACACTATTACCTTGTGAAAGATACATGAGCTCTTTGAAATTCTTCCAAACACAAATACAAAATCAGTGCTTTAATGTTAGTTAAACATGAATATAATTTATCTCTCTGATCTCAGTACTACTCAGGAAGTCAAATAATTGTGGAAATATTTTTTTTTAATACCAGCTATCTTATAAATCAGCCAATTAGATTAGATTTTTAAAGAGAATTAAAATAGTCATTCTGTGGCTGTGACATTTCACATTGGATTCTACTTCTTCACTATGAAATCTATTTTTATGTACTTATCCACCACCAGAAATGAAATACATCTAACAGTATTATAATTTGAAAAACAATCTCCTTTAAGAACCTCTGCACAAGTCAGGCCCACCACCTAACTGCCCAGTTCATTGATGTGCATGGTCTGTGGGTTGTTGATACTTATCTGCACATCTTCTTTGAAATAATGCAGTTCATAAATTAAATTTTTAATTTAAAAGAAAAGTAAATTTTAAAATGAGTAATTTTTAATATTTTCCTCATTTCTAGTGACTTAAACTTTTAACAATTACACAAAATATGCAACAGTCTATCACTTGTGCTTTCCTTTAGCTTTACAATTTTCTAATATTTGAAAAAAATAACAAAATGCAAGCATATTCCCTAATAGACAAATAAACCTTTGTTCAGTGATAAAGAACTTCAGCCCAGTTGGCTCTTTCAAACTGAGTTTTCTTGTAATCATTGTGTTAACAATTAGTCTAAAAGATTTTATACGGGTTTGACTAACTCAAGACTAGGTAATTATTTTGTTTTATCTTCCTTGTTCATTTTGAAGCAGGGTGTCTTGTAGCAGAGCTTGCCTGAATTTATTTTGACACACATGATGACTTTGAACTCCTGATTCTCCTTCCTCCGTGATAAAGATAGATTGAACTGTTTTAGTAAGATTTTTCTTCTGCTGTGATAACCACCATGACCAAACACAGCTTGGCAAAGAAGCAGTTTACTTCAGCATACATTTCCACATCACATTTCCTCACCAAGAGAAATCAAAGCCAGAACTAAGTTCAGGCCAACCTGAAAGAAATAGCTGATTCGGAAGTCATGGAACAATGCTTTTCAGTGTCATGCTTCCTTATGTATTGCTCTAAATATTTTCTTGCAACATGCAAGACCACCTGCTTAGGATGAAAGCACCTGGAAGCTTCCATCTGGATCACCAATTAAGAAAATGCACCACACATAGGGTACATGCCAATCTAATGCGGGAAAGTTTTGCAATTGAGTTTCCTGTTTCCAAATGACTTTGTATTGTATTAAGTTGACATAAAAGTAGCCAGTACATGTACCTAGAAGCATAGATTAATTCTTCAACATTAGACTTCTAAAATACATTGAGTATCTAGGGTTGCCAATGACTCCAGGAGTTGCTTAGATCCTTATTAATCATTTTTTTCCCTCTAGCAATAAAATAAAATAAAACAAGATCAAAACCAAAGAATTTAAATAAATTAATACTGAAAACACAAAGGAAATAATTAAATACTGTTAATATGTTACAGGGATACAATCACTGTCTGTCTAAAAACCTATAAACTACTTTTCTACTCAACCACCTATGTTTGTAACATTAGAAATATTCACTTACATTTCTTTTATTGGCTTTCCTTATCTGCGTGGTTTGATGAGGAAATCTTAGAGAGCTATCTGTCTTTCCATGCATTCTTTGTTGCAATTAAATTTAAAAATAAATTTAGAACTTGTTAAGAGCTTTTCCAAGAAACACCAGAAAGAAAAAAAGAAGAGTGGGAACAGTTTTCATATGCTGTTCAGTTGTGACTTCACCAAGATTTTATCCCTTGTTCTCTCTCTCATTCATATTCTACTTAAACATGGATTTAGAGGAATTTGTTTTTGAAAGAGTGAAATGAATTTGTTTTTAGATGAAAGCATATTTTAAAAGGCAGCTGCCTGAAACACGAGGAAGAAGACAACTTTAGGCTAGTGAGAAAACCTGTGCAATACAGTACATTCGCTGTATGCCAGCCTGATTTACAGTGAGACTGAAGCCTGTCATAAAATGGAAGTGGTCGCCTCCATTTTTACAAAAGGATCAAAAAGAAAAGATATATCTAGAAGGGTATTTGCTTGTATTATTTGTTCTGAGAACCCCTGAAGAGCCTCTTCAGCAGTAAGCATTAAGGCTCTGTCTGTGGCTTATCGTTTTATGATTCCAGAAATTTGAATGGAGTCTATATAAAGGCATATCAAATTTCACCCAAGTCTATTCAATTGCTAAGTTGGGGAAAAGTCGAGAACATCCAGCCATCCATAGTTCATTTTAACACATGGAAAAAATTAGAAAATGGATTCCTTGAGGCCTTTCCATTTGTTCCTGATAGCAGACATATACAAGAAGCTCCCTGTCTCTATCGCTGTCCAGCCCTGCCCCCTCCGCTTCAGAGTTGTCCCTAGTCCTGTCTGTCATAGTGATGCTGCTGAGACCCTTTGTTCCCACTCCCCATTGCCTAGCCTCTGTTTGCTTCTTCTTCTTGAAGTTCTCTTTTCTTCCTGTTCTTTCTGATCTTCAATCTTTATTTCTCTATGTCACACTTTTAGATTTGAACTTGGTTTATTCAAACACTCTTTGAATTACCTGGTGGAAGAAGATTTTCTTGTTTTCTTGCCACGAAAGCAAGAGATTATAAATGAGAAAAAAAAATCTAGTAATTGTTGATGATTCTATAAATTTTCTAGCTACTCATAATTTGAATTCTAATTTTTCTCATCAAATACAATTACTTTGTATTTTATGTATGCATTTCAGTGACTCCTTAATTTCTTTTCATTCTTTGTACATTAGAGACTTAATGTTGTACTTGTTCTAATCGATTTAAGTTCAACTATGTGCAACAAAAAACCACAATCCCTGTCAGAATATTTCTATTCATGTTATAATTCTATTTCATCTTCCTCTGACTGACTCTGAGTCTTAGCCTTTTAAAATAGTGTTAAAATATCCTCAATTTAATTTCCAATACCTGGATCTGTGAAGTAATGAATTTCATTCCTAGTTCCATCCTGGTGTATACTCTCAAATCATAAAACTGAATAAGTCATGGAGGATCTGCGTACGGAGGAATTGTTTACATAATGTTAAGTGTCATTATCATTCTGTGTGGATATTCAGAACAAAACTCCCTGTCTTTTTCACAGTTTTACCATAATGAAGAAGACAGCAGGGCCCTTTTCTAAGAGAACATCATCTCAGATATAACCATACACAAACTACGGGGAAACTTTTACTGCATTTTCACACAAAAATTCTGCTTCAGACCTGATGTGCCAGTGAAAAGGGAGGGAAGGGGGAATACTCAGGGAAGGCCTCCACTCTCTCAGAGGAGAAGGGGAGAGGATATGGGGAAAGGAGGGGACCAAAAGGAGGTGGGAGGCAGCAATCAGGATGTAAAGTGAATAAATAGATAAATAAACAAACAAACAAATGGAAGAAAAAATAAAGATTCTGCTCTTTCTTTCCATAATGTTTTCTCCTGAGAATAAATGAGTTATGTCAAAAAAATAGTCATAATGATATTGTAGACAAGAAGCCCATTTTGTTACAAGAATTTACTATTAACCATGCCGTGTTTGAATTATCTGATATTTATAGCAAACATAAAATTAAATATTTTATGCCCAAAGAAAATAAAGGCACTTTGATTTATCCAGTCAGTATCAAATTTATCCATTTTTTATAAATTCATAGCTGACTATATTACAAAATCAATGTCTTGGAAGTATAATTCACAGTCTAACTACAACTAGCATTAAAATGTACATAAACTGTTTTAACCCTAAAAGAATCACATATTTGTATCTTAAAATTAAGAATATCATGAAAATTTATAACATACGGTTATTTCACTATATTCCAGGTCAACATTCAAAATATAAACAGATGATTTCACCTATGTTTTCCTTTGTTTTTTATAACATCGCATTCTTTAATTCAGTATTTTCAAGAATGAAAGATAGCAAAATTAATTTTAGAAATTAAAAGACTTTATTTTACTTTTTTTTTTCCGTGTTTGGAGACAGGGTTTCTCTGTACAGCCCTGGCTGTCCTGGAACTCACTCTGTAGACCAGGCTGACCTCGAACTCAGAAATCCACCTGCCTCTGCCTCCCAAGTGCTGGGATTAAAGGCGTGTGCCACCACTGCCTGGCAAAAGACTTTATTTTAAAAATCTGTTTTTCTATATTCTGAATTTCTGTTATCTTGCAGGAGTATACATAGTCTTTATGGAATAAATCATTATTTCTGTTCAAAGAAATAAACCACAAGTCTGTTTTACTATTTTCAGAGATTAAATGATTATATAAATTTAAAATGTATTGTTTTGATAAACTAATGTAGTCATTTGTTTAAGAAAGTCTCAGTGGGAGAGCATGAGCTTAATCCTGTGGAAACTTGATGCCCAAGGGAAGAGGGGTGCTGGTGGGGGTGAGGTGGTGGTGGGTGGGCAGATGGGGGAGCACCCCCTCAGAGGCAGCAGGTATTTGCTTGTGTGTGTTGTGTGTGTGTGTGTGTGTGTGTGTGTGTGTGTGTGTGTGTGTGTAGTGTGAACTTGAGGAAGGAGGACCTGGAATGGAGGAGCAACTTTTAGAATGTAAATTAGTAAAATAATTTAACTAAAAAAAAACCTCCTGATACCATAGTTCTCAAATTTTCACATTAAAATATACTTTAGGCTTTTTCTTCATTTGCAATATATATGGCTCTCTGTAGTTTAAGTATATGTAGTATATATTTGTAAAGAGTAAGTATGTATGATTAATAATAATATATGAAAATAGCAATAATTCCTTGTTATTTAGACTGTAATAAGAGTATAATCACAACTGATCATTAAAGCAAGTGTGTGAATATGTGTGTGTGTGTGTGTGTGTGTTTATATAAAATCCTCAAACTGAAAGTCACATGCACACCTTTCAGAGGACATCATTTATACACACAAAATAAAGTATCAAATATGATTTCATAAACTAGAATGAATGAAGGTTTGGCCCATGAGGTTCATTCTACTGCTATTGTAAGGATCGACCTGGAACAGGATAGACATTCAGTAAAGGATATACATATATATACATATATGTATTTATATATAATTTATCAGTATTTTCAGAAGAGTTCACTTTTTTAATCTGTATCAACAAACCAGTGAATGCTTGGTCCCTTAGTCTTAGTCTTTGTAATTTATTTAAACTGTATGTAATGAGAGGAATTTTTTACTGTCAATTCAGAAGCTTAGACATACAATTATATTACTGCATTATGAACAGAGTTGTGCTGTCCATTTTATCATTACTCTGTCTCAAATTTAAGGTTCTATTTTTCTTGACAATGAGTCTTCCTATGCTCCATAGGTGCTTTCTGAAACACTAGACTCAATGTGTCTACCATCTTTCCTCATATTTCCTAGTATCTGATTTTATATATATGATATACTCAGCAACTTTAGAATAATACTTTCTCCCCAAGAAGTTAAAAGAACACAAGGTTGAGACCAAACCTAAAGAAATATCATGTCCAAAAATTAATGTTTGAACTTGATAAGAAAGTACACTTGGTAATAATAATAATAATATATATATATATATATATATATATATTTGTTTTGCAAATATATGTATAAAATATTATATATATATTTTTTTCAAAATCTGAAACTCTGACATTGGCGACCCATTTTTGTCTTAACCTCTTAGATGCTAATGATATTTGGGAACTTCAAAATAGACCAACAATTCCCTGACATGTGATCATAAAATGCAAGCTATGTAATTTCAATAGGGGTCTGGGAATGTAACTCAGGAGTAAGACACGTCTAGCCTGTGCCAAGCCCTTCATTCCCATCCCATTTCTGAAAAATGAATGCATGATTCTAAATCTGTGATACCATTTTGTTGAAAAGCAGCATTTGAGTTCTTAAGCTTAGCTTTCTTTATGTATTCTGACTAACTTAAACAGAGGCCTTTCATACTGCTAATTAAATATTACTATTGGATTCTGCTGCCTTGAAATAGGTGGCAAAGTGGCTGTAACTTAGAGTCGTAGAGTGGTATGTGAGACTTAGAATTTCAATTTCTTTCCCCGCTTTACTTGTTTTACTATAAGGCGAATATTTTGCTATGACTTCAATTGCCTTTACTCAAATACACGAGGTTGTGTGTTATTTTTTCAAGGATTGTTGTGTGTGTATACATACATATGTGTGTATATCTATTATATATATATATATATATATATATATATATATAATATCAATCATTATTTTCTCCCCAAACAAATTCATTAGTCAATTAATCAATAATTTTTTAAAGAAGCATTAAAATTTTCTAAAGAGAACTAGAGAATTACATTCAAATACATGGTTTAAAAATAAAATAATACCATCTATTTTATTCACTTTTGATTATAGAGATGGGGTAATATAACACAAAGATATGATTGGCTACACAATCTTCTAAAATAAGTACTTCTAGCATAAAATTATAGATACCCTTTTGAATTCAGTCCAGATATAACAGATGAAGTTATTAAATCTTATACTGGAAGAAAGAATATTATCTTCATTTTTATTCAATCAATTTATTAGACAGAAAAAAAAATGTGCTTCCAAAAATATGTATTTCTTTTCGGTCATTGTGAGAATTTTATGCCTGTCCCTCACGATATATAGCTATGTACACAAAACAATCTTAGAAGATTGAAATGGCACTGGACTATTGAATATGATTAATTATCAACCACTATGCTAATATCTTTATTTAATGCTTTAAGAGAAATTAGAGGTAAATAGGTAAATATTCAATATACTAAACTTTCTCAAAGAAAAATGAAAGAGTGTAACTCACCCCCCAAGCCTGGTCTCAGACGATTGTCATAACCGTCCAGCAGTCGGTCCAAAATCCTTGTGAAGACAGTGGTGTTGTCTTTAAGTTCGTCTTGGGAGGGCTGTCCATAGCTGAGGGGAGAATATAGAAAATAATAACATCAAATTTCCACTGAAACCTCTTACAAATCAATGCCTTTCTCAGAGTTTCTTACTTTCCTTGCCGTTTGAAGTTGAACGTCGTTATAACTCAGGTCCTTGCCTCCTGTATGGCCTCATTGGTGGCAGGCTTTAAATTTTAATATAGAAAATGAGTTCTAACACTATGTTTTCAATTCTAAGCACAGCAAGTTCTAGAAGAGACAAATCTTCTCTGAGCAAGCAAGACTGCTAATTCATACTGCAAGAAACATTTTGGAGGCCTTGATAGAAATCGTTTATTCTTATCTACATACGTACATCTATATGTGAGTTTCACAACTAACTCAAAGGTTCTTTTTTATTTAATATGCACATTTTTCTGCATCAAATTCCTTCCTTTTCCCTCCCATACATTTCTGCTTTTGATTTTTTGAATGTTCTTATAAGATATTCAGAAAAAGAAGATATATGAATCATTTATTATTTATATTTTTATTGTAGATGTATTGATTTCCCTTAAGATTTATGTAAAAATGAAAATTCACTCAAACCTCTATTTTCTTTAACTTTGGTCATTTCTGGGTTTAGACATAGTAGAACTGTTGAGAAAAGCAGCACTCTTGATGTAAGGTGCACTCTAGATGTAAGGTGGTATCGTGTTTAAGACACAACTACTTAAGAGCAAAGCAGAGGCCAGAAAAATGAGGGTTTTTTTTTTCACTTTCTGGAATAAAACTTTATTTCCAACCATCTGTAGAGGAATGGCCATTCCTGTTCTTTCTGTTTGGGGGATATAGTCTCTCATTAGCTTTCAATCATATAGAGCTGCACTTCCCATACCTTGTGTTTCTTATACCAACCACTTTATTATCTATGCAGAATTAATCATGTTTTACGTAATGGCTAGCATGACACCTTCAAAATCCTTGAGAGAAGCAATTTCTATCTTAGAAAAAAATTACACTTGCTGACAAATTTCAGGGAAAGCTCTGACCTTGAATGAAAAGCTTAAGTGGGTATAAGGTGTAAAATTAAGAAAGGGTAACATATTTATATACTTCATATTTAAATTTTAATATTCTTTTGCTTCACTTGTACATAGTTATATGGTTAATAAATAAAAATGAGCAAAATAATGGTGTTTAAAACCAGAATTTACTTATTTGACAGGGACGTCAAATATAATCTATTATCACCTTAGAAACAAATGCTGTTCTGCAAGTAATTAATTTTGTATAAGCAAAATTCAGACCACTTCTTGTTCTTAATTTTGTAAAATTTTATTTAAAACCTGCAGATAAATAAAACGTCATTCACTAAATTAACCAGAATCAATAGAAGGGAATAAGGAAGGACTGAATGTAGATAATGGCCACTTTAAAAAGGCAAAGTTAATTTGTTTTTCTGATACTTATTCTTTCATGGATAAATGCATAAAAGATATTCAATACTGAATGTATAAACGTTAATGTGACTCTTCACTGCTTCTGTTCTGAATGCCAATTCTAACTGTATAGACGTTAATTGAGTTGTATATACTTTCAATTATTGCCTTTTCTGATAAAGTTTTAATTCAAAAGTTATAAACAAAATTTCTCTATGGTACTAAATATATAGAATTTATTTTCACAAGACCATTTTTCATTCCATTAAATTAAACATTAATCCATTCATGTCACACAGATTGAGAGGTTACTCTCATTTTGCAAAATTAAACACCTTGCTGTATCATTTTGATTTTTTTAAATAAAGTTTTCAGTGAACTTGTGACTTCCTGCATGCCTCATTGCCAGATGACAGCAGTAAGGCAAAAAAGCAAATCAGTTTTCTATAAGTGAATACTTGTAAAAATTCAATGTCACAAAACCAAATGCCATCCATCATCTTTCAAGGACGCTGGAAGGTCATCTTGATAAGGACGAATAGATGCGAACACACCTAGGGATTCAAGAAACTCTACAAGAAAAGCTCTTAGGGACAAAGCAATGAATTTTGGAAGGAAAAAATGATGAGTTAGAAAAACATCAGAAGGTGGGTAGACTGCTAACACAGCCCTCAGAATCCCTGATATCTGCTACCTTTATCTGTGCGTTTGTTTCCACAGCTTATGTAAAACGCAAGAAATCTGTTCAGTTTGTGAATCTTGCTTTCAGCAATTGTTTGAATGGGAATGCAAATACCAAAGAGATCAGCCCCTCTGCCCTCCCCACACCCCCTCAAAAAAATCAGCCCTGCTATTCCATTTGGAATGGAAATCTTTCTTTATTGTGATTTTGTAATAGGCTCATCTTCATCCTTACATCTAATTTCCTATATAAAATTACAACTGACACATAACTCTAGGAGAAGGACTAAGAAGACTTTGGGGGGATATAAATACTAATAACAACACAGAGTGCCCTAAACTGAATATTCCTTTTGAAGAGAAATGTCAGTTACTGAACCTGCTTTTGATTCCATATGAACAACTCTGTAATAAAACACTGTGCACTAACTCCATCTACAGGTCATTACAATAGTAACACTTCATATAATTTTTCAAAATCACTGCTCACTAAACTCCTCAAATTAAGAGTATCAGACAGTTGTGTGTCTTGTTCTTCCGATATTTATTTATGTGTTAATACTAAAAAAATAACACAGTCAACATCTCGTTTAAAAGAAATCCTCAGAAATTTGTCTTTCCAGGTGATTCCATAACTCTGATTTTTATTCATAAAGATTCACTTCCTATTACACTTCAAGGAGTTCAGGATTTTATTATATGTTAAATACCTTTTAATGAGGCACAAGAATAGACTAGACAAAAAACTACTAGAGAACAATATAAAATATTTGATCATTTAAATAGTTGCTATTACAATATCTCATGATGTTTATTGGATCATTAGAAAACATTTATTAGTTCAACGTACTAAAATTTATTTATAACACTTCTTCCTCATATTAATGCTAGATTAACAAAATTTAATTTTTATCTAGTATTTTACAACAATCTTCTGGCATATTCTATCGCTATTGATTTAACCATGGTTTAAAACATAATATGCATGTGTTTATAGCCATGTGGCATTCAAGTTATAAATATTATTTTAACTTATTTTTATTTTAAAATATTATTTTACCTTCCATGCTTTTGTGAGTTATTCTATGATTTTACAAATGTTTAGAAAATTTCCTGTTGAAAAATTAACTTATAACATACAGGACATACAGTGATTAATCTGGTAACTTTTTCCATAAATTATGAAACTATATTTATTTTGCTCAGTTACAAATGAATACTGAAAAGTTCATTTGTAAATGTTGAATTCATACATTTACTAGTTTAAATTTAAAAATAAAGCTTGTTAAGAGTATTCTAGCGAGCATCCAAACAAGAAAGTTATTTTCTTGTTCTATTCTTCTTTAGTCTTAGCTGAAATTTTATTGCAGTAAAGTTTTCTGAATTCCCTTAGTCATGAATTCATCCATGGACAATATTCTTCCCCCTGATGGAATAAATGAAAAATTACAGAAATTGTCATGCAGATTTTAAAGAAAAGGCCCCCACCTTCTTCCCGACAGAGTGCTCAGTATGAGGGTCCAGGCCCAAAGATAGTCAGAAAGACCCCGACTTTTCTTCATCACGGGCTTGCACAGCTGAAAAGTGGAATAAGTAGAGATCAATGTGTCTTGCAAGAAACATTAGGTTATAACCACCAGGGCTGACTGAGGCAGTTCCGATGAATGCTTTGAAGTCAGGAAATGACCTCACTGGAATATGACACTCATTGGAAGCAATGGAAACCTGGACCATCCCCTCTCCACCTTGCATACTACCTCTCCATTCAGGACCATACCAGTATTTTAATTTACCCTGTAAAAGTTGAAATGCTTTCAGGTGACAAAATTGCTCAATACAAAAGCTGTGAGTTGGTTTCTAGAGTAGCCTTTGCATTTCCATCACTTGCTGATTTATATTCCTTTTTTTGGTTGTTGTTGTTTGTTGTCTGAAAAATACTGTCCTTTCTGATTTGGGTCCCAGTGGCAGAATCTGTACTGAAAGGTTTAAACTTGGGTCTCTAACAGGAGGACATGTGGGTAGGTGGGATCTAGTAAGCTAACACCTCTGTTGACAGAATGCATCTCTGAATTCTGGAGGTACATAGATTTCAGAAGAAACTGTATTTACCTCTTTGGGAAAAAAAACAAAACAAAACATTGGAAACACACTGTTGAATGCCAAAGTCGTGCTTCTCCTCTGTGGTTGTTAAATATGCTCACTAATGTAGGATACACTTTAAAGTCAGGCCATGTTCTCTCTCTCTCTCTCTCTCTCTCTCTCTCTCTCTCTCTCTCTCTCTCTCTCTCTCTCTCTCTCCTCTCTCTCTCCTCTCTCTCTTTCTCTCTCTCTTCTCTCTCTCCTCTCTCTCTCTCTCTCTCTCTCTCTCTCTCTCTCTCTCTCTCTCTCTCTCTCTCTCTCTCACACACACACACACATCAATGCACACAAACATGCCCACACATATCTTGTAAGCATTCTTTAATTTCTTCCAGGTTGCTGCTAGAAAACACTTCGTCTCAAACAGATGGAAGCTTAAGTGGTTTGCTTTGCATGAAAAGGAGGAGATATTTATTTCCACTTAGGTAAAGTGCAATCAATCATTATCTGATTGTTGAACTTGAATATGGTAGGAAGAGACTGGAGGAATAAATGAGTATGGAATGGAGGAGTTATAGAAATTTCTATGTGTGTGTTATGCATTCATATAATTATGTGTGTGTATATACATAATTATTAAGCCAAATTTTGAAATCCTGAGCACTACCTGGCTAAAAAGCAGATGTAGTTACTTAAATGCACTGCAATTAATCCCGGTCCTACTATGAAAACTATTACATGTATTTTATTTTCCCACTTTCTTGAATCTTAACTCCTTAGTAGGGTCAATTGTGAATAAATGGAAGCTTTATAAAACCCATTTCTTTTTTCTTTCTTTCTTTATTTTCTTTTTTTTTTACATTAAGCATTCTCTAATTCCATATGGTATGTATGCCTTTAAATACATCAAGAAAATGCTTTCCACAGTCTGCCGGATCATACCAATCAGTAAGAACCATCACAGACAGTCATGTAAGCAAAGAAGCAGAATTCGTTTAGAGTGAAATGATGTAAAGATAAGAACTGTGAGATTCCTCATAGCTTTCTCTTAATTTAGTGACTGGTTTTGACACCTGGGAGTAGAATATGATAGGATAGCTTGGATATCATTGCATTAAAATATTGCATCCAAATGGCACAATGATAATTCTTCATTTAAAGCATGTTTTAGCATCTGTTTTGAAGAGGAAAACAACTTCTCTTATCCCCATTAATCTCCACTGATTCTAGAAAAGGAAAGAAAGTCTTGAATGGGTGAGAGAAAGAGATTCCCAAGCCGAGACACCATAGCTTTTGCACTCTTCTCATATTTGGAGAAAAACAAACCTGCCATGGCACTCCAGTTGTGGAGGAAGAAAGTTTCTTGCGAATACAAACATAATAGTTGAAAGGGAGCACGAAGCTGCCTCTTGCCCCCTTTCCACCTCCATCCTTCCCCTCCCTAGAAGCATGCTCCACTACCCACCTCCCCTGCCACCCAGATCAAGTAGGTTCAGCTTCTCATTTCCAGAATGGGAGAGACCCCTACACCAGAGGGCATTTCAGCTGCTGTGACTGGAAAGGGGAGAAGAGACATGCTCAAACAGGGTGAGCCAGTCTTCCCTAGAATGGAATGGGGTGACAGGTTTCCTGTCCTAACCTCTTAACTTTAGCTGATGGCAACCCCCAGCGTCCCTCCCCAACTCACCGCAGCTCTCCTTGGACAGAAAAAAAAAAAAAAAGAAGAAGAAGAAGAGGAAAAGAAAAGGAAAAGAGAAAGAGGGAAAGAAAAAAGAAGAAAGATCAAAACAACATGTCACCACCCACCCCTCAGGGTACATTCTAATCTGCCTCAAAGAGGAGAGAAGGAAGAGAGAGAGAAATCTACTCCTCTAAGGCTGCAGTTTTCACCCTGAAAGAAGAAAACATTCCTTGTTTCTACCTGCTCCCAGCTTCTGTTCCTGTCCTGCTCCTGCTGTCTTCCCCACTAGAACACCTCTGCTTTCTCCAGCTAGGACAATGGCAGGTTGCAAGCTCTGGGCGTTCGTGGTCCGATGTCTCACTTACCTCGGGGCCCCCTCTGGGCACCGGATCGCTCCAGACCCGGGAGAAAAGTGTGGGAGAGAGGATCGCGGTGAGTCGGAGCTGCGCGGAGTGTGCGAGCGAGCGCGGGCGCGCCGGGCGGAGGGCGTCCTCGCGCCGCGCTCACTCACACGGTCTGAGGCATCATGGACTCTGCGTGCTCCTGCACTGGAGATTTCGTACCCAAATTTGCTTCCCAATATCCAATCTGCAGCTATACAACAAAAGATTTCTCTGTACCAAGACAGTAGTAATACGTCCCAGCGCAAACCGGATGTGAAATAGGCGGTGACTTCATGCCAGAGAGATTTTATTTTAGAAAGGAAGGTGGTACCAGCCACTGGATCTGGACACCAATCCGCCCATTTTTTATATGCAGCGCAATTTAACTTGCACCACTCTGGCCCTAATCCCTGTCTCTGTAGCTGCCGGCTCAAATCCTTCTTCAATCTGCTGCAAGCATTCCTCTATTTTGGAGGGGCAGGGGGGCTGAAAAATGGGGGAAGGGAAGGGTAGAAAGGGTTAGACATGGGGGCTACACTTAGGATCTTTTCTCTTTTGAGATCTATGGGCACACTATTGTAAGGTGTGCTCATTAAAGCACAACCGATCCTTGTAACTCTGCTACTTCTGATCAAATATTTAACCACTGCATTCGTATGAATGAACGCAAGCTAAGAAGCAGGGAAATGTAGGCTTACACGTGTGGGGATCGCTCTGTCCTCTCGACTTGCTCTCCCTCGCACACTCCCACACATATGTCTAAATCCCTGCGTGTTGCAGAACCAGGACTAGCGAGGGACGACAGAAAGAACCCTGTTTGCTAGGAAAAGGGGTCCCTGGGTTTAGAGTCCTTCGTACTTTGTCAGATTCTGAGTGCTTTGCACCCCGCCTTTCATCTACAGCATAGAGGACAGCCAGACAGGCTTCGAAACCAGGATTTTAACCTTTGCGTGCGTTGTCCTGAAAAAGCACAGACTCCCTTAACTCTGAATTTTGCAAGGGTTTCGAGCGTGGAATATTTAACTTTACAGAAATCATTTCTGGGTTTGAGAGGCATATCTCCATTTCCAGAAACATGTCTTTGCCCTGAACTCCATCGTTTTCGGTTCAGAAAAATGGGAGCGGGGGGAGGGATTTTTAGAAGTCAGTGGGGGGAAAACTTCTACTTTTATTTTTCCTTCTTCTCTGCCCTCTTTTATTCTTTTATTACCTTCCCTGGGAGTTCTTCACCCACAGATACATTCGGGGAGCATATGTGTGTGTGTGTGTGTGTGTGTGTGTGTGTGTGTGTGTGTGTGTGTTCAACATGTTCCTAACAGATTTTCAGGGACTGAGCAATGACTGTGGTTCTTTGCTCCGGTTTTGAGAATGGCTTCGAGCTCAGGTCATGAGTGCTGTCTTCCTCAGGGTGCTGGTAGACAATGACCAGCACCTCCAAGAGCTGCTATTCAGCACTTTAAAACCACATGGGGTGGAGGTGTTGAAAATATGAGGCATCCTCATGTCATTCTTCTGGTAGATGAAGTCCGAGTTTTGGTAAACCCGCTGACCATTTTCCTCTAGTGGACTTCCAGCTGAGGAGAAATTTTAAGTAGAGGTTGAGTGTTGTCCAAAACATTAAAAAGGGGGGGGGGAAACTAATTAGCTAGCCCCAAACGCTCCTGTGTTTAGCATTCTACAAGTTGTTCTTGGTTGGTGCTGCAAACAAATCAGTGTATACGACGAAAACTTAATCTAGGAAGTTGCAATGGTGTGATCATCACAATGATCACATTCATAATGCGACTTTGTTCTCTGGTGTTTTGGGGGTGGGGGTGAATTACTAACAAGGAATTTTAGATATAAACATTTGGAAGGTGGGTTTGAGGACTGACTCTAGGCATCTCTCTTTAAACAGTAATAATTGCCAGCAAAGCACACAAGAGTCGATGCACTCTTAAATACCAATGAATACCAATGAACACTGTCATTCCCTTGTATGGCAAAGCTCCATTTATATGTATCAATTAGTTTACTTGTTCACTGGGTAGCTTGTAAAGCAAAACTGACTTTACTGAAATCCTGAAACCCCAAGTTACCAACTATAAAGCATTTCCTTATCTCTCCACAATCTAACAGTCCATAGTTTCAGTGCCTAAAAAAAAATAACCAATAGTCATAAAATATGACATTTTTTTAATGTCTTTCCTTCTCTTGACAAAATTGTTGTAACTCCTTTTAAAGTTCTCAACAAAACTGGAGGAAATTTTGACTCTTGCGCCTAATGTTACACAAATAAATCTCTCTATTGATTATGATTTTGCAAATACTGAAATGTTAATATTTGAGAAAAATCTCTGAGAACAACTTCAATCACGTACTGCTTTATGTACCACCACAACTGCATGTAACGCTACAGCATTTCCATACACTAGAAAAAATATATTAAAAAATGATGGTGCTAGAGTGTTAATGCAGAAATGAAAATGCCCCTTAAAATAAAATACAACATCAAATAGATTCCATCATTCTCATAAAATATACTATTCAAAATACCGATAACTTGATAATTCCCGACATAATCTAACATTCTAAATAATTAATGCATTTATAGTTTCCCATCTGAGATATTAATATATCCCCATATTTCTAGATAACACAACACAGAAATTAATAAGAAAAAAACTATTTTATAATGTCCCATTTCATTAACGGTTTTAGACAGCTGCTGGCATTATACTTTTCCTGTTTCATATGGAATAAATCCTTTTACAGTGCATATACCTGACAAAAACATTATTGAAGTAGTAAAAAAAAATTATGATTTCTAACATTTCTGAGTGTTTACTTTGTAAAATTATATCCCAATTGTTTAGCATACCTCATTCAACTTCGTTCTTAAAGCAAACCTTAATATGGCCATTTTACAAATATTTCTCTTTACAGAGATCAAAACGTTTGCTCAAGGTCATATGGATCATGAGTTATTAATTTTAGTATGGAAACTCAATTTAGGAATTCAAGTTCACTTGCTCGTCCATACTTACACACAACTGTTTCTTCACTGTGAGTCTCTGTGCCCCTATAAATGTGCCCCTACACATATGCTTGACCATTTAGGTCAGTCGCAGATATCAGTGCACATTTAAATTTCAAAATTATCCAGTATAAAAGTTAACAGACGATTGAAGAGTAAGTAAAAATTCATAACAAGAGTATTTTATTCAAAGATAAGTGTGTTGAGAAACAACATAAAATTTCACTTTTATTTCAGATTTTTATTGTTATTTGCCATCTTTCTCTTGAAGCCAGTGGCCAAGACTTTCATAACAGTAGTTTTCAGCAGGAGGGGTCTGAGGTCAAATGTAGAACCAGAAATGCTAGGCAGGGCAAATGCCTTCATCTCTTGTGTTACAGACTGGTACACATTGCTTTTTCTGTCATTTTAAATGGCAGAAAGTCCTGACCTAATTGAACACGTGACACTGAATTTATTCAGTAGAAAAATGCTTTTACTTTCTCAACAGTGAAGTTAGTGAGAGAAAAATAATGAGGACTCTCAGTTATTTAGTGAAGTTAACATTTACAAATAATTTGAGGTAAGACTAAGATATAAGTAAAGATAAATCAGCTTTACTGACATTATAAAAAGATATTGACATGGCTCAGATATATGTGTGCTGAAAATATTTCTCAATATTAACATATTGTAAAGCATGTTTAATAATCCTTAGTGATAAGCACAAAGGTTGTACTTGAATATCTATATTTACCAATATATAAATGAATGACTATATACAGTAATTCCAAATTTACTAATTTCCTAGTATGTAATACAGGTTACCTTACTTAGTGAACCATATAAGGGAGTTGTATAAAATATTCCTTCTTGTATAATTGATAATGAAATAAAAAATAATTTTTGTAGTTTAAGTGAGATACATTTATCATCCAAGACAGTATCTTTTATTTCCAGGATAGAAGTACAGTTTGATGTTTGCACATATTAAGTGACATGTAAATATGATGTAAAACCAAAAATAAAAATGAAAATTTTATTTGACTGGTTTCTTGTAGTCTGAAGTTACAGAATAGTTACCCTGATAATAATGCCAGAACATCATTTGCCAATAATATTTGCAGACAAGGTAAATAATTATATATGTATATACTAGTATACAAATAAATATATGTGTATATATACATATACATTTATTATACATATACACACATATGCATATATATACATTCACTCACACACACACACACACACACACACACACACACACACACACACACTACCCATGTAGCAGGATATATTACTAAGGTTCTCCAGACCTCATTAATTGAAATTTTCTAGTACAGTTATAGTACCCTACATTTGAGTTGCAACATTGTGTGGGAAAATATCACATTTGACTCTTTTGTTTGAAGCATAAATTGTTTCTAACAAATGCACGACTCTTTTCTCTTTATCCCTTACTGTATTTGCTTGCTATAATTTTGTATGTCTTTTAAAAGTCTGGGCACATAACATAGTACTGGGATGAGTATTCACTTTTGTGTAAGACTAAAATTGCATGAGATAGGTCATCACACAAGAAATTACGGGAAGTTAACCCTCACGCTATCTTAATCCAAGGCCTATATTCTTATTTGGAACATGTTTGGATAAAAAATAATGGTTCTTAATATATCTTTTTTAGGAATAGATTATTTTCCATGGTTCTGAAAGTATGAGGCATCACAGAATCTTCCTAGAACATGGTCCATCCACTACTACTTCATGCAAACATAGATTTTTCCCAAAAATATACTTAAAACACCTTCTTCTTTGTATGATTAAAAATAACATATATACATGTGCAGGAGCCATGAACAATTTAATAGTTATTTAAGTAGGGCACTCTTGAGGTTCCCTCTGTTGATAATTTTCAATACAGTGACTCACACATCATAACCTGGATTCACCCAGTTTCTTTAAAAGACTTTTCACAGATGTTAAATCCATCAACTTGAGTAGATTAAATTCAGATTTATTTAGAATTGAATGAAGTGATAAGCTGGGAACTAGAAGTGATTTTATTCATTCAAAAATAAATAGTCTTCATGATGCCCAAACTCGGAAGAATTGTTTTCTGCTTTGTAGATTCACTTGGCAATTTGAAAACAATGAGATAAGTCAGAAAGAAGGTATGAAAATTGACAACTATTAAAATATCTACTCTGCATGATATGTTAAAATGCAATTTCAGACCCATGCTAAATGACCTGAATGAAGACGCATACGTTGTTAGTAGTACAATATTAAGATAAAACCAAATTCGAATGCATTTTAACTGTAAGTATGATGCACATCTATTTCTCTTTGTTGTTTCTTAGGCAAATGAGATGAATAAATACTCAATTGTTGACATATATTAAGTATTTACTATCCAAGGGGAAAAGTTGAGGGTTTTCACTTACCAGAAATAATAATAGGAAAATAATAGACAAGCTGGTTTGAAGAGACTACACTTAGTTTATGGGGGTCTTCTGGTAGGATTATGGTAGGTCTGGCCTACATTATCTCAAGACTTGAATGTACTGTCATTATCCTACTGAACATCCAAATTTCCACATTTCTCTACAATGACATGAACATTACAGCCGCATTTGAAAAACTATTCATATGCCCTGAATGGTCACGGGATTTGTGAAGAGGATATGCAATGGAAGGATTTACAGAGAACAAAGATCACGAATTAAGACACTAATGCCCCATCTGTTCAACAGCTCTCAGTTCTTGATGCTTATAATAATTTTGCTTTGTGGAATGAAATGAAAACAAGTATGTGGTTGTGGATGTGGATGCCTTTTTATTATAATCGTACATAAATACACCCAAATATAAGTAAAGCCCTGTGTTAAGTGTGGGAAGTGTGAATTAGATTTTACTTACTATAATTTTCATCCATACAACTCAAGATCTTTAACCTAACCCATTTCCTACTTTGCTTATGAGGAAATTCAAAAATATTTCTTTAGAAAAAAGTAGACATTCTTGCTATCCTTCTCTAAATATATATGTGTGCATGTGTTTCCTTGTATATCTCATGCTCATATGTACATATTGCACATATATATGTATATATAAAAACTTCAATAGAGGAATGAGGAAATCAAATATCATTAAATCTGAGCACAAATGACTTTTGCATAATTATGTGTGAAACAATGATAAGCCTAGACAAATCTCATAAAAAAGCAAATAATTCACCATGGTAACTTGGGATTTGGCCCAGAAAGCAGTGTAATTGATAAGTACACACACACACACACACACACACACACACACATACACACACCAGATGCCATATACTCTAAAACTAGCCTAAGACAAAATAATCTAGATGAAAAAAGGCATTTTATGTATGTTTATTAATTCTTTGAGAATGTCATATTTACCATCCTTCCAGATCCACACCCCATTCCATACTTTTACACTTTGTGACCCTGGAGATCAGCAAAGGACACTAGAATTCCAGGAAATGAGATTCCAGATGTTGTTGTTGTTATTTTAAACTCCAGATTTTATTCCCCTCCTGGTCCACCCTCTGACTATTCCACATCCCATACCGCCTTTATGCCAATCTGTCTTAATGAGGATGTCCCCATCTCCCAACCCCACCCCACCAGACCTCTAAACTCCCTGGGGCCTCCAGTCTCCTGAGGGCTAGGTGCATCTTTTCTGACTAAACCCAGACCTGGCAGTCCTCTGCTGTATATGTGTTGGGAACCTCATATCAGCTGGTGTATGCTGCCTGGTTGGTGGTCCAGTGTTTGAGAGATCTTGGGTGTGTGGGGGATTACAGATGCTTATGAACTGTCATGTGGGATATTGCTAAAAATTAAAAACAAAAATACAAAAACCTCCACTCAGAAAGATCAGCAAGTGCTCTTTTTTTATAAAGATGTATTTATTATTATATGTAAGTACACTGTAGCTGTCTTCAGACACACCAGAAGAAGATGTCAGATCTCATTAAGGATGGTTGTGAGCCACCATGTGGTTGCTGGGATTTGAACTCAGGACCTTCAGAAGAGCAGTCAGTGCTGTCCTGGAACTCACTTTGTAGACCAGGCTGGCCTCGAACTCAGAAATCCTCCTGCCTCTGCCTCCCAAGTGCTGGGATTAAAGGCGTGCGCCACCACCGCCCGGCTCAGCAAGTGCTCTTAACTGCTTGATCAACTCTCTGACCTCTTCATTTTGTTCTTTAATACACAGAGTCTAATTAGGATTACGTATATAGTCTTTGGTATCTGGTCATCCCCTAGAGTATGGTCAATCTACCTGAAACCACACATTTTATTTATTTTATTTTATTTATTTATTTATTGGCATTACATCCCAATCACTGCTACCGCACTCCTTGTCCCCTCTCAGACTGCTGCCCTTCGCCTGCACCCTTTCTCCTCTGAGATGGTAGAGGCCTTCCCTGGATATTCCCCTATCCTGGCACATCGAGTCTCTGCAGGGTTAGTAGCATCCTTTCCCACTGAGGTCACAAAGTATCCCAGTTACAGGAACTGACTCCACAGACAGGCAACAGTGTTAGGGACCTGTGGCCACACGGTTATAGAAAACTTCCTTCCCTTTTGATGACATCCATCATTCAGCATTAGTTGCATAGGTATGAGTGGGACTTTACAACCTCCCCTCTCTAATATTTTTCTGGTTTGAGTTTGCACAGGTATTGTGGATCCTGACTCACCACTGTGAATTTACGCACACACACCTTGCTCTGTTGTTTCTGAAAAACATTGTTTCTAGCATTCTTGTTTACAGAATAATCTTACTGCTTATAAAGGTGATAGCCATTGAAACACACACAGTGAAAGACTGAGAGATGTTCAGTAGACTTGCTGTGTGCCTCTACTCACATTCAGGATTCTGGTCCATACAGGGTAACCCATTCTCAATTGCCTTTAAGAAAAGAACAGAATGAGTTTCAAAATGATAGTTTCTTAGCTCATAGAAATGATTGGCTCTTCTTTAGGAGAGCCATGATATTGATATTGCCAGATATTGAAGAAAGGTTTACTTCAATATAATTTTTTCAATATATATTATTTTATTTGTTTACACTCCCGTTGTACCTTTTCAATCCCCCTTCTCACAGTTCCTCATTACATTCCTCCTCCCTCTTGCCTTTGAGAGGGTGCTCCCCCCTCCCAAGGACTCCCCCTTCCTTGAGGCCTCAAGTCTCTCGAGGATTCGGGGCATTTTCTCCCACTAAGGCCTGACAAGGCAGACTTCTGCTATATTTGTTCCAGGAACCTAGAACTGGACCTTGTATGCTCCTGGTGTGTGGCTCAGTCTCTAGATGCTCCCTAAGATCTCATTTAGCTGAGACTGCTGGACTTATGCAGTCACTCTCCCTTTTAGCTTCTTCAATCCTTCCCCTAATTCACCCATAGGGGCCCCCAACTTCAGTCTAATGATTGGGTATAAGTATCTGCATCTGTCTCAGTTAGCTGCTGGTAGGGTCTCTCAGGAGACAGCCATGCCAGGCTCCAGTCTGTAAGCACATCATAGCATCACTAATAATGTCAGGCCTTGGTGCCAGTCATTGGACCACCTTTGCTTCTCCACTTTTGTCCCTGCAGGTTTTTAGACAGGAACTTTTCTGGGTAATAAACTTTGACTGTGGGTTAGTAAACCTGTCCCTCCACTTTAGGCCCTCTCTATCTACTGGAGGTGGACTCTTTAAGTTCCCTGTCAACAATGTTGGGCATTTTGGCTAAAGTCACCTCCATTGAGTCCTTAGAGTCTCTTACGTCTGATACTTTCTAGAGGGTCCCCTCAACCCCACCCCACTCTGATGCTGCTTATTTCCACTCACTTTCTTGGCCGCCTGGGCTTCTCTACTGCTCCCTCCCACATTTTTATAATAGTACTATTTACACATAAGAAAACTAGATCCAGAAAGCATACAGGACTTTCTCAGGCATGCGGGTCTAGATTTGTTGCTTTCAACTTTGTATTAAACAAAGAAATGAAGGAAGCTAAGCATTGGTGGTACCTGCCTTTAATCCCAGTGCTTGGCAGGTTGAGGCCTGTGGATCTGTGTAAGTTCAAGGCCAGCCTGATTTACAGAGAGAGTTCCAGGAGAGCCAAGGATACATAGAGAAATTCTGTCTCAAAGAAAAAAAAAGGAAAAGAATTAGATAGATAGAAAGAACTAATGAACAAAAGAAAGAAAAACGAAGGCAAATCCCTTTCACATAGTCTTTGAAGTTTATCACAAATGATTATCTATTTAGCAAAATATAGTTATGGGTGTACCAGTAATGGAAACTATCTTTCATAATATTTAGCAAAGGAATTTGGAGGCAGATCTATCCTTTTTTCTAGCCTTCCTTTTAACCTTTCCTCCATCTTTCTTTGTTTCTTCCTCTATTCTTTGTGACTTATTTGTTCTTTGACGATTTCTCTGAACTTCATCTTTCTTATTTTAAAAGGAAAATTCATATATTCATCATACATGAAATATCCATAAGTTGATACCTGCATAGTTATTTGTATACTTAAACACTCTCAAACAATTGGTGGCCCTGTTTTCTGTTACCACATTCTTTGAAATGTTTGCCATCTTATAGACAGTAATATTTCATAGATGGCTTATCATATTTTCAACACTGAAACTGAGTTTGGGGATGTTATGATAAAACCAACATTGGCTTTTCAGTTGATCTTGCCTACTCACATAAAATCCACACATACCACATTGACCATTTAGTTTTCTTCATCATGTAGTTGTGGCCTGAAGCAAGGAAGAATTGGCCTTTGCATGGAGAGTAAATTCATTATTGCGGAGAAACAACAGTCAGCAGGTGGTCACACATAAGATATCAAATGCTTAAGGCTGAAAACATAGCGAAATGAAACCATAACCCCACAACAGGAGGTAAAACATGCTCTCTCTAAGCAGTGTCTACTGAACTATTTTACCAACAAAACAATAGAAGCTAAGTGACAGTATAGAATGTTCTATATTGGAATTCATAGAATGGAATAAACATAAGTGACATAAAATAATGAATAAGTCAAAAGGTAGAAAATGTAACCAACTCGTGTTACTTCTTATTCTTTTTCTGGCAGTTGGAATAGATATTGCTCAAGAGGGGAGCCATTCAGTCCAGAGCACCATGGCAAAACAGGCCATTTAGATTGAACTCAGTAAATTCAGACATTGAAAAGCCACTTTTTCTACATAGGAGGATCTGGGAATACTATTTCAGAGTTCTGATATTGTTAGTTTAAACATGGGAATGTTTTAGCAGGGACTGTCATACGATGTTGAATCAAGTGAAACTTATCAGTGGCCTGAAACTAAACACAAACATAAGTCATGACACTGAAAATAAAGCAATGCTTTTGTCTTCCTTTACATTTTGTTAGGTATCCTAGTATAAGCTTAATATGTCTGTAATCTTCTAATCTATTAAGGTGGAATGAAGCCAGAATATAGAAAGGATGTCTAAAAGGTCGCTCAGCTGAAGTGCTGTTCTGTGCTTTCCTTCAGAGGCAGGTCTTTGAATCAAGTGAAAACATTCTAGTTCCTCTTCTGGTGACCTTGAGACTTCATACCTCTAGGAAAACTAGCTGTTTTATAGATTGGACTGTCCTAAGTTAGTCTGACAGCCATATGTTTAAATCATGATTTCACTGCCTGAAGAAATTTTTTGTCAGGCTCCCAAACAAGTCATCGAATTTGGTGGAATTGCCCTGTGGCTTGGAGGAACATGGATGGTGAAGGTCAGACAAGGTTCAGAAAGCCTTTATCAAAAGCTTAAGGGGGTGGGGGTCAAGTATGGGCCTGGGTTCCAGACATGCAATACACATGTTCAGAGAGGGGTCCAGAAATGTAAAATAGTCCACTGTAAAACATTGCTGCCTCTGTTCATAGTTCCCAAAATCAATGGGTAATTTGATTCTAAACAGTATGCAACAACACGGGTAAAGTAAGAACAGCAAACAAACAAACAACAGTGAAACTCTAACAGATAATAGGTCAGCATTTTCTTTGTATCAAGATGGAAAGTTCTAGAAAAATAGAGAATGAGAGACCCACAAGTAAACACTAGATGCTCTGTAAATCAATGAATGTGTTCGTAAAACCTGATAAGGTGCCTAATGTTCAAGGCAGTCTTTCCTTTCAAAATACTATTACTTTAAAATTGATAATATATGAAAAATCAATATATAACTAGAAATATTTTAGACTATATATTGTCAAATATTTATTAAATCAAATGTATAAAATACAAGAAAAAAACATGATTCCTAGATAACACAGGTAATTATTTATGTATATCAATTTTATGTAAAAAGACTTCAATAATCTTTTTGGATAGATTTTTTTTTTAAAATTTAACTTCAAATCTAAACCTTAATTTGAGATTTTCCCCATGTAGCACCATACTATATGAAAACGCATGCCTTGTCAGGCCTTTAGCATTATTTTCTGGTAGCTCTTGGTAGAAATCATATCTTATAGATATTTATTGCTTTAGAGGATCCACTACCCCATTCATATAAAATGAAACATACTTAGTGATTTGTTTAGTTTGATTTTCATAAAAATCTAAATTGATTAAAAAGTGTACTGAAAGACTTAATATGAACAGTGTCAAGAACATTTAAGGTAGGGAAAATGAAACAAATTTTGTTCTATCTTATATAAAAATGTACATGAAACTGTACTAAATAGATTTCAATCTTATGTTACAGAAAGACTTGGCCATCTACAAACAAATGAAGACCTAGAGGCCTATATAAATTAGATTCCAAATGAATAGTTTTTCCAAAGATAAATAGCAACATTTTACATAATGCATGGAGCAAGACATGGATTACAAGGTAAAGTACAAAAAACAAATAAACAAGAGAAATCCAACTAAACACTTTAAAAGTATTTTCATACACAGAAATTAAAATGGATTCCTAGTAGAGAGAGAAAAACTCAAATTAATTAAAAGAGAAATCTAGAGTTTGCAACGGTGAAACTAACAAGAAGTTTATGCTATGGATAACGAACATTTCTGTGTTCATTATCCATAGCATAAACATTTGACTGCAATTTTGGTAATGAAGATATAAACTGATATCTATATGATATCTGTCAGAAGCCATCTAGGGAAGGCTAAAAGCATACAAGAGACATTCTGGAGATGACACATCATTTTACACGGCTGCAATAGACAATTCCAAATTGCAAGGCTTTCAGAAATCTCATCTCAATATTGATTTTTGCAGTTGATATGCCTTTCCTATCATTATTAAATTAAAATAACAATTCCTGGGCATTAGTCTACCCAATAGGGTAGAATTTCTGCAGTTCAACAAAGATATACTTTCTTATAGTAATGCTATGTAGACAAATGAATAATTTCATAATACCTAATAATGATTCTATAAAATTCCTAAATTTATACAAGTAAATTTCAAGCTCTTTATAATATAAGGCTGCAATTTGGGCTCTGTATACTTTCATGTGTGATGAATTAATTACACTAAGATAGAAAACACACTTGAAACAGATTTAAATCAGGGAAAACATTCCTTTTAGGCTGTTTTTTTTTATTTTTTTTATTATTTATTTTATTTTATTTTTTTTAATTTACATTCCAAATCATTTCCCCTTTCCCGTTTCCTCCCTCCCCGAAAGTCCCATAAGCCCCCTTCCCTCCCTCTTTTCTCCATTCAACCCCCTCTTGTTACTCTGTCCTGGCGTTCCCCTACATCCAGTCTTTCCAGGACCAGGGGTCTCTCCTTCCATCTTCTTAGAAATCTATTGATATGCGGATTGTGTCTAGGGTATTCCGAGATTCTGGGTCAATATCCCCTTATCAGTGACTGCATACCATGTGTGTTCTTTTGTGATTGGGTTACCTCACTAAGGATGATATTTTCAAGATCTGACCATTTGCCTAGGAATTTCGTGAATTCATTGTTTTTAATTGCAGAGTAGTATTCCATTGTGTAGATATACCACATCTTCTGAAAACCATTATCTGTTAACTAAAGGTCAAAAACTGATAATGAACAATTTATTGTATGTGTAAGGACAAAAGATGAAATTTTGACTAGATTTATCTATGCAAACCTCAAAATTAATGAGAAACTAGGCAGATTATTTGCATCTTGAAAAAAAAACATTCTAACTTAATGACACAAAAATTATTGTTTTCAACTCTTAATGAACCTGTGGAGCTACAGGCAGATAATGTTTATTTAGATAACTAGTCTTAAGAAAGCACATGTAAACATCTGTGTCATAACTCCTATTACAATTTATGATTCCAACTTATATTGAACTTGTTGTGAACTTTTTTAAAAAGATGCTTAGAATACCCCATGATTGTGTATCCCAGAAAAGTATAAGAATTAGGATGAAGGACAAGAAAAGGATAGCAGAAGCAGAATAGAAGGAGAACAGAAGCAGATCAAAGCTGAACAGACAGAGCAGAGGGAGTAGAAAAGAAAGAACAGAGAGGCAGAGCAGAAAGAGCAATGACAGAGAAGCAGAAGCAGAGTGAATCAGAGGAAGAGCAGGAGCAGAGCCAGCAGGGGAGAGCACCCAGAGAGATCAGAGCAGAGAGCGGAAGAGACTGCAGGACAGAGCAGAGAGAGCAGGCAGGCTTCGTCCTACTGTAAGACAAGGTTTTCCTTAGCATTAGGTTTCTTACTAACAAGAAGAGGACTTTTTCATACTCAATAAGAAGGTAGCTTTCTCCTCTGTGCAATAAAGGTTCGGACTTATTTTTTACCCACAATGAGTTGGTGCTTACTCAATGAAATCTGCTCATGGGCTTTTACTACACACACATACACACATACCCACACACACACAAACACACACACAGCACACACACACACATACATATATATAGGCATATATATACATATATATATAACACATATATCTAGCAGTAGATCATATATGTAATATATATGTAAGTATAGGGATGTGTATATAAGTATGCATATATACCTGTGGAATGGATGAGACAAGTGATCAGGCCTGACATAAATGTGTGTATGAATGTGTGAACCTATACATATTTGCTTATGTAAAATCTTTTTTTTTTCCTGTGAGCATGACTTTCTTTGCATGGCTCTCTAAAAGTTAGTTGTTCCAAGACAGCATCACGACTGGCCAGTGAGAGGAGAGGCTTCGAGGTAAGAGAGAAAGGAGTCTTAGCAATAAGTCCTCTGCTGAATTCTCTGCAGTTATACAGCACACCGTATGTTAATTGCCAGAGAATTATAAAGTAAGTACATAAGCTAAATAAAAGTAGTTTTCCAGCACTTATTCAAGCAGAGAATTACAAAGAAAATAATAAGTAAGATAAAGAGGTTAAGTTTCCCCAGCACTTAATGAAGCGCAGAATGGTAAGAAAGAGTCAAATTTTCTACAAGGCCAGAGATCATCAGTCTTTTGGCCTGTGTCTGCACTTGTCTTGCTTTAAACCAGTCAACCAGGCAGGAACTCAGCAGATATCGTGGTTCTCTAAATAATAAAATAAAAAAAATAAATAATAAAAACTAATAATTGATGGTAAACAAAATATGCCATTAGTGGTAAGCTGGTTAGCTAGCTTACATGACAATTTATTCAAAACTAAGCCTACACCCAATTTCAGTAATCTATTCAAAACACCATTCAAGTGTGGAAGCAAATACCTAGATAGAACATTAAAATACATCTATCATTGTAACTTCCAAAATGCATAAAAATAGAAGAGTTATTGAACAATTTGGATATAGTCACATCACTAATTTTATGTACAACTTTATAAATGATGTAAATCTTTATTCATTGGCAAGAAAAATGTAGGTTTAATGTATTGTTGTTCAAAAGATAAAAATCTAAATATAATGGTTGCCGGTTCACAAAATATCTATAACATACAAGTTAAGCAGGACATGGTGATACCCATCACTCATCTCAACCTAGGAAATATATTCTGATACCTAAAACAGTCCATACTTATACAGAGGTTATTGTTTTACTTTTAAGATTATTTTTATATATGTGTATATATGTGTTTGTGTGGGTAGGTGGATTGACTGAAAGGTGTGTGCAAATATGAGTGCAGGTGCTTATGGAGGTCAAAAAAGAACCTGAGATCTGCTGAAGCTGGAGTTACAAGGGAGCTGTAAACTGACCCATGTGAGCACTCAGACCTGAACTTGGGTCTCTGGGAGAGCAATACATGTACTTAGTAACTGAGCCATCTCTCCAGTCCCAGCCCCGCTCCCCTTTATTCTTTTTTTTTTTTTGGTACAGTTAGTGCATATATCTTTTATAATTTAAAAAGATAAAACAACAGAAAAATAAGATAAAAATGTGATTTAGATATCTGGATACAGAAGTAGTAATTCAATGACGTCCAGAGTTCACTTCAAATTCTAATAAGTCTGAACATTTTGCAAAGACAGGTTTGTTATAATTATCACCCAGTGAGAGCTGGCTTCGCAGAATGGCTGAGATTTCAAACACTCTGAGAAGTTGAGGAGGAAGTGACTGAGCAGTGCTAAAAGCTCATACTCACTTCCTTTGTCTTCCCAACTATGAAGTCATCCAGGAGTAACACATCCCTCAGAAATAAGCTTAGTTCAGAATCTCAATGATTCTCCTAAGAAGCATGCGTATAATATAGGTCCCTGTAAATTCAACAACAAATGCCTGAAAATAGAAGATGTCAATCAACGTACCAGATATTTGAGTAAGAAATAGACTTGAGCATGTGCTGTAAATACCAGATCATTTCGACTGTACTGCCAGTATGGCGACATGAAGCCACTTTTTTGAAAAGAAGGAATCATTTTGTGCTCATAAATACCCTGGAGAGCATATGTTTAAGTTTGTTAGTGTCATGATGACTGGTACCAGAGTTCTTTGCTCACTTCCCATTCTGTTTACTTAAGAACTCTTCACTTGTCTCTCTGTTAAATGAATCACCTTTTATCTCTTAAGTGGAAAGAAATATAAGGTTAGTTTTGTGATTTTGCTCCATTATGTAAGCAATCAACTCTAAACTCCTACCAAGGATGTTCATTTCCTCATGTGTATTTGTTTCCTTGACAGCCCCAGAGAGAACGTGTTTTAAAATAAAGAATAAGTTTAAATATCTTAAGTTTCTTTGTCATCACTACAAAATATATCACAGTAACTCAGTGTTTATGGAGACATAAAATGTTAACTTCCTCATCAACAAAAAGTATAGCTTCCCCCAAGTCATTGTTCAAAGGAAGGTAATAAAACAGCCAGTTGTAAATAGATACTTTAATACCTATTTTCTCTGTGTTTAAAGCATACCATTTGATCTAAAGAATGAAAAGACAAAAAATAAATCCTTAATCATTTTCTGCAGGGTTTCATTTAAATATTTCTATGTTTAAAATTGAGCATGACTTTTTGCTATTAATGGTAGACAATGCTAAGTCATTTCCTCTGCTGCTGGATTTGAGTCGGTTTTCAAACTAGAGTGGAAAGTAGATACTCCAGGTGGGTGGTCTGTAGTAGCTCAGCGAGGGAGAACTTCAGGCTCCAGAGAGTGTGTAAAGTTTATTTTTTCCTTCTGTTCTGAGTTTAAATGAAGATACATGTTAGACATGGGGACTGAATGTCCAGACCTAAGTATCATAGAGAATTCTTTGCTCCAAACAAACTCAATAAATTAAACATCACCTCCTCGTTAGCATATCCAAGTAACTTGAGGGCATCAGGGAGTCATGTTCTAGTTCAACTAAATACTTCACTAAAACAACCTACATTTTATAACTGTTTCTTTTTAACCTGAAAGTTAGAAGTAATCATAACCTTACAGACATAAATAATATAATCTGGGTAAATTACCTAACTTAAGGTCTGCCCTGCAATGGTTAGTACAAAAGGTTAGTAAGAGGTTTAGCCAGACAAATGTCTATGAGTTTGAGTCCAGCATCACGTACATCTTTAGCCAAAGGAAAGTCAGAGATACACGAAAAGACCTGTGTTACAAACAAAAAGGTTACTAGTAGTAAATCCTGTGTAACTGTTATAATTTTTTTAAAATGATTAATTTTATTTATTTTATGTATATGAGTACACTGTCACTGTCTTCAGACACACCAGAAGAAGACATCTTATCCCATTACAGATGGTTGTGAGCCACCATATTATTGCTAGGAATTGAACTCAGGACCTATAGAAGAGCAAACAGTGCTGTTAACTACTGAGCCATCTCTCCAGACTTCTATTATGATTTTTTAATCACTGTTACATATAAAAAAGAAACTCACTTACTCTTTGAACTTGGCTTCTAAATCTATAGAATGAGTTTATATCAATTCCTCATAATATTGGGTTAGGTACTAATAATTCAAGCCACAAGTCACTGTGATTCCCTTTGACAGAGAAGTTTGCCATTGGAATATTTTCCTTTAGGGAATATTTCGTGTTACCACCACATGACAGTTCATAAAATAGCTGTGCAAATGCTGTACACCATGAAGAATGTCTTTCTGAGGACAATCTTATTCAACATTTTGACAATTCCAATTCTTTCAAAATTTAGCATTAAATGGATGAGTTCTAAAGGATCTTCCCAATGCAATGTCAAATTGTGTTAGCTTGAGCAGTGTCAATAGTTCTAGATTGTCGTAGTCTAGAGACTATACCATACAGAAATAAAGCCTTAGAAAGATTCAAATACCAGGCACTCTGATTCAAATCAATGTGGGTGAATATTTCTCTTCTGGCACCATGAATACCTTCACAGGTGAAATCATGCTATTATAATTGGAGAATTACATGTAGCTTCTTGTCTTATATTTATTTTTTAGTAAAGATTTATTTGTATACTATTCCAGACATTGACCAAAACAGTAATTTAGTTTGTATCCACTCATACATCCGTTGTGTATGATTGGAAAAAGGGGTCTTACCAAAAATACTTAGGAGCTTAGGTATTGATATCAAAAATTCTTCACTAGGCTTTCCTCACTATTTTTGACCCCTTGCACATTGACTCTTACTGAATAATTTGCTATGATAAATATATTTCTAATCCAAAGGTCCAGAAATCCAGAGTCGATTTCGATTAAGAAAATTCTGATCTTTAAAATAGCAACAACAGTTACTCACACAGAAAGATATTTCTATTGTAAACGTGGATTAACTTCTCTTGTATGATTTGATATTCTCCAGTCTGTCAAAACACACATATTGTTTCAGGATACACCTATGAGAAACATTAGCCACTACTACTGCTTAAAGATGGAACTCATGTAATTTAGGTAGAATAGAGAAGACTTGACTTAGAGATGTGTGTTTGTATCTTCTTACTGATTAATATCAGACTACTAGTATATTGAGGGCAAGGAGAAATCCAATAAGTTGCAGAGTCATACTAAGGATACCTCTAAAAAAGCAGGGAAGACACTGGTTTGAAATTAAAGACTTAGTGGGAATTAATTCAGAGAAAATCTGAATTAATCTCTAAATGCATATAAATGTTTGCTGTTTTGTAAGCAAGACATGTTCCTCATCTATGCCATATTAGCTTGTGGCAGAGATTTTGTGAAAATTTCTTAGAAGAAAAAGAGAATCTCTTTCCTAACACTAGGCTTTCCTATCACTTTAGAAGACAGAAACAGCATTCCATTTTGGGAAAAAGGACAGAAATTCACAGTGTGTAAAACAAAACAAACAAACAAAAGTACAGTCTATCCTTCTCTCTCACTGAGAAATCAAAGACATTATTGTGTGTGCCTTTAACTACAAAATCCTTTCTTTGACCAAGGAATCTTATGTCTTCTGCCAGCATGTATGAAACTATGTAACTCTGGCAACATGTGAACTATTAACTTACAAGTAACTTAGGAAACAGCAATGGTTTTGATAGACTGCAAATAAATAAAGTGATACAGGAAATAAACAAACTCAGGAAAAAAATGTAACGGATAGCCAGAGATTCCTGTCATCTATATTGATAAAGAATCACCTACTGTTGATTCATCCATCTACTCATCACTTTCCCTGTGACATGCATTGTTTAATGACCAGAAATGTAGACTGACTGTGGTTGAAATTTGATAATTTCTCTCCACTTTTGGTACATGCCTAGATTATGGACATATATTAACAACTATGCATTTTAATTCAAAATGATTTATAAACTCTATAAATATAAATTAAAGGGAGATAAACAAAAGTAATAGTCATGACTGAGATCTTCTTTCATTAAGGGGATCATGGGAGGTCTTTATCAACTGATGACAACTGCTTTCTCTTTGTTCTAAGGTGTTAGAGAAAGAATATTCCAGGAAAGGCAGTATGGAAGGGAGACAGAGTTAATTAATTCTGGAGGTATCTGATTCTATTATAGGTTCTGCAGTCAGTTAAGAAAGATACTATCTAGTTTGCTTTATGAAAAGTAATGACTTCATAAAATTCTTAGGTAAATGGATGGAGTTAGAAAATATCATTCTGGGCTGGAGAGATGGCTCAGCCGTTAAAGGCTAGGCTCACAACCAAAAATATAAGAAAATATCATCCTGAGTGAGGTAACCCAGTTGCAAAAGAACACACATGGTATGCATTCACTTATAAGTAGATATTAGCCCCAAAACTCTGAATACTCAAGACACAGTTCAGACTACATGAAACTCAAGAAGAAGAAAAACCAAACTGTGGACACTCTAGTCCTTCTTAGAACGGGGAACAATAAACTTACAGGAGAAAATACAGAGACAAAGTGTGGAGCAGAGGCTGAAGGAAACTGCCCCACCTGGATATCCATCCCATATACAGTCACCAAACCCTGACACTATTGTGAATGCCAGCAAGTGCTTGCTGGAAGGAGCATGGCATAGCTGTCTCCTGAGAGGCTCTGCGAGTACCTGACAAATACAGAAGTGTATGCTCACAGCCAACTAAGGAACTGAGCACAGTGTTCTCAGTGAAGGAGCTAGAGAAAGGACCCAAGGAGCTGAAGGGATTTGCAGCCCTATAGGAGGAACAGCAATATGAACCAACCAGTACCTCCAGAGCTCCCAGGGACTAAAACACCAACCAAAAAGTACACATGGAGTGACCCATGGCTTCAGTCACATATGCAGCAGAGGATGGTCTTATCGGGGAATCAGTGGGAAGAGAGACCCTTGGTCCTGTTAAGGCTTGATGCCCCAGTGTGTAGGAATGTCAGGGCAGGGAGGCAGAGTGGGTGGGTGAGGGAATATTCTCATAGAAGCAGGGATGGGGGTATAGTGGGTTTCTTGGGGGGGGAACCAGGAAAGGGGATGAAATTTGAAATGTAAATAAAGTTTCCAATAAAATAAAAAGAAAAGAAAGAAACAAAACAAAAGTAACAAACAAAAAAAAGAAAATTAATTGGCTTGCTTCCCTCATTATTTTTTAAAAGAAAAAATTGTTTTAATTGAATTTATTCTTCATTTACATTTTGAATGTTATATCCTTTCCCAGTGCCCCCCCCAAAAGAAAACCCCACATGACAAAGTTTTTTTTTTTAATGTCACAAACATTTAAAAAGTAAGGAGCAGAGTTGCAATATAGAATGCATATGCATAGATTTCAAAATAATAATAATAAATATCCTTTAATCCAGTAACCTGTAGAAAATAGACATAAGTGTGATCACAACTAATAACTATTGATAATAAAACTCAAAGAATTTCAATATCACTAAGAACAGAAATCTAAAGATGAGACAATGATGAGAAGAAAGTAAAAGAGAAAAAAAAGACAAAAGAGGAAACACTATGATAAAAGAATTAAGGGGGGCATTTATCTGTCAAAACTGTGATGGACATGCCAATATTTTTCCAAACATTAAAGTTAATCCTTTTGATGTTATTTTCAGAGATGGAGAGTCAGCATGCCAAAAGGGGAATTCTTTGCTTTACTTTTATCAACTAGCCAATGTCTATGTCAAGGATTGAACCTTTCAACAGTTTGTTCCCAGAGGCAGAATGATTGTGCAATATGCAGGCCATATGCCAAGGCAGCATCTTCACGCTGCAGATGTCGTTTCCCTTATGCAATAGACAGCTTTGTCATCAGCAGATATAGAATTGCAGTATTACAAAAAATGTTAGGATCAGAAATGGGACAAAATGATGGGTGCCTTTTATGTACATTGTTTGAACAGGCTGGCTGTATATAGCATCTGGAACACAGCTTATAAATTTTTCCAGCTGATGTCACAGTAGAGACGAGATGGATGAGATCTCTATAATAGGATGGACAGAAGTGCCCATCCTGATCATTCACCATGAAGACAGAGTTGGACGATGCTCTGAGACTCTGACCATTTGAAAAACAAATGATGAGTTTCCTAATAAATATCTTTCAAAAAAGGATTATTATTATTATCTTAAATGGATTACTTCGTAATGCTCAAAGTCAAAGGATTGTCATAACCTAGACAAGGCAAATTTTAATCTAATGAAGTCTCAGACTTTCTTAGGATCAGATATATTTTTACACTAGGAAAACAATTGTCTGAAGAAAACATTGTTTTAAAGTGTTTCTAAGAATTGCAGGGAATGTGTGCTTCTGGAAGTGGAGCTACTTAGAGACTTCTCAGACAATGAGCTGGCCCTCCACATATTTCTCCATATGCCTTTTTTTCTCCATATTATTTGGGAAAGGGCATAAGCTAAGCTGCCATATTAACCTCTAATTTTACATAGCTCAAACTATTGAAGAAACCAATAAACACTTGGTCTAGTTCCTACCATATTCAGTTCTCAAGCCCACATTAATTTCACACTAGGATTATATTTATTTTTTTTTATAGGGAGCTTGTGTTTGATGATAGAGTTGGAATGGTTTCACAGCCATGGGTTGCTATGTTATATTTAAAATAAAACCCACAAGCTAACATCAAAAATTTATAAATGGAGTTTCAACTGATTTTGTGGCAATGCCATATTAGATCTGGTATACCATCACCTGAATTAAATTTTAGTAAGAATATAAATTGTGTGTTTAAGCCACTATAGCCACATATCTGCTACTTATCAAGAATTGGTCCCAATGCTCGATAAATTTTATATATTCTATTCAACCTAAAGGGTTTGAAGTTCAGTTGATGATGAAAGATGCTGAAAACCAGTCACAAATATCATACTGTCATAAAAATAACATACATAAAATAGTTAAGATGTTACCTTGTTTATGCTCTGCTAGATACTGGGAAAATAAAGACTGTTCGCTGAATATATCAGAGAAATAAGGTTGCCCTAAAGAAGCATAGTTTTGAGGGGGAAAACATGAATTTTCTAAATAGAAATATAACTTAGATAGAAAATGTAATATTTGAAAAGAGATATATCTGTCATGACTTTCATTACTTTTGCTCAAAATATAAAGCTTTAGTCTTGAGAGTGGTTGCATTAAGAAATTGTGAGTAAGGAGAGACAATATTAAGTTGACTTTATTGAATGACATTTTTTTGCAGCCTATATGGAGGATAGGTATAGGAGCTATTTGAGAGAAATAGGTCAGATTGACTAGACTTAGATACATTAGTACTAGCATCATTCTGAGCATGAATTAAGACAAAACAAAACAAAACTGTGCATTAGCCAGTTCCTGGGGGGGAAAAACCACTAGTTTTGTGTATTTATTCACAAACTATCAATTCCACATAACTTACCAACCATCAGAAATTAAGGGAGTGTAGGCTGACCAAAGGAAGAAAGCTCCTATTGGAGGAAATCAGTCATTTGAATTACATTTGATCTTCCATTAGGTTTATAGGAATGGAGGTCAGGATTTGGTTTTAGTTGATCTTCACACTAACACTTTTTAGCTTCCACGTTAACAAATGTGTGATGTCTCCACCACTTTCCAGATCTCTCTCCATCTTAGAAAAACATCAGAGCCTGTACAAGGCTGTATCCAGATTGAGGAAGGATCACTTTCCTCAGATTCCACCATCCCAGCTCCTTAGAAGTTAATGAGAAGCATTCTATGGTGCACTATGCTATAAGTACACTTTCCACTGTACACTTCGGTATTATAACAGAAACCAAGGACATTTTCTGTGAAGTTCTCCCTTAGACTAGAGACCAGATACTGACGGCATCAATGAGAATCTACGCAATCCTGCTTTCAAAGCAAGTCATCCTTTTCCTGGAACACAGTAACCACAGAACCCTGAGAAGCCCTTAATTTCTTAATTTTTTTACTCCAGTTTTGTAAAAGTCTACATTCAGTTCCACTGGCTCTTTTATATCATCATAAAATAACCCAAAGTCTGAGCAGTCTGAATTTAGGAAAAATTTCCTCACCTCTACCATTCTGAGTGTTTGTTTCCCAACCTATGATGAAAGGTTGTAAAAAGACTCTGAATGTGATTTCCAGCTGAGGAGCCACACTTCACCAGGCTCTTCCTGTGCTGGGGGCTGAACATAACTGTTTTGTTTTTCATGATTGTGGGTTTTGCCATAATTGATACACTACATCTCTAACAACCATCATCCTGCCAAATGAGCTTCCAGGAGAAAATAACACTATGAGACAAGATCATTTCCAAATGCATCTATGTGGCTTAGTAAAGACTCTTGCTAAATCCTTGTAAAGGATTTCAATCCTTTAAACACGTGTTTTCTTTAAGCTGTGTGCCTACCCTAAATGGTAAACAATTTTTAAGATAATTCTTTCCTGTTTCCTCCCTCCCTGAAAGTCCCATAAGCCCCCTTCCCTCCCTATTTTCCCCATTCAACCCCCTCTCGTTTTTCTGTCCTGGTGTTCCCCTAATGATTTGGAATGTAAATAAAAAAAAAACTTAGAAAATAAAATTTAAAAAAAAATTCTTAAAAAAAAAAGGAAAAAAAACCAAAAGATAATTCTTATGACAAGGTTTTTCAGAAAGCATCACCATTCTTACTACTAAGTCAGGTACTAAGCGAAGACACTGGGAAGAAATTACATAATGTATTTCACATACCTTATAATATTAATATATGATTTAAATAGGAAACTGTAGTTATATTAGGAATATATTACTCTAAAATATGAAATTACATACTCATGAAAAACATTTTTTTTTCATTTCTTGGAGCACCACTCTTTTTGCAGGATTAATGGTACCTAGTTGGGTATCCTATATCTGGACTAAAGTTACTGTTTTATTAGAGGTTCAGTGTCAGTATCATATAAATGAAAACAGTAGAAAGGTACATTATGAGACATGGTTCAGCTCTATTCTTTTTTACTATCTCAAATTTGAATATTAATTCCATTAAAATAATGGATTTGGAAAAGCAACAATAAACATTTTCAATATTAGGAAGATATAGAACCATATTTCTCAATCTTGGTTTATCCCATAAGGATTAAAAGAGAGTGGAACAAAACCATCATGGAACAATTTTTAAAAAAAAGAATATGAGTATGCCACCCCATGTAGAAAACATTCCAATGAGAGCCTTCTAGAACTCATAAGACAAATAGAATATCATCTTATCTTGAAATAACAATATGCAGAAAATAGAGATTCTCAGATAACATTTAATGCAATGCCTTTATGTCATAAATAGGGTAGCCAGAATCCCTGAGCAGTCAAATAACATTTAGAAATCACAAAGTAATGCATAAGCTAACTACTGTTCTCTGATGACAGCTTGAAAGTTTTTACTAAGTAGTGCACTTCTGGACCACTTTCTTTTAGGGAAGCAGTCTGTGCTGGAGCTCGGCTTTGATTCTTTCTACAAAACAGAAGTCTGTGAACTAGGACACATTTACTTTTGAGGTCCTGGTGGAAGGAATAACTCTGATTTGTTTTTTTGGTTTAGTTTTTTTGTTTGTTTGTTTTGTATTTTTAAGTAACACAATCCAGCTAAAGAAACACCATTTGAACCAATGTCCAAGATCAAATATTGAAAGGTCATTTGTTTAGAAACTTAATGTTACATAATTCAGGATTTTCACATCAGGTAGAACAGTCCATGTAGCTATTTCTCTGAAGGAAAGAAGAAATGAGAACATATGATTCCAAATAGTAAAAAAGAGAATCCTTCGTCATATTCACTGGAGGCTCTGCTGGTTAAAAGATTAAAGAATCTTCCTTAGGTTTCTAGAAATACTTAGTAACCCAGTTTCTTAAGATCCCATTATATCACAGCGGGTATGTGTCTGAGAGCTTGGTTGGGAAAGCGTAGCCTCCGGAGAAAGAAGAGCCAGTCTACTAGAGGGAAGTGTCCTTTTATTTTTTTTTTCAAATTTTGCCTTTAGTAATTAAATTAAATCAAAGGGACTTTTTTTTTCACTTTTCTTCAATAAAGATCATATTTAGAGGCCATTCAAATACAAAATGCCCACAGAATCATGCTGATTGGCTCTGTGGTAGTTCAAGAGATGACTTCTTGTTGAAGATAATGACTGATTCACAAGGGGCAATATGAGGATGCATATTGCCACTCCTTGTTCAAAGATAGAAATATGAAATGACATTTTGCAAAGTTGACGTGTGTTTATTAAAGATATAGTAAGATTGATGTTTCTCTTATTTTCATAGTAAAAATAAGGAAAACATATGAGAATTTTAAATAGTGGAAAATTTACCATATTATAATAAAAGTACAAACTCAAGAATAAATAAGTTTTCAGGCCTTAGGATCCAAGTATATGTCCTGTTTGACTTCATCATGAAAGTTTTCTGAAAGTGCAAAGGGTTCTCAACTGATCATATATTTTTACCCCATGCAGAAATCTATTTTACTCTTGTCTATCAAAATAAATGATTCAATTACAATCTATTGCTATTGCCTTTGGTTATCCCCTAGAGTGGAAGGTAAGTCCCTATTGCTGAAAACACTATGCAATTCAGGCAGAAGTTCCAAATGGTTCTCATCTGGAACTGAATGAAAGCCTTTTCTCTGAGGAGTAGCATTCATGGTTCAAAATAGCACCATGCACAAAGAAGTAACCAACAGCCTTATGCGGCTATGAAGGCTATTAGCCACAATAACCAGCATGGCACAATAATCCTAAATATATAGTAAAGGCATGCATATATTACCAGAAACCAACAGCTCTCTAATTGGACTGATGTCCTACTCAACAAGAGGGAAACAATGCCTGGTACTGGAAACCTAATCAACTACACAAACACTTTAAGTCATGGATGTTGAAGGAGAACCTACAATGACTATTTTACTAAACCAGCATAATCGAAACACACATTCTAAACATTTCTCTTTATACCCACATATAAGTATAGTTCTTAGGCCCCATCAAGGAAGCTTCACTTCACAAGAGGAGACCATTACAAAACCCTAAAACCAATAAAAATACAAAATTGTAGAGACCAGATCCAATGAATACATCTATAAAATCACTCCTGCACCTAAGGCCAAGGGAACAATGCAGAAGAGGGGCCAGAAAGAATGTAAGATCCAAGGGACCAGAGAGTTTGCTGTGAGATTCTATCTCCTACAAATCTCAGAAACTACAAACAACAAATCTCACCAGTGTCACCACCTAAACATCAGCTGAATAAACACAATGGCATGATAAAGAGGGTGAGAAAAACCCACAAGGTTCCAATCCTACAGAGACCTACAGGAAATTAAGAAATCCTGAGATCAAGGGGAATAGTCTTACATAGGGAATAGTACATCAATTGTTTATCTAATATCAATAGTCTGCCATAAAAACATGCATAAAAGCAACATTATACAGATTGGATATTAGGAATATATATATATATATATACATATATTTATATCTATATCTCTATATTTCTATCTCTCTCTATCTCTATCTATCTATATATTCCTAATCAACAAAGCATATGCAAAGGAAGAAATACCTTCCTTTGATTAGTTTGTGCAGGAAGCTAGGGTTTGAGTGGTCTGAGTGCCCTAGAAGGGTACAATGTGACAAACATCTTAAATCCCCAAGTGGTCCTGATCAGGAGTAATCAAATACTTGAGAGGTGAAGCCTAGTGGAAAATCTTTAACCCCTTTTCCATGAGCTCTCATAGGGATTACGGAATTTTGGTTCTTCAGGGTGACATCATGTTTGGCAATACAAGCTCCTCCATAAACATGTTATTCATGCCATTCTATTGCTCAGCTTAGAGGCCACACACACTGTCTACCCTAACCTGATCTTGTACATGAATCTCTAAAACCATGAGCTGAATAAGCACTTTCTGTTGATAAACGAGCTGCCTGAGGTATCTTATTGAGCACAAAAGCTGACTAATATCTGGAAAATGCCAATATTATATATAATTGTAATATATAATATATAATTCTTAATATTTAATTCATAATGTGTGATATATGATATGTGATATATGACATATAATATATAATGTATATAATATAATATTTTAATATGTAAATATACATAACAACATAAATATATGATATATATATATATGTGCAAACATCTGCAACCATAAATAAAACCATTGATAAAGACTAAAGCAAATAAGCAAATAGAGGACAGAAGTACTAATCCTCTGAACCCACAGAGATATTGCTGATTTGCTAAACTAGTCTAAATCTACCTTCAGCTGGGTATCAGTTTTCTTTAAGTCTATTGGGTTTAAAAAGTTACAGACAAAGCAGCTACCTGTTTTTCTGATGATCTTTACAAAGATGTTTGTAAACTAAACAAGTTTGAAAGACATATTGTCTCCTTCAGAGACAAAGAGTTGATTTATGAAATGTTTATCATGGGAGAGATAATGTTCACACCCAAGAGAAGGTTAGAAGAATCTTTTTTCCTTAAGCATAGACTTTTAGTTTAGTAGGAAACTAAAGACAAGAGTTTCTATGAACAAACGTTGTTTTGTACTTTCCTTTTCTTTATAATGTCAGGGATTTTGTATTGGCTTAAAAGTGAAATTAGGGCTAATGTATTAGCACAAAAGTGGTTATTAGTAATAAAGTTTTGTGTTTTTAGCCTACTGTCTTGCATTTGTGTCTCTTCATGAAATGTTGGACAGCAAATTTCACTTGGGAGACAGAGACCATGTTTTAATAATAAGTTTATTTTACAATGTGTGTGCGTGTGTATGTGTGTGTGTATGTATGCGTGTGTGTGTGTGTATGTGTGTGTGTGTGTGTGTGTGTGTGTGTGTGTGTGTTTACCTACATGTATTTAAGTCTACCATGTGGCATGGATGGTATCTGTCTACATCTATGGAAGTGAGAAGAAGGCATTGAAATTCCTGAAACTGGAGATACAGAAGGTTGTGACTTCCACTTGGGTCCTGAAAATTCAATTCAGGTACTAGTCCTTAACTGTTTACACATCTTTGCACTTTCTCCAATCATATCTGCTGACCTAGGCTTTCAACTGCTTGAGCCAGTTATGACCTCAATCATTAACTGCCATATTACATGTTATTGTATCATCTTTAGCTAATGATATTGTACCAAGGGCTTAAGATGCATCTCAATACCAAGAGTACTGGTATAACATACATGAAGTCCTGGGTTCAGTCCCTAACAATACAAAAAACAGAGCATGGTAGAGTACACTTGTTATCCAAGTGTCCTGGGGACAGAGGGAGGGAAATTAGAGATTCAAGATCATCCTGGCTACATAGCAAGTTCTAGCTCTGTGTGGGCCACATGAGACCTCATCACATTAAAAAATTAAGCATTCTATTTAGAATAGTCATAATATTTGGAGGAAAATGAAGTAATATTTAGGTAATTTAGATATATTTCATATTATCTTGGAGTTAGCAGCATGATGCAGGAAAGTTGGAAGAACTGAATATGTTGGAGACATCACAATAGCATCCCTCTCAGAAAACATGCTCAGTGATATTTTGTAAAGTAATTATTAGTGATCAAAAGAGTATTAAAAACCATTTATCATTTTTCTACATTAATATTTTATTTTTGTGATTATAATATAATCTCATTTCTCCTTTCCCTTTCCTTCCTTCAAAGTCTCTACATACCCCTCACTACTTTCCTTCAAATTCATGACTTCTTTTCTTCAGTCATTGTTATTATATTAGATAGATGATAGATAGATAGATAGATAGATAGATAGATAGATAGATAGATAGATAGATAGATAGATAGAAAGATAGATAGATAGAAAGATAGATAGATAGATAGATAGATAGATAGATAGATAGATAGATAGATAGATAGTTAGATAGATAGATAGATAGATGATAGATAGATAGATAGATAGATAGATAGATAGATAGATGATAGATAGATAGATAGATGATAGATAGATGATAGATACATAGATAGATGTGTGTGTATGTGTGTGTATAGACACATGTATCTGTGTATGCATGTATCTATGTATAGAGACACATAAATAAATACATATATACATGTTATACATATAAACACATACACTATACATATATATGTATACATATAAATATAATATCACTTGTATGTATGTTTTCAGGGATAATTTTATGCAAATAATCTTTATGATGTGGTGAGAGGGATTGGTAGATTATGACTATACTAGCTGGGAAGGTGGTGATGTAGGATTGTAGGCCATAAGAAGAAGCTTATGGATCCACATAGATTAGTTATCTGGAAGACTGGGAGGCAAATGAAGTCAATCATGAAGCTAGTTGAATACAACAAAAAAATTGTATTGAAATTCTTGAAGCAGTAAAATTCATACAGCATTAGATATTTTAAACATTCTGATCTTGTTTGGTAATTTCTTAGAGAACTAATATTTGGAGTTTCTTAGAGTGTTGATATACAGGATACTAAGGTGTTGTTCAAGTCTTGTTGAGAACATGTCAAAAGCATATGATAACTGCTTAGAGGAGGATGATTTTACAAAATTATAGCAGTGGATTGCAACCTTATTGACCAGCATAAGAACTTGATTTTCTAAAGCTTACATGACTCTGTGAATAGAATCATAACTAATATTATAGATTGTCCTACTCAGGTTATAGCCAGATAAATACATAGGTGAAAAAAATTGTTTCTTACAATATATTGCCAGTTAATTTGAAAAAAACTATAGAAATGAGAGAACCAGAATGGTTAATTAAGCCAAATGCAATCAGTGGTAGCTACAGTCATTTTTCTGAGGATTTGATTTGATAAGGAACAAGAAGATTGCATGATCATGAAACTTTCTTTCTAATATACTGAAAAGCAGATATAGTGAAAGAGTGACTGATGTGGAAAAATTTTGCCAGCATCTTGGACATTACTGTCACAGTCCTGAGTAGAAGCATTTACCCACAGCAAGTTCTGCCTGAAGATGAGTGATTATTTTGTTGGCAAGATTTTAATAGAAACAGGCTTGGATGGGAGTACTGAATTATTTTTTCCTGATTTGGGAAACTATAGTATATCTAAAATACATATTTGGAAAACATAACTACTAACCTATTTTATTTGTTATTCCTCAGGGTTGGGAACTATACCCAGAGCTTTAGGCATGCTAAGCAAAACACTGAACCATGTTAATGCTGTAGTGTGTGCAATGCTGAACATGTAACTACATATTGTTCTTGGAAAGAGCATGAAAAGATATGAAATGATGAAATATGATAGACACACTTATATAGAGAGCATTGGATTAAGAAACAGCAGGAGGTGCAATACATTAATAGTTGGAGCACCTAAGTATGACACACATAAACTATAATTTCAACCAATATACTATTAAATATAAGTGATTTTGTTGATGAAGATAGCATGATATTGAAATTATATATCCATTTCCTTTTAAATTTAAGCTGAATATTTTGGATAGCCTTCATTGCTCTCACATTGGGAGACATTTCACCATGTTCTCTCCCTCTCTGGGTACATAGGTTGATAGATAAGTAGAATTCAGACCATGGCTCTGCCTACGATTTTTCAGTCTCCAGTAGAATCCATGTCACCAGTTAAGGACTTTGCTTCTTTTTCTGATATAATTAATTCACAAAAAAGATACTGTTTTCTTTAAGTTTCCAGTGGTCTCATATAGAGACAAAGAAATTTGAAGTGGATTATAATCCACAACAGAATAACAAGTGTGTTCACTGAAACCTTTTCATGCAGAATATTTCTTAATTATTGAGAAGTTGAGTTGGGGAGTTATTTTATATCACCAGGATTATAAATAGAGATTTTTTTTTAAAATTATTTTCTCAGAGTGTCTTCCTAAATGTGGTCTCCACAGTTTTTTCTTTTTTCTCCTTTTTTTATTAATTAAATTTTTTATACTCCATAATTTATTCTCCCCACCCCAGTCCACCCTCCAAATGTTCCACATCCCCAAACCTCCTCCCCACCCAGTCTCCACATCGATGTCCCCACCCCACCCCACCTGAACTCTAAACCCCCTGGGGTCTCCAGTTTCTCAAGGGTTAGGTGCATTATCTCTGAATAAACACAGACATGGTAGTCCTCTACTGGGTGTGTATTGGGGGCCTCATATCAGCTAGTGTATACTGCCTATTTGGTGGTCCACTGTTTGAGAGATCTCAGGGCTCCAGTTTAATTGAGACTGCTAGTCCTCCTACAGGATTGCCCTTCTCCTCAGCTTCTTTCAGCCTTCTCCAATTCAACAAGGTCAGCCACTTCCGTTCATTGGTTGGGTGCAAATATCTGCATCTGACTCTTTCAGGGGCTTGTTGGGTCTTCTGGAGTGAGGTCATGCTAGGTCCCTTTTTGTGAGCGTTCTATAGCCTCAATAATAGTGTCAGACCTTGGGAACTTCCCTTGCACTGGATCCCATTTGGGTCTGTCACTGTACCTTCTTTTCCTCAGGCTCCTCTCCATTTCCATCCCTGTAATTCTTTATTTTTTTTTTATTTTCTAAGTTTTTTTTATTTACATTCCAAATGGTTTCCCCTTTCCCGTTTCCTCCCTCCCCGAAAGTCCCATAAGCCCTCTGTACCCATTCAACCCCCTCTCGCTTCTCTGTCCTGGAATTCCCCTACATCCAGTCTTTCCAGGATTCTCCTTCCATCTTCTTGGAAATCTATTGATATGCGAATTGTGTCTAGGGTATTCCGAGATTCTGGGTTAATATCCCCTTATCAGTGACTGCATACCATGTGTGTTCTTTTGTGATTGGGTTACCTCACTAAGGATGATTCTGACCATTTGCCTAGGAATTTCATGAATTCTTTCAGATAGGAACAATTATGAGTCAGAGGTTGTGATGTCATGAATACTGTATCCTTCTCCTTCCTTCTAGCTCACAGTTTCTTGAATTTCAAAGGTCAGCAACAATCTGAATAAAACCTGTATAAATCAGCTGCCGACCCTTGGAGAAAACATCATTTTTAATGTATTTCAATCCATGCATTATGAAAGCTAGTATCTACACAATGTTAACACATCACTTTCCGGGATCTACTCTTTATAGAATTACTCATTGCCCTTAATTTGTACTTCAGGTCAAGTTTTGGATGTCAGAGGTATAAAATTCCAAAGTGACAAAGAAAAATACAGAAAGTGTTTATAACGGGGCTTAGGAGATACATCAGCAGGTAGGTGCTGAGCCAGGTGTTGCCCTGGTGAGGAGAGAGTGACATACATGGTTCCTGTCCCTGGGACAGGGCCCCAGTTTTAGCCTCTATAAGTGGCTGCTGTGTGCATAAGACTTGTTTGTATAATAATGTACATATTTTCACATTCCTCTAAGGAATGTCTTCCCTGTTATTGTTAATGACTCCATGAGAATTCGAAACAGTATGAGTTCAGGAGTCAAAGGTGTGGCTAATGTCTCAACAAAATGATAAATACTGGAACTTTCAGGACAGCCTTTATGGCTATGGAAAAACGCTCTAAAACATAACTTCAAAATACATACAATTTCTCAATTATGCAAAATATAAGGATGCAATGTAAATTATGAGGGGCTTCATGAATCTAAAGAAACAAAAGCAGCTACAATATGAGCCAGCTTGTCAGAAAGATACAAAGGCAGGCAGATTTCTGAGTTCAAGGTCAGCTAGATTAGATCCAGGTATGGTATAAACGGTAATTTCAGGGCAGGATTTCACACAACTAGCTTATAGTCTGTGCTTAATAAAGGCAAACAGATCTCTGAATTCTTTTGCAATGTTAACAAAAAAATGTATTCTTCCTGTCTCCTAAGAATCAAAGGACTAGGGTCGTGGGATGCTGTTTCATAAAATAATCTAAGGAAACCAGGAGTAAATGACTGGATTGATACGTAAAATAAAAGACTGGACCTGCAGGAGATGAGCTATACAGAGAATTTTTTTTTTTGAGAATAAAAAGAGAACTACTTGGAGAACTGACAAATATGGAGACACACACAGAGAAAGAGACACACAGAGATAAACACATGGTCATACACGCGCATGCCCAGAGACACACACACTAACAAGCCAGCAGAAAATGGACAGAGAGATCTCTTAGAATAGCCAGCAAGCACAATATAGGCTGAGAAATCTCCAGGTAGAAAGCAGAACGTAGAGAGAAGCAGACTAGAAAAGCTAGGTCAACTAAAATGTAGATTGTGAGCCTGGATCCACAATTTGACTAGAAGTCACTCTTTTCATTGCTCCCAGATACTTCTTCTCTCAGAATGCCTCTCCCAGCTGAGGCTAGTCCTTGTCAGATAGGAGTACCTACTGCACAAGTATACAGGCCTGAATTCAAATCTTCAATGTATATGCACTTGTAAATTTATCACTGTGAAATAGATTGATAGGAGTATTGCTCAAGCTTTCTGACATTCTTTTGTGGCCTCTGCACATACACAAAGACACACACCTGTACACAGAAGCAAGCATATACTATGCAATCATATATCACATATTTGCAAAAATGATTCCTCACATATCTATAGTTTAACTAAGTATTTAGGTAATGCTTTACAAACTGACTTTTTCAAACACATACTATTTAGGTAAAATATTTGGATACGGAAGGGCGGAAATGAATATAGAATTTATTAGTAGAAAGGATAATGCATCTTGACACAATGCTTCCATTCATAAAAATCAACAAAAATAAAAATATCTATGAAATATACTCTGGACAAATAAGAAACTGACACAGTTCAATAAATAAGTGCATATACATGAATTACATAATATATATGAATATTCATATATATTTATGAATTAGACACAAATAAATCCATTTGCAAAAGTTTAAAACTGTCTCTGGCAGAAAAATGAAGACTGCTAAAATTGAAGTTAATCATACTAATTAAAAATAGTAATATCTCAGAAGTTCTAAGACCATGAGGAAATTAATATAGTATGGTAAATAAGTGATGAATGCTTAGTTACCACATGCCATGTGTATATCTGTTTGTACATATGTATAGTTATGTATGTAAGATAGGGCAACCAGAAAGAGATGTAAAAGTGAGGCTTGCTGATAAAGTGCCTTCAAGAGCTTGAATTCTATGCTACAAAATAAAATGAAACAGAAATCTCAAGAATTTCCCATGGGGAATTCAGGAGGTCACAGAAAAATTAAAAGCGTAATTAATAGCTATAGGGTATACAGAATAAGTTGCATCTTAAAGGGAATTATGATTGTCATCACGCACTGACTGCTTTCAATATGAAATTATATCTAGTTCAAAATTCCCCTCACATCAATGTTGCTACCTCTAGGAAATGTTCTTTTCTCTCTGACGTCATTCTTGCTACCTCAGAATATCAGCAACTAGACAGTAACAGGAGAGGATATTAACAGACATTTAGGGTGTTACCACATGCCCCAGACATGGGCAAAGTGTTCATTCCCCATTCTACTTGTCTTTTCAAAGTCAATGTCTAGTACCTAAGGGTTACATATGCATGTATATATTCATGGTACATATATTTGCCATTTCTACTTCTTACTAATAGCTAGGGTGACCTTTCAAAAACTCAGATTAAATAATGTTATCTTCCACTTAAGTTCTTCAGGTACTATCTACTGCACTAAAATGGCATCTGAATTCTCTCACATGGTCTGGTTTTCCTAGTGCTCCATTCTTCCTTCACAATCTTTTTCATTGTGCCCAATTTCTCTCCATGCTGATATTTGCCCCCCACCCTATTTCTAGAATAAGCTGTGTTCTTCCTTAGCACATGTGGATTCGTACTTATTAACTCTACTGATTATTGTTCCTATTAGCACAGTGGCCACTTTATATTTTAATGTTGTAGATTAAATGCTGCTTAGACCAAGAAGAAGAAGAAAAAAAGAAGGGGAGGAGAAGCTGAATGAGGAAGAGGAGAATGTGGAGGAAGAGTGGAGGATCAGGAGGAGCAGGAGGAGGAGGAATAGCAGGAGGTGGAGAAAGAAGAAAATGATGCATTCCATAAAGCTAAGTCCCCCCCTCCATCATGCTGCTCTCCATGATCACAATGGCAGCAACTGTTGGAGGCAAGGTAGAACAGTTGGCACAATGTGAGAGCCACAGTGTTGGGACTGAAACCTGCAGTGAAAATTCCAGTTGCACAACATGCAAGCTGTGAGTGCTTGGATGCATTCCTTAGATGTCTCTTAACCCCATTCATTCTCTACTGAACTGAAAAGTAAATCAATTCACTCAGGCACTGTGCTGTACACTAGAGACCAAGCAGTGAACAGGAAAAACAACAATACCAGTGCATTTATGGGGAAACAAGTGTACGGCACATCTTCAGATGATATGACAACACTGTATGAAGTGTCTTTTCCAAATTTTGATCAAGCAAAGCAATCTTGGGAATTATTTAAACAGTAGCAATTACCACTGAGAAAAATATTGCCATGTTAGAGTATTCAGTTTTTATTACTCAGAGCTTCTTGAAGAATTTCATGCAAGTGTACAATGTAAATCAATCCTATCTATCTCACTTTCCACTCAGGCTCCTCCAGGAACACCTCTACTACACCCGTCCAAACTTCAAATTCCCTTTAAAAACTCAGAGTCAGTGTATCCCATATATGGATAGGTTTAGGATAATCCACAGGGAAGAGCATGAGCTAAGTCCCTGAAGAACATTGATCATCAAAGCTCCTCACCTAGAAGGACTTCAGGAGAGCTACCCCATCTATGTTGGAATTACACCTGGTTTGACCTGGCACAGGCCCTGTGTAATCAGCTACAGCCACTCTGAGTTTATGAATGCCATGTGATGTCATATCTAGAAGACATTTTTTACAGCAGTATTCCCCTGGGCCAGCCTTGGTGTTCATCAACTGATAATGCAAAAACAGTACACTATGCTGATAGGTGTTTTGTACAAACTCTCTTCTGGCATATGTAAGGGTAGGGTACACAGTACTAGGCAGGAAGTATTTGAACAAGAAGTTAACATTTGAAACTGATCAGTTTTCTTCCCACCCTTTCCATTGCCTTTCTTATTCCTCAAGAAAGGAGGAATTAAGAAGACCTTGGAAACAAAAAATTACATGTATTTTGGCCAAGGTTGATACTTCTTGCAACCTCTTATTTAATATGTTGTATATTTGTACATGAAAATATGGTAAATTATGTCTCACTAAAATGTGACACATTAGGGAAAAGCTATTTCTTTCACAAGTTTTGATCACATTTTCATAAGTATTGTAGTAGAGATGCTGCTAAAATTATAATTTCTCCATAGATGAAATGAAGCAAAAAAGAATATACTGAATTAAAAACAATCTCCCTGTGAGCCTATGATTCATCTTTTGTTGACTGTGTGATCTTTGTTTATATTACTTCAATTTCTGAGACTTAGTTTCCTCTTTTTAAGAAATGTAAATAAAATTTAGCAGTGGTGTTAGCATTTACTGTATGTGGAGTGCTTCATTGTTTTGATCACTGAGGTAAAAACAAAATTAGTCCCTTCACATATACACGTCGGTCACCCTCACACATACACACAGTTATCTTTCCCATTGAACAAGTGAGGAGCCTCCTGGACAGACACTTAAGTTAGGGTTTTCTCAGAGTTGCATGACTGCTGAATGTCAGAATACTGAACCAAGTGACACAACAGCAGTAACCCAGTGTGTGAACTTTTGTTATCTGCAAAACTCACCTTCACACAGCTGATGTGTGGTTGGTGTTTTCTGTGTGGGTTCTCAAGAGATGGGTCAGAAGGCTGTATAGTGACAGACTGCCTCAGGAAGAAGAAGAAGAAGAAGAAGAAGAAGAAGAAGAAGAAGAAGAAGAAGAAGAAGAAGAAGAAGAAGAAGAGGAGGAGGAGGAGGAGGAGGAGGAGGAGGAGGAGGAGGAGGAGGAGGAGGAGGAGGAGGAGGAGGAGGAAGAGGAGGAGGACGAAGAGGAGGAGGAGGAAGAGGAGGAGGAGGAAGGAGTGGGAGGAAGAAGAAGGAGGAGGAGGAAGGAGGAGGAGGAAGAAGGAGGAGGAAGGAGGAGGAGGAAGAAGGAGGAAGAAGGAGGAGGAGGAGGAAGGAGGAGGAGGAAGAAGGAGGAGGAGGTAGGAGGAGGAGGAAGAAGGAGGAGGAGGAAGGTAAGAAAGGAAGGAATGAAGGAAGAAAGGAAAGGAGTCTGAACTCTTGGGTTTTGTGTAGGTTCCATGCCCTTAATGAGAAATTAGAATCAATGAATTGAAAAGTAGTGCTAGAGGTGTTGAGTTGTGTCATTTTCTATACTAAAAGTAAGAAATGTGCAGGACAAAAAGATGATTTCTTATATTATATATCTTCCTCATAGTTTCATCATTTTAAATATAGTATTTATTGTTGAATATTTTAAAGATGTACACAGCATGTTTTGAGGACTTTTTAAGGGAAGTCTGTCAATGTCTGAGGCAAAAAAACTATCATGTGATTCAGAAAGTGGCAAAAATCTTGAAAAATATGTTGAAAAACAAGAATTCTGTGGTTTTTATAAGAATCTTTACTTTCTATATTTTTTAATTTTTTATTTGTATACAGTTTTCCTCTCCCTTTGCTCCTCCAAGTTGATTCTTACCTGCTCTCCCAACCTAGTCTACTCCAATTCTGTCTTTCATTAAAATAAAAAACAGACTCCTAAAAGATAACACTAAAACATAACAAAATAAAATATAATAAGATAAAATGAAAAGCATCAAATCCAAATTGGACAGGCCATGCCATCAAAAAAACAAAAGAGGCCCAGTAGAAGTCACAAGAATCAGAGACTCCTTTATATACTCAGGAGTCTCATAAAAGTACTATACTAAAAGCTATACTATGTATTCAAAGAAGCTGATACAAACCTGTAAGGGATGTGCTTACAACTTAAGTCTCAGAATTCATATAAGCTTTGCCCAGTTATTTTAAAGGACCTTGCTTTCTCTGTATCCCCCCATCCACTCTGTCTTCCCTACTACCACCTCCTCTTCTGCAGGGTGTCCTGAGCTTGATATCCCAAAGACCTAGAATGAAACAAAATATTACTTGTCTAAAAACATACAACCAAAAAATTATTCCTAATGGTATTCTGCTATATTTATATATCAGTGCATTATTCAGCAATCGTCAAAGAGGATTCCTCCTGCAACAGGTAGAAACAAATACAGAGACCCACAGCAAGCCAGTATGCCAAGAGAGACAGACTTAGGAACACATTGTTCTACATGAGATGTCTCTATCAAATTCCTCTCCTCAGAATTGTATTTTCTTAAGTGAAGATGGTTTTTATCTTTTCAGAAAGAGAACTGATGAGCTGTTCTTGATAGTTATGTGAAACAACTTTAAAGTCAGGATTATTTAGATTCAGCCATATAATTTCTTCATTGACAGTCATGGAATCTTAGCCATCTCCTCTGTAGACATGTGTTCATGCAGGAATTGTAATGAATGGTTTGACAGATGTCTCTGGGCTAATTCTCTGCTGAAGCAACACATTCAGGGTGGATTTCAGGGAAGATCAAGGACGTCATCTAAAGAATTACTGCTAATGCAGCCTGTCTTGAGGCAAAAGTGTGTGCACTTGGATTCCTGTAACATCATGGGGGTACTTCCAAATCTCCTGGAAAGCAAAGGAAAGATGGGGCTTTCTTTAAATCCACAATTAAGTCATTAAATATATAAATATATTTAATAATAGCTCATTGATATTTTAAAAATAATCATATACAGAAATTACAAAATGACTCAGAAGTTTTATTTATATATTTGACTATACTATATATTTATATTTATATTCAAAGAAAACGAGGCCATCATTTAAGAGAGTGAAGGTGAGCATGTGAAAGATTAAGTTTAATTTCAATAATTAATTAATAACATAATGTTAACTATGATGTGGCTTTTTTTTTTTACCAATTACCCTTACCCCATCTTTTCTCTGACTCAAATTTATCTAAATTTGAACAGAAAACTGTAAAATACTGTTGCTTAACCTTTGTTGTTTTACGCATTTTTAAGCCATAGCTGGTTTTCCAAAAAGGAATGTAACATATTCAAAACTTTAATAGTGCTCCACCATCTTTGATCCAGTGATAGACCAGACAGGGACTCCAGGTACACAGAGATATCCCGAATATAACCTCGCTTAGGACACAGCCAGCTAGGGTTCCACCTGTGCCCAAGAGCTGGGCAGCTCTGTGGTCGTCTGTGTGCCAGCTCAGACGTGGGACATTTGCCCTACAGGGTGACCCGAGCCTAGAGGGAGCCCTGCATCCTCTGCCATCTTTGCTCCAGTGACAGACCTGACAGGGACAACCAGGTACACAGAGATATCCCAAGTATAACATCACTTGGGGCAAGGCACACAAGGGCTCCAATGGCACCCAGGAGCAGGGCAGGCCTTAAGCAATCTGTGCCAGAGGAAACCTGGTCATTCAGGGGTGCAGAAATAGCCTTGCAGGCTCACAGGAGGTTCAAGCACAAGCCAGTGACAGCTGGACCAACTAACCCCAAAGATAACCAGATGGCATAAGGCAAACGAAGGAACATTACTAACAGAAATCAAGGCAATATGGCACCATCCAAACCCTACTCTCCAACAGCAGCAAGTCCTGGATACCCTAACACACCAGAAAGGCAAGATTTGGATTTAAAATCACATCTTATGATGCTATTAGAGGATTTCAAGAAGGAAGTAAATAAATCTCTTAAAGAAGTACAGGAGAACATGAATGAAGAGGTAGAAGCCCTTACAAAGGAAACACAAAAATGCAGGAGAATATGGGTCAACAGATAGAAACCCATAAAGAGGACACACAAAAATCACTTAAAGAAATACAGGAGAAATTGGGTCAGCAGGCAGAAGTCCTGAAAGAGGAAACACAAAATATCTTAAAGAATGACAGGAAAACAAACAAACAAGTGAAGGAACTGAGCAAAAACATCCAGGATCTAAAAAGGAAGAAGAAACAACTAAGAAATCACAAAGGGAGACAACTTGGGAGATAGAAAACCTTGGGAAGAAATCAGGGTCATAGATACAAACATCAGCAATAGATAGAACAATAGATAGAACAAAAGATAGAAGAAAGAATCTCAAGAGCCAAAGATACCATAGAAAGCACTGATTCAACAGTCAAAGAAAATGAAAAATGCAAATAACTTGTAACCCAAAACATCCAAGAAATCCAGGACACAATGAGAAGCCCAAACCTAAGGATTATAGGTATAGATGAGAGTGAATATTTATAACTTAAAGGGACAGTAAATATTTTCAACTAAATTATGGAAGAAAACTTACCTAACCTAAAGAGAGTAAAGTTCATGAACATCCAGGAAGCTTACAGAACTCCAAACAGACTGGACCAGAACAGAAATACCTCTCATTACATAATAAACAAAACACCGAATGTACTAAAGGAAGAAAGAATATTAAAAGCAGTAAGAGAAAAAGGCCAAGTAACATATAAAGGAAGACCTATCAGAACTACATAAGACTTCTCACCAGTGACTATGAAAGCTAGAAGATACTGGGCAGATCTCATTCAGACTATAAGAGAACACAAATGCCAGCCCAGATTACTATACCCAGCAAAACTCTCAATCACCATAGATGAAGAAACCAAGATATTCCATGATAAAATCAAATTTACACAACATATTTTCACAAACCCAGCCCTGCAAAGGATAATAGGTGGAAATCACCAATACAAGGAGGGAAACTACACACTGGAAAAAGCAAGATAGTAACCTTCTTTCATCAAATCCAAAAGAAGATAACCACTCAAACATAAAAATAACATCAAAATGAACAGAAAGCAATAATCACTATTCCTTAATATCTCTTAACATCAATGGTCTCAATTCCCTAATAAAAAGACATAGACTAGCAGACTGGATACATAAACAGGACCCAGCTTTTTGCTGTATATAGGAAACACGCCTCAGTGTCAAAGACAAACACTACTTCAGAGTAAAAGGCTGGAAAACAATTTTACAAGCAAATTGTCCCAGGAAACAAGCTGGAGTAGCCATCCTAATATCAGATAAAATTGACTTTTAACCAAAAGTTATCAAAAAAGACATGGAAGGACACTACATACTGGTCAAAGGAAAAATTCACTAAGAAGAACTCTCAATTCTGAACATCTATGCTCCAAATGCAAGGGTACCCTCATTCATAAAAGAAAATTTATTAAAGCTCAAAGCACACATTGCACCTCACACAATAATGTGGGTGACTTCAAAACTCCACGCTCCTCAATGGACCAATCAGAAAAACAGAAAATAAACAGGTACACAGTGAAACTAATTGAAGCTTTGGACCAAATGGATTTATCAGATATATGTAGAACATTTCACCCTAAAGCAAAAGAATATACCTTCTTCTCAGCACATCATGTTACATTCTTCAAAATCGACCATATATTTGGACACAAAAGAAACTTCAACAGATATAAGAAGATTGAAATAATCCCATGCCTCCTATCAGATCACTATGGAGTAAGGGTGGTCTTCAATAGCAACAAAAACAACAGAGAGCCCACATACTCACGGAAGGTGAACAATGCTCTACTCAATGATACCTTGGTCAAGGAAGAAATAAAGAAAGAAACCAAAGACTTTTTAGAATTTAATGAAAATGAATGCACAACGAACTCTAACTTATGGGACACAATGAAAGTGGTGCTAAGAGGAAAACTCATAGCACTGAGTGCCTCCAGAAAGAAACTGAAGAGAGCATACACCAGCAACTTAATGGCACACCTGAAAGTCCTGGAACAAAAAGAAGCAAATACACCCAAGAGGAGTAAGTAGAAGGCAGGAAATCATCAAACTGAGGGCTGAAATCAATCAAGTAGAAATAAATAGAACCATACAAGAATCAACAAAACTAGGAGTTGATTCTTTGAGAAAATCAACAAGATAGATAAACCCTTAGCCAGACTAACCAGAGGGCAGAGAGCCAGTATCTAAATTAACAAAATCAGAATTGAAAAGGGAGAAATAACAACAGAAACTGAATAAATTCAAAAAATCATCAGATCCTACTACAAAAGCCTATAGTCAACACAACTGGAAAATCTGGAGGAAATGGACAATTTCCGAGACAAATACCAAATACCAAAATTAAATCAGGATCAAATAGACCATCTAAACAATCCCATATCCCATAAAGAAATAGAAGTGGTCATTGAAAGTCTTCCAACCAAAAAAAGCACAGGACCAGATGGTTTTAGTGCAGAATTCTATCAGAACTTCAAAGAAGACCTAACACCAATACTCTTCAAACTATTCCACAAAATAGACACAGAAGGAATACTACCCAACTCATTCTTCAAAGCCACAATTACGCTGATAACAGAACCACACAAACAACCAACAAAGAAAGAGAATTTCAGACCAATTTCTCTTATGAATACCGATGCAAAAATACTCAATAAGATTCTTGCCAACCGAATCCAAGAACACATCAAAATGATCATTCACCACGATCAAATAGACTTCATCCCAGGGATGCAGGGATGATTCAATATAAGGAAATCCATCAATGTAATCCACTACATAAACAATCTCAAATAAAAAAAAAAACACATGGTCATTTCATTAGAGAGTGAAAAAGCATGTGACAAAATTCAGCATTCTTTCATGCTAAAAGTCTTGGAAAGATCAGGAATTCAATGCCCATATTTAAACATAATAAAAGCAATTTACAGCAAAACAGTTGCCAACATCAAACTAAATGGAGAGAAACTTGAAGCAATTCCACTAAAATCAGGGACTATCAAAGTTACCCTTTCTCTCCATATCTTTTCAATATAGTACTTGAAGTTCTAGCTAGAGCAATTAGACAACATAAGGAGGTCAAAGAGATACAAATTGGAAAGTAAGAATTCAAATTATCACTATTTGCAGATGATATGATTGTATACTTAAATGACCCAAAGAACTCCACCAGAGAACTCCTACAGCTGATAAACAACTTCAGCAAAGTGTCCGGATATAAAATCAACTCAAGCAAGTCAGTAGCCTTCCTATACTCAAAGATAAGCAGGCTGAGAAAGAAATTAGGGAGATGACATCCATCACAATAGCCACAAAAAAATATAAAGTATCTTGGTGTGACTCTAACCAAACAAGTGAATGATCTATATGACAAGAACTTCAAATTTCTGAAGAAGGAAATTGAAGAAGACCTCAGAAGATGGAAAAATCTTCCATGCTCATGGGTTGGCATGATTATTATAGTAAAAATGGCCATCTTGCCAAAAGCAATATACAGATTCAATGCAATCCCCATCAAAATCCCAACTCAATTCTTCATACAGTTAGAAAGAGCAATCTTTAAATTCTTCTGGAATATCAGAAAACCCAGGATAGCTAAAACTGTTCTCAACAGTAAAAGAACTTCTGGGAGAATCAGTATCCCGGACCTCAAGCAGTACTACAGAGCAATAGGGTTAAAAACTGCGTGGTATTTGTACAGTGACAGGCATGTAGATCAATGGAATAGAATTGAAGACTCAGAAATGAACCCACACTCCTATGGTCACTTGATCTTTGACAAAGTAGCTAAAACCATCCAGTGGAAAAAAGATAGCCTTTTCAACAAATGGTGCTGTTTCAAGTGGAGGTCAGCATGCAGAAGAATGCAAATCGATCCATTCTTATCTCTTTGTGCTAAGCTCAAGTCCAAGTATATCAAGGACCTCCACATAAAACCAGACACTGAAACTAATAGAAAAGAAACTGGAGAAGAGCCTCGAACACATGGGCACAGGGGAAATTTTCCTGAACAGAACAACAATAGCTTATGCTCTAAGATCAAGAATTGACAAATGGGACCTCATAATATTACAAAGTTTTTGTAAGGCAAAGGACACTGCCAATAGGTCTAAATGTCAGGCAACAAATTTGGAAAAGATCTTTGCCAACCCTACATCTCACAGAGAGCTAATATTCAATATATACAAAGAACTCAAGAAGTTAGACTCCAGAGAGCCAAATAACCCTATTAAAAATGGTGTGCAGAGCTAAACAAAGAATTTTCACCTGAAGAATATCGAGTGGCTGAGAAGCACCTAAAGAAATGTTCAGTATCCTTAGTCATTAGGGAAATGCAAGTCAAAACAACCCTGAGGTTTCACCTCACACCAGTCAGAATGACTAATATCAAAATCTCAGGAGACAGCAGGTGTTGGTGAGGATGTGGAGAAACTCCTCCACTGCTGGTGGGATTGCAAGCTGGTACAACCACTCTGGAAATCAGTCTTGCATTTCCTCAGAAAACTGGGCATGACACTCCCGGAGGACCCTGTTATACCACTCCTGGGCATATACCCAGAAGACTCCCCAGCCTGCAATAAGGACACTGTGTTAATAGCCATCTTATTTATAATAGCCAAAAGCTGGGGAAAACTCATATGTCCCTCAATGGAGGAATGGATACAGAAAATGTGGTATATTTACACAATGGAATACTACTCAGCAATTAAAAACAATGAATTCACGAAATTCTTAGGCAAATGGTCAGAACTTGAAAATATCATCCTTAGTGAGGTAACCCAATCACAAAAGAACACACATGGTATGCAATCACTGATAAGTGTATATTAGCCTAGAAGCTCAGAATACCCAAGACACAATTCACATATCAGTTGATTCCCAAGAAAAAGGAAGGAGAGGTCCCTGGTCCTGGAAAGACTGGATGTAGCAGTGTAGGGGAATTCCAGGACAGAGAAGTGGGAGGGAGTTGACTGGGGAACAGGGGAAGGGAAGAGAGCTTATAGGACTTTCGGGGGGAGGGGGGAACCGGAAAAGGGGAAATCATTTGGAATGCAAATAAAGAATATAGAAAATAAAAAAAAAGAAAAAGAACTTTAATAGTACAATATTAAACACAGGAAAAAACAATTATCTTGCTGTTTGTCTGCCATAAAATTTATATGATTTAATTTCTTTAGTTTTTTTGCTACCTGAAAAAATAAACATCCATGTGTACAAATAATACCTAATCTCCTAATCCTTATCACAAATGCAGTCTAATTAATAGATATTTTTGGAAATCTAATGTTTTATTAATGGATGATTTTTAATTTGACTTCAAGGTTAATCCAATATTCTGTAAACTAGATAGATGCACTGTTGAGATAAACAGTGATTGGGAGAGTATTTTTTAATTAGTATTTTCAAAATGTCTTTAGATTTTTAAATATGATATGGAATTTTCTTCACTATGCAAATTTGATTTAACAAAGTCTTCCTCTAAATTGTTGTTTAAATGCCATTTTCAGATGTCTCTAATAATCAAATGGTAAGTAGAGACGCTTATTATTCATTTTAAGATCAGGATATTTCTGTCCACACGTGTACATAAGTAAGGAAGATGGATGTGGAAAAAGCAGTGAAGTGACATAAAATTATTTAGATTAAGTGAAAATATATAGGTAAAACACAAACTGGGGCTGAAGAGATGGTGCAACATAATCACTAAACAATTGTTGCTCTTGCAGAAGACTTAGTTTCAGTTCCCAGCATCCTCAGAATGGCTCACAATGATCCATAACTCCACTTCTAGGGTATCCAGTGCTCTCTTCTCCATTGAGAGGTGAAATGGAAGTTGTCTTGCCTGGATCAGTAATAGACTCTCAAAAGGGACATTTAGTCACATGAACTCAGATTCTCTTTCAAGAGTATATATTGTAGTTCTTTATGGAAAAGAGGAGTCAGAGGTAAGAAAGAAAAGAAAAGAAAAACAACACAGAGATTTTGCACACAGAGTTTTGCAACACAGAGATTTATTACAAGCTAAAACTAAGCTTAGAGACAGTATATGAAAGTTAAGTCCAGAGGTGTGGCACTAGATACAGTGGCTTCACTACATATACAATACTAAATATCCTTGGCCTGTTCATCAATGTATCTGGCCATAATTGTTGCAGCATACTTGATCTCATTGTGAAACCCAAGATTTTGTTGTTTACTGGGAAAATATGTTTCCAGTTGTGGTTTGACTCAGCCTTAGCACACTCCTTTAATCCTCCTGACTGAAATACTGGCAGGCCCTTAGTACACACATTTAATCCCAAAGAATGACAGTAAAGTTAGTTTGTAGAAGGAAGCACTCATGTTCTAAAGTGCTGTCTAATTGAGTGGCAGACAAAATGACAAATCAGAAAAAAGATTTGACAGAATAGGATATGCCCAACTCTCACAAGACCAGAGGGGAAAGGCTTGAGAGAGAGAAAGAGAGAGGAAATTTTTCTTGGGAACTTGTACAGAACATGCTACAGAGAGAAAACTGGCTAGACACAGATCAAGGTGGAAACAGCCAGAGTATGAGAAGAAGCCAGAAGATTAGAACATGTAGCCAAAATTAATATGAGTCCAAGCAGAATAATTCAGAGGTGGAGAGTGAAGCCAGACTGAATAAGTCAGCTAGAAGAAGAGTTTGAGCCAGAACGGCTGAGTTGAACTAGCTAGCCAAAAATCAGAAAGAACTAGGAAGCTTATTCAGCAAGTAATCTCAGAGACTGAAAACATTTTAGACCTAGATTTGACTGTATGCAGGCTAGAAGCTTCCTGAAAGTAATGATTTGAATCTGCTTGGCCCAGGGAGTGGCGCTATCAGGAGGTGTGACCTTGTTGGGGTAGATGTGGCCTTGTTGGAGGAAGTGTGTAATTGAGGGTATGGACTTTAAGACCCTTGTCCTAGCTCCCTGGAACTTTCAGCTGTTCCTGCATTCCTGACTGGAAGCTGCCATGCTCCTGACTTGATGATAATGGACTGATCCTCTGAACCACAATGTTAAATGTTGTCTTTATAAGGATTGCCTTGGTCATGGCAACTGTTCACAGAAGTAAAACTAACTAAGACAGAAGTTGGTTCCAGATGAAACCTCCCAGGAGTTGCACATGAGGGGGTTTTCCATGAACGGAGAGCTGGGAAGTGAAACAATGGTGGTCGAGAGAAAGAAAACACAGAGACATTAATGCATGACTGTACAAAATCTGTCTTTACTTGAGGATAAAGAGCAGCAATATATGCTTTGTGGGCATAACCCTCCCTCCCAGGGTTGCAGAGTCTTCTCAGTGGGGTTTCGGCTCCACTGTTCCTCTGAGGATGTTGACCCCATAGAGTCTGTTGCTCTGTAGGAGGCTGAGGTGTGACAAAAAGCTTGCTCCAGGAGCTCTGCCAGTTTGGCCATGTTGCGGGGGGGGGGGGGGGGGGGGGAGGTGTAGCTCACTGGGGTCTGGAGATCCTCCGCTCTGAGTGGGGGAAAATGCAGGCAGCTGAATGATATTTGCCAGGTGATAAAGCACTTCAATATGACTCTCTACACCAGAGACTGGGGTATTGCTGGGGCTCTGACTTTAGAGTTCAGAATATAAGGAACTACTGGGACAATTGATGCTGGTTAGCAGGAGCTAAGAAATTAGCAGTGATTAAGAAGAGACCAACATCAGTGAGTGGAAACCTGTTAAGTGTTTTCTGAGAGCACAATGAATCCATGTTCCAAAGACAGCCAAGGCTGTACCTCATGCTGCAGCTGGACTTGGTAATGTGTAAGAATCATCCAGGTGGGAGTGGTTTTGAAGATATGAAGGTGTTATGGAGAGCAGCAAAGGCTTGGCACTATGATAGGCCAGGGAAGGCATTGGTGAAGGTGCAGCCTCAGTTGCAGTTGACAGCCCAGGACTGAAGGGATTATGCAAAGAAGTTGAGGCTTGGCACCATGAAGATAGCCTATGAGAGGCTATTGGTGAAGCCTAGTTGCAGCAGAAGAACCCAGTGTATTGGAGATGCCAGTACCATGAGATGTTCACCAGAAAGAGCAGCAGCAGTTGGGTAGAGTCAACCAGAGCCCTAGAGTGCTACAGAGGGCAGAGCTAGATATGTTACCTAAGCCCTTTGGAGGAACCCAGAAGATCATGTGGGGATCTCAGACAATGGAACAAGAAGTTATATTGTTGAAGTTGCCTTAGAGACCACAAGATGTTTGAGATGCCAGAGCTGTGGAATATCTGCTGAGGATAGCTGCTAACAGGGAGTAGAACCAGTCTAGGAAAAAGAAGTTTGTTGCCATCATCAAAGATGGAATAAGAGTTGGAAAGCTGAAGATCTCTTTTACATCAGAAATGGAGAAACAGAATTTGGAGTTTGCCCAGCTGGTTTCCTGTCTTACTTTTTGGATTACAGTTAAGTGATTGGATGAATCTCAGAAGAGCCTTTGAACTTAGGACTTTAACATTATTGAGATGCTATAGACTATGGGGACTTTGGAAGTTGGACTAAACATAATATTATAATTATGCTATGGCTATATATGACTCCCATAGATTCATGTGTTTGAACAAGCCTATGTGGGCCAGGGAGCCTAGCTAAAACACTGGACTAGGTCTCGGTTAGCAGAGGGAGGCAGTAAGCCTCCAGGATGACAATTATATTAGGTGAATAAAAGCTGCCTTTACACATGATAGTATATTAAGTGAACTCTTGAGTCTGGGTTGTGATTTAGTCAATCAGTGAAAGAAGAAAAGATGTGTGTACCGTATGATGGCATTGTGTGTATTGTGTTGATGAATTTTTTTATAGTGCATACCATTCTTAGAAGCATTGCAAAAGATAAATTCAATTCAATTTCATGTATCTGAAGTCCTCAGAACTTGAACTTTTCCCATTTTTCTCATTAGCATATTAGGCAGGGTTCCAAGAGAACACATGTTATTTACAATATAGGGAGATATTAGCTCTGCTTACAAGGTAGGGGCCTTAGTAGTCCAATGACAGCTGTCTGTATATTGAAGATGGAGAAAGAATTGTTGGCTACTAAGTCCAAAAGGCTGGATTCCTTGGCAATCTCAACAAATCTGATACTGAAAAGCCTGGAAGCTTGCTGCAAAGTCACTGGTATTGGGTCCAGTTCAAAAAGACTAAGAAGCTGGAATGGGATATCAGTGGGGGATCTCAGCTTAGGAACAACGCCTGCCCTGCACTAGCAGGCTGTTTTCTCAGTAGACTTTCTTTTCATTTGAGTCCCCTCTAGGTCGTTTTTCTGTATGTCACTTCTCTCAGAACAAACACCCAAAGACAAGGGTGTCTGTCATTAGTTTTGAGCATCCTCCAATCCAGTCAACAACCAAAGCCAACCAACACATTTAGCCTATATTCATTGTTCATTGTACAGACTAATGAATTTTGTTACTTCTTTCTCATAAATAAATAAACTGTGATATCTTGAGTTGCATTTCCTACAGGTTTAACCCCTCTTCCCAAATAATCACTCTCTACTTTCATGTTATGACTGATTGCTTGATAGATTGATTGAACGATTGATTAATTTTTTTCATGTGTGTATGTGTGTGTGTGTGTGTGTGTGTGTGTGTGTGTGTGTCTGTGTCTGTGTTCATGTGTGTGCATGCATTTAGGAACTGGTAATAACTTGAGGGGTTTGTTCTTTCCTTTCACTATGTAGATCTTGGGGAACAAGCTCAGGTTATCAGCTCCATTATCCTCTGAAACATCCCACTTGGCCATCATAGAAATGTATATTTTAAATGCCTAGGATGTACATATGAGATAAAACATGTGAGAGACATATTTATCTGTCTAATTTTGGCTTGTTTGTTAATGTGACAATCTCCATCCAGTTCCATTCATTTTTCCAACAGACAATATTTATTCTTCTTTATGACTGAATAACCGTTTGCACATACTATGTATGTTTACACACACTGACTGGTCTCTGGGCAGTTCTTTTATTCAATCCTGGGGACCCTGAAATAATAAATAGTGACATGCACATATCAATATGTGCATGATGCCTTGGATCCTCTGAGAATATACTAAGAAGTGGAATATCATCTGCACCACATATTAGTTCAAGTTTTAGTTCTGAGGAACCTCTACACTGATTCAGAACTTGTTCTTTTTCTCTCTTTTTTTTTAATTCAAAAGTGGTCCAAATGCTTACAGTTTCATGGATATGTTCCTAGTTTTGAGTAAATGATATTTAAATAATGAAGTACATTTTTTTCCTCCAAAAGAGTGAGGAAACAGAAAGATAAGTTAAATTAAATAAATATCAGAACCAAATTGGGGTCATACACTATTTAATGTGTGCTGGAACTTTCACTGGCTCTTAGTCTTTTTGGTCAAGGCAGGTATAACAGGATTAAAGAAATTTCTACTTTTGTTGAAAATAAATAATCATAAGAGTCTTTAAATAATTCAGATAAAATCCTGTGATGGTCTGGCATTTCTGTTGCACTTAAATTCTTTTTAAAATAAGAGACAAATCTGTAGAATCTCGAGGCTTCTTTAATAAAGAGAAACTACATGAAAAATTCTTTTATTCGTTTTTATTCCAAGCAGAATTTTTTATTGCAAGCAGAATTTTTAAATTTTTCTTTCTTTTTTTTTGTAATATAAATAGATTCTTCTCTCATATAGTACATTCTGACCACAGTTTCTCCTCTGTCCACTCTTCCAATTTCCCCACACTTACCCTCTCCTCCAAATCAATTGCCCCTCATCTCCCTTCAGGAATGAACAGGCCTCCAAGAGGCAAAAGTCAAACAGAACCAAACAAAATACAGTAAGACAAGGCAAAAGTCGTCATATGATGACTGGACAAAGCAACCCAATAGGAGGAAAAGAGTTTCAAGTGCAGGCAAAAGAGTCAGAGACACACACACTGCCACTATTAGGATCTCCACAAATACACCAAGTCAACACTTACAACATACATACAAAGACCTGCAGACCCACACAGGCCATATACTTGCCACTTTAGACTCTGTGAGCCCATGTCAGTCCTGCTTAGCTTATTCAGTGGTCCATGTTCTCCTGGTGTCCTCCATCCCCTCTGACTCCTACAATCTTTAACCCCTCTTCCACAGGATTCCCTGAGCTCCAAGGAGCAGGTCCTGATGAATATTTCCAGTTTAGAGTCCTCACATAATTATTGGCTGTTGGTCTTTGTTTACGCTCCCATCTGTTGCCAAAGGAATCCTCTCTGGTGGTGACTGTGCAAGGCATCAATCTATGAGCATAACAAGATATCATTAGTAATCGTTTCGTTGACATTTGGTTTTTTGTTTGTTTGTTTGTTTGTTTACTAGCCATGTTTGGTTCTACCCTAGGTCTCTTGGCTATCCAGTCACTGTAGGGCATGGACTCTCTCTCAGGGAGTGGGCCTCAAGTTAAATCAGGCATTAGTTAGCCACTCCCATAATTTCTTATGTCACCATTACCACAGTACATCTCTCTGGCAGGACAGGTTGTAGGTCAAAGATTTTATAGCTGGTTTGGTGTCCACATTTCTCTTTAGGTAGCCTGTAGAGTATCTTCGTGCACCAAGGACATTTGAACACAGCAGCAAAGGCTTCATGCAGGTTCCAGTTTAACCTCACAATGTTCAATAAGCGGTGTGAATGGTGTCATAAGCAAAAGGGCCATACTGTCTGTTTTCAGAGAGCAACCCTCCATTCTTGCATTAGCCTGGGTTATTGGGGATTTCCACAGGTTCCCCTTGTCCAAAACTCAAAATAATATAAACCAGTCCCCGACCCCCCCCAACTGGATGCCTTCATAGCTACAAGAGATGGCCAATTCAGACTCCATATCTGCCATGACTAGGATCAGCATCAGGATTCCAATCACAGATTAGGATCACAATCATAGATTCCAGAATATTTCTACTGTATTAGCTTTCCATGCCGGCCCCACCCCCATTTCTTTATTTAAAAGTTTTCCTAACATATCATACGGCAATTTTCTTCTGTTTGATCTGAGAATTTCAATAAACTTTTTAGAAATGAATATGGTTAAAGAAAATAAAACAAAATTCTCCATAGAAGACAGTGCCCAATTCTAAACAATAGCTAATAAAACATTAGAATTCTCATCTAACCATACAAAGTCATGTATGTTACCTTGTTACTGAGCTTCAATCTATAGATTTAAGTGAAAAAGTTAACTAACCAAAATTATCTAAAAGTGTATACTATCTTTTATATACTATTACCCTAAAAATTCCCTGAAATAAAATGATTCCCTGATTTTAGAGGAAAAATGCCTCATACCATGGTAAATTTTTGTTATTCATTTCCCACCTTCTTCATTTTGTCACAGATATTTATTCCTGTAGCACATTACTCCTCTTTAAGAACACTGAGTGTCTCCTTCCTTATCTAACAATGAGTTATTAGTTTTTCCCCACCTATCACTATGACCAACAATTATCTTCAAGAATGACTGAGGTTTTCCAACAACACTACGAAGAGGGTCTAGTTGACAGCATGTAGGCACAGCCTGCCTTCCAGTTGTTTTCCATCTTAGACCATAGTTAAAAGGCAACAATTTTTATTTTGTTTCAATTTAGCAAGAAGCTGGGTATGTATAATGATTGTTAAGTCTAGGTTTCCACTAAATATATACAAACAATATATTGAATACGTAAGTAAATGATGAGTGAAATACATACTCCTTTATTTGGGCATTAGTTGCTACCCAGATTTAAAGAGAGAATGCATTCTCATATCATTTTAGATTTCTGAGATAATGGCCTGTTTGAAGATATGTTGCAGATAAACACAGAGGGTTTGAATCCACAAAGGAAGGAGGAGAAGGAGAATAGAAAAAGAGAAAAGATGAGGAACAAGTAATGCAGAAAACAAAGGAGAAGACCTTGAAGTGGGAGAAGGGGTCCAGCTAGAAGGAATGAAGTCCTGACTCTTAGTGTCCCAGAATGAAAAGAAGCCAGGTTGACTCATGAAGAATGGGTAACAGCTTACTTCCAAATAAGAATTTAAAAAAAATTTTTTTTCTTAACATCCTTCATATTTTGGAATTATAAAACCAATAAGGTACATTGATTTTAATATGCCTGTATTGATTTTTAATGTGGGGATATGTACTATCCTATCTCCAAATTTTATATTTAAATATCACAGCATTGGGGAAAGGTTGCTCTGTTTTCACTTCACAGTTAAGGAGCAGATCAGAGTTTAAACAAACAGAATTAGGTTTATGACAAAACCAGTGAATTAGATTCAGTGCCCACACAATTTTTGAAACTTACTTCCCCATCTAAACTGCATGGGACAATATTTCTGCATCATCCTCTGTGGAAACCAGCTGTAGCAGACATCATTTTCTACCCCATATTGTTTCTCTATACTTCTGTTCCCAATGGTAGTATCCTGTTGGGAATATCCTGTGGACCTATTTGATATCATTGATAAAACAGAAGCCTAAAAAGACTCTTCTCTCTGAATAGCTGAGAACACGTAGGCAAACTGATGCCTCAGCTGTTCTACACATACTGTAACACTAGCATTAAGGACCTCTCTACTCACTCTGCCTCTTCTCTTTACAACACTAAAAGGAATGGGCCAGTTAAGTCCAGTTAATCTAAGTTAACAAGGAGAATATCCCAGAAAGGCTCTGGGATCTCAGGTCGCACAGTCATGTTCAGAAAGCTGGATCAGCTTTCACTCTGCCCTCTACCCTGGAGTCTTTCTTGGTCCTTCTCAAACTCAAGCCCTCCTCCTTTTCACACCTTTTTTTCTAGCTCGGATCCCCTCACACTGACATATCTAAACTGAGTCTCAGAAAGGTCTGCTGTGACAAAATAAGGAAGCAGCATGTTTTAGTTGACCTATCAAAGATGTGTGGTAGGAATAATAGTTTCTTCTGTTACAGGGAAGTTTGGGAAGGAGTTCATGGTGAAAGTACTATTATCTAGTGAGCTAGGTGACAAGCTATCTGGCTTCGAGACTATCATTTCTTTATCTCAGATATCTTTTAAAAACCAAAATATAGAGACCAGAGATAAGCACACAAATTCCTTTTCTGCCCAGTCTGTGTTGTTTCTCATTCCTTTGACTATAAATAACTAAACAGGGAACCCAGATCCTCCTGGGTAAGATGTGTGTGACCAAAATATTTCAGCTTTCCATTTTAACCATTATACAAACAAATTAAAAATGAGCAGGATTTAACTTATAGAATATACCCAAAGAATAATGATTAAAGGAATATAATGTGCTAAGCATGTTCTATAAACATCCCTTCATATGTTTGATGTAAGAGATAAAGGGGATACTCATCATAGAGTATAAGCATAAAGGAATGCTAATGAAATGGCCTGTGGCTAGTTTTATTTTGTTTTAGACAAGATCTCAAGTGCCCAAGCTGGCCTCAAATTCTCTCTGGAGCTCATGACCTTTTCCCCTTCCTGCCCTCTCCTCTCTTCCCAAGTGCTGAGATCATAAGTATATACTATCTTGCACAGCTATAGCAAAATGTTAGTTCTGATATAAGAATTACACACACATTTTTAATGGCTCTACTCTTCTCTAATTTCCGAATGTATGTGGCCTGCCATCTTAGTTTTATAGGTAGGAAAGGGGGTATTCTAAAGTAGATGTGCAATCTTATCTGCATGATTTTCCTGCATTACCCTAAACAGACAGCATAATGTCTGAACTACAAAGAAATGTCTCTAAACATATAAATCTCTCAAAGAAAAACAAGAGTCCTACAGTCAGTTTGTCATCAGACACTATTGCACACATCGCTGATGTCTGGGATCATGGAAGTGTAGCTCAGCATGGACTTCTCCTCAAGGGGGACCTCAGGGGATGCTTACCCTGGAGAACATGGGACACAGTTTTCCTGTTTTCTTAGACTGTTTCCAACCTTTAAACACATGTAGCACTCTAAGTACATACTTTCTTTGTGAAGGAGGTTTTCTGCTGAAACTAAGACTGTAATTTCCATTAAAATATAAATCTGTTGGCTGTTAAGTCTACTATTCAGTGAAATCAATGCAATCATCCATATCCAAGCTTTGCTGGAAAATGTAAACTGGCTTTCTCGCCCCAAGGGGAATGAGATAAGTAATGTAAAAGGTTTTGCTCAGGTACTCTGCACTGGACATCTCTTTGAAAAGATATCCTGACTGCAAAGCTTCCCATTGTGCCCACCAATTCTCCTTCTTCTCCCCCAAACACAAACTCGTATTCCACATTGAAGAATGAGTAATGGCTTTAAACTGCCCAGAATATGTTCATCATAATTGATACTTCAGCCTCTGGTGCCAGGGCTGCATGGATGGAATACTTTATTTCGAAAGCTGGTGAATGTATGTTTCTACGTCTGGTATCGTGCCCAGAATGAAGCATGCTGACAATCAGTGTTGGCCCAGTGCAACCTGAATACAGAGAGTTTGCATCCTACATGTACAGGAGTGCCAGAGACTTACATAATGCATCTGACATAACAAAGTTTTCTTGGGGGAGATGGGGATAAATATACCAGCATATACCTGGGGAACAGTATTTTTCCTAGGGAAATCAGGCCTATATTAACACAGGCTGACATCAGTTTGGACTCTGTATTTTAGCATATTTGTTATAGAGTTCCTTTTAAATCCAGAATATACCCTTTTAATTTAATTTTATTTTATTCAAACATCAATATATTTTTAAATTTTTGAAACCTTTTCTCTTTATGGAAGAATTTCCTACTATATGTTATTTCAGATTTTTTTAAAAATAAATTTCCAAATACTTTGAAAAATTATTTTTAAGATAATCCATTTTGGTTTGCATAGCTTTGCTATACTTGAATTACCACCTCAGTGGTTAAAGAGAATAGAAAGTTACAAAGGTTTAAAAAGAACCTTAATAATAGAAAGCCTGCCATATAACAAAGCCAAGTTCTTCATTTCAACACTCAGGGTATTTAATAGAAATTCTGTGTATATTTTTACTAACATCTGACTACGACACATTATTGTGAAAATTAGTGTTATTAATTAGGACATTTTTATTTACCAATTTAAGATTTCCTTGGATACAAATGACAATAAATATAAGTTTAAGCATTTAAGGATATAGCAATAAGCATAGGCATTAATAATTAAGAACAAAATAATTGAAATATTTACTCTAGAAATACTATGATGATTTATTATGCATTTATCAGCTATCATGTATGAATGTTCTAGTACTTTCCACTCCTTGGGTTTCGTCATATTCTCTGTTTCCATCCTTGAGCCCTCACTCAACAATATTTTGACCAAATTAAAGTGGGGAGCTGTAAGCATATTTCAGTGGGCAGAATACTTACCTAACATGAGGGAAGTTCTTACTTTGAGCACTAGTATTCTATAAACGAGGAGTAGGGTCATCTACCTGTAATCCTTTCACTGGGGAGGGGGAAGCAAGGAAAGCAGAGCATGAAGGTCATCATTTCCATAGAATCCGAAGTTAGCTTGTGCTTCAGGAGACTATTTCACAATAAAAAGAAAGCAAAAAAAAGAAGGTGTAGGGATGGAGAAAGGGGGTCTATAGCCACGGACCACTGATGCTCTGCCAATCAAACTGTTACAGGCTTGATTTGTGCATTACCCCCTCTCTTCTTTTTTTTTCTTTTCTTTTTTTTTATTTTATTTTATTTTTTTAATTTACATTCCAAATCACTTCCCCTTTCCCGTTTCCTCCCTCCCCGAAAGTCCCATAAGCCCCCTTCCCTCCCTCTTTTCTCCATTCAACCCCCTCTCGTTACTCTGTCCTTCTATTGGTGAAAAAATATGAGAAAGAAAGAAAAGATAACAGAAGAAAAGAAAAAAGATATGAAAGAGATTGCTTTCAGAATGAGTCTGCAAGACAGAGTATATTTTGAACAAATAGTAGAGTGCAAATGAGAATATGGAAGAGATTACTATCTCAAATTAGGAGCTAAGGAAAGCTTGGAGAGGCTGGAGCTCAAGAGGAGATGCTGTTGACTGAAACACGGTGGTCTACAGAGATCTTCAGCAACAGTAACAGCCGGCACGAACTTTGTGAATACTTGTAAATGGACATGGGTTTCTTGGAAATAAAGCAGTTGAAATAAAAGCAAAGAGGGGAAGAAAACTTTGAGTTGGAACCGTAGAAGTGTGAGCTTGTACAAGCCTTGGAGGGTCCTTTAAGGATTTGGGTGTTTTTCCCAATTGGGGAGACACTAAATTATCTTTAGCATAGCAGTGATGTAATTATTCTTTAAGAATTTGCCTGATTTACAGAAACATCACTCAGGTGAGCTTCAGCTGCTTCGAGTGCTCCTAGTCTCCCACATTCTCTCTCTCTCTCTCTCTCTCTCTCTCTCTCTCTCTCTCTCTCTCTCTCTCTCTCTCTCTCTCTCTTGCTCTCGCTCTCGCTCTTCCCTTTTTATTAGATATTTTCTTTATTTACATTTCAAATATTATCCCTTTTTCTAGTTTCCTCTCCAAAAACACCCTATCTCATCCCCACTCCCTGTGCTCACCAACGCACCCACTCCCACTTCCCTGTCCTGTGGCATCCAACCTTCTCAGGGCCAAGGGCCTCTCTTCCCTTGGATGTCCAACAAGGCCACCCTCTCTTAGTAGCAGTCTTAACTGTTTAAACAATGAAAACATAATAGAGTTCCCCAAGTACTGTGAGCAGAGGTAGTAGTTGCCTCCCTCTCTTTCCCAGGGAACTGCTTAAATCTTGTCATTTATAGTAGTGCAGGTTCTCTGGAGTCCCAGGAATCTTCTTTATCTTCTTATCCCTCTGATTCAATATTGAAAGCTAATGGTGATTGGGCAAGTCTTACAAGAGTCTCTTTGGCATAAGAGGTGGACCTCAACAGGGGATTGTAGCCATTTGTGATAGGAATATGTGGAAATGTACCTTTAAAGAGCACATTCAATTTGGAAACGGTGCAGCATGTGTTTCAGATGTTGTCAGCATACTAAGTGTCTCCATCCTGTTGTCATGACAACCATCATTACATTCTAATGTGAACTTGGATCTGCACTGGACACTTAGGGGAGAACTGAATGATTCCCTTAAAGGGTCTGCAGTTTACTCTTGCCTTGTTTTCTGCAGCTGGTACCCAACTGACTCTGAGTGTTGTTGTCAACTGCCAGCACTGTTGGTCAATTAACAGAAACCAAGCAAAAGTGAAATCCTCACTGCATGTTTTCCTTTAGTTAAACATCTAGGAAAGACTCAGTTTATCTTCTGTGAAAGCACGGCATGCTTGGTAGAGGAAAAACAGTTTCCAAAAACATCTAAACTCCAAGCCCACTCTATGTTAAATGATCAGAAGTGCTCTCACATAGTTGTGTTCCAACATTGAAAGTGCAAACCTTTGACCTTCTTCAGAATTGACTCATGACACCATGAGGTTAAGACAAGGCCTGGGGTAATTCCTAAAGAACTTTATGAAGCAGCTATGTAATGCATGCAATAGTATCATATTTACTATAGGTGGCTGCTAATGCATTTAAAGTTAAAACTGTTTTTTTTTAAATTAACATCAAGCCTTAAAAGATCATTAACTTTGGGATATTGACATCTTTAGGTAGTTAGGACTCAGTTAATTAAAAGTTTACCTGCCTGTATCTTACCACAAAATTGATTATCAGATGTGAGAATTTAAGGAAGAATTGGATTTCTTTCTTTGCTCTATGTCCTCAAGTGTTTTCTTTAGATCACATAATTTTGCACCAATTATGGATTACTATTACTATCTTAACTGTTATCATCTGTCTTGTTTATTTTCTATTAAACACTCACCATATGGCTATTCCACACAAATACTATATCAGGTCACGGAAGAAAGTAGCAATAAACCAACAGAACAACCAGTTACCTCCTAAACTCTATACTGTGTACAGATTGCCCAAGAAAGAAAATGCAACCATAGTGGATGTGTAGGATGAAGAAAACATCATTTATCAATATAGTCAACAAACAGTATGCATGAGGGGAAGGGACACAAGTTGCAAAGAACATCTGTACCATGTCTGGCAGAGAGACTGCCTTTGGTAAGAGGAATGAAAGAAGAGACCAGCAAAGTGAAGAAGGAAAGTGACCTTGAAAATGACAAGAAGTTGGATGAATGCCCATGAAGCTGCCAGTGGTTAAGAAGAGATTCATGCCTGTTTATAAAAGTATTGTGGGTAAGGACACTGGATGTATTTTGGATAGATGACACATGCTTTTCATTAGCAAGAAGCTTGTTCACATAACAATAGATTTCCAAGAAGATGGAAGGATAGACCCCTGGTCCTAGAAAGACTGAATGTAGGGGAATACCAGGACAGAGAAGCAAGAGGGGGTTGAATGGGGAACAGAGGGAGGGAAGGGGGCTTATGGAACTTTCGGGGAGGGAGGAAACGGGAAAGGGGAAATCATTTGGAATGTAAATTAAAAAATATATATAAAAAAAAAAAGCAAGAAGCTTGTCACTTCCCTTAAAGTGAAAATGCACCACAAGTTCACCAGCATGGAAGGAAGTAGAGAAAGGATATCAGCGAGATCTGGCATGTTCAGGTGGTAAGGCTATAGATGATTGGAGATTGCAGAAAATAGTGCAGGAAGCAAAGGAGAAGTAGCATAACAGGTGACCAATTACCAATATCAATATCTCCAAGGTTCTCATTTCCTAACTCGTTATCCCATGATTAGGACTTTTTCTCCAGTAGCAATGCTCTGCTAGAAAACTATGGAAGTTTTGGAAGAATAATGTTGTGCATTATATAAAGGTTATCCTTGCAATCTTCAGATACTGATTTCTCTGCTCTTATATCATATTTCAATCAGGACCTGGCATTGCAATGCCAATGTCAAGAATCACCTGTCACAACTTTGTGTAAATAATTCATACCATTTATTCTCTGCCTTGTCAATAAATGCAGATCACCCAATGACTAGGGAAGAAGAGAATAAGCCAGGGCTTCTGCCAACCAGGGAAAGGAGAAAGAGAAAAAGAAAGGAGATCTGCCACAAGGTGGAAGGAAAACACAATACTTGAATGTTCAGAGGAACACAGAAGGGATACTTTCAAGTATTGTTAGGATTCTTGACTGGGAGGTAGACAGATTGGTTTACGGGTTAATATAAATCAATAGACTGCCCAAGTATTAAGGTGAAGGTTGAAAATAAATCTTGATCTCTCTGTATTATTACTGGGAACTAGCTAGGACAAAGAAATACCAAGGACTTCTCCCCTTGATGCCTGACAAGGCAAAATCCTCTGCTACATAGGCAGCTGAGGGCAGGGAGGGGGGAGTGGGTGAGTGTGTGGAGGAACACCCTCATAGAAACGGGGAGGGGGTGACATAGAGGGTTTCTGGGAGGGGGAAAACCAGGAAAGGGGGATAACATTTGAAATGTAAATAAAGAAAATATCCAATAAATAAAACAATTTTAATAAAAAAAATACATCCCCAGTATTAATTTACCAAAGACATTTATATTAAAAATATCATTTACAAGTCTTGACCTTGAAACGGCAACTTCATTTCTTTGCCAAAATATAAACATTGTAGACAAGAGGACACAAGTTTTCATGATTTTATATCTCTAGTTTGTGACTCCCCAAGTTTACTTATTCACTGCATCAGAACTGCTAGGTCCTGGCCATATAGACAGATTCTCGGGGTGATATATCTTGACACTGTACCTACTAAAACAAACTTATGCAGGCAAATATGATTATACCTTTCTTCCTCCCATTTTAGTCTAGTACCAACATCAAAATCATCAAGATAAACTGAAGAAAGATGCACATAATAAGCACTTTTTCCTCTCAAAATCTACACTTACTTTTATCATTTTAGGTTACAGCAGCAGGCCTCCACAAATCTGCAGGACATTTTATGATTGACTCTCTAGTTTCTCTCTTAACCTTCATTTTGTGACATGCTTCTAACCTTCCATTGCATTCCAGTATAATGCCCCCAAACTACTTAACATCATCAATTCTCAAGAGAGCAGTCCATATCTGATCTTCTGCAGTCTAATATTTACCAATATTATCTCATTTGCTATTTGCAGTTTCTTATATTTCTCTCCTTAGCCGATACATCCAACACAGGTCAAAAAATATGCCCATTGCATTTAGTCCACCTTTGCCAGGGTATCTGTGAAGTAGATGAAGTTGAGCTCTCTCCATTCTGAGATTCTGAAATGGAGACTCTTGTTTCCATGGTTATTTAGAAACAATGAGTGTTCTCAGTGTCTTTTTGCTGTACAATTCTTAAAATATGCATTGTTCTTAGACTCCCATGTTCACCAAATTTTACTTATACCTTTTATGTGTCACTTGATATGGTTAAATAAAGTTTATTATCCATTTGTATGATTTGAAGATGCAATTTTCAGTGTATGTATTTGTGTGTGTATATGTGTAGTTATATGTATGTATGTGTATAGGCATGTATGTGCATGTGTGTATGTGTGTATATGTGCGTATAGATATGTGTGCATGTGTATGTATGTGTATGTGCAGGTGTGTGTGTAGGTGTGAAAAGATGGGAATGTCCACAGAAGCCAAAAGAAGGTGTTGGTTCCCAGGGAGTTGAAGCTACAGGCAGTTGTGAGACTCCCAGTGTGGGTGCTGAGAAACAAACACTGGTTCTCTGGAAGAGCAAGAAGAAATCTTAACTTCTAATCTATCTCTCCAATCCAGAATTTCTATTTTTTTTAAAACTTTATTACAAAGTTCCAAATTTATTCATATAGATTCATGTTAGGGCTTTATTGGAATTCTTCATAACAAGAAATCTCAGATTGACCTGAGCTGGCTGTGTTGTTTCACAGTTTTGCCATCTACTATTAACTAACCTTCTCCCCAAACCTCAGCTCTCTGTCACTTTCCAACATTCGCATCTAATTGGTGATAACCATCACTGAATTTATCTCTTGAATATCACCAAATCTCTCAGCTGACTTAAAGGGCTTCTTCATTATCAGGATGTCTGTATCTTTCCCTAGATAGTTCCAACAACTTCTAATTTACTTCAGCATTCAGTGGTGTGTCCTTGTTTTCAGTTTCAATTCTATACTGTGTGATAGCAAAACACTTCACTGACTGGACAAATCTCTTTTCTTTCTGTTTTCTGGGCACAAGTATAAGTTTGTGCTAGGTTTGTGATAGGAATTGCAGTATTATTTCTCAGACTAATCCGGGAAAGTTACCTATTTCCTTCTATATAACTCACATGGTCCTTGAATTCAAAGCAATATTTCGTCCTTAACCACCAGAGCACATTATGATTTCAGGAGTGCATCATTTTAAGAGACATCTATCGTGACAGGCATACCCATGTCTTCTTCACATCAGAGCTTAAGGCTAATTCATTCTCTCTCTCTCTCTCTCTCTCTCTCTCTCTCTCTCTCTCTCTCTCTCTCTCTCTCTCTCTCTCTCCCTTCTGTTTTGCTATATTGTAGCCCAGGTTGGACAAAAATTGTCTCTCTTTCTACCTCTGTTTTCCTAGCACTGGCATTATAGGCCTAACCCGCTGTACTGGTTACCTTCTCTCATTGCTGAGATCAAATACTCCATAAAAGCTGTTTAAATGAAAATTGGTTTTTGGCTCACATTTGAAGGATATACTCCATTATGACTGAGAGGTATAGTGACAGGAAATCTAGAGACCACTGTTCACATTGCTTAGACAGGAAGTGGAGAACAAGATATGCTGGAACTTCCTTAGCTTTCTTCTTTGTATATAGTCAGGGACTCCAGCCCACACATTAGTACTCAACTTAGTGTGTAACTCCACATTTTAATTAACCTAATCTAAAGAATACTTCACAAGCATCTCTAAAATGTCTTCCCATAATGTTTATAAGTCTTAGTGTGTTGCCAATCACTATTAACCATGAAAAACACTGCTTTCATTACTGTTGAATTGCTTTGAAGACACATCATGACCAAGGTGATTCATAAAAGAGTATTAATTAGTGGCTTGCTTACACTTTTAGAAGGTTGGTACATGACTATAATGGCAAGAGCAGACAGGTATGTCACTAGAACAGTAGCTGACAGCTATATTTCTTAATGCACAGGCACCACGCAGAAAGAAAGACAGTGATAGAGACAAAGGCAGAGGGGACTGAATCTGGAATGGGCTTTTGAAACCTCAAGTCCCTTTCCCATTCCAGTGACATACTTCTTCCAGCTAGGCCACATCCCTAATTTTCCTAAACTAGTCCATTAGCCCAAGACTAATAAGTCAAACATCTAAGCCTATAGGGGCCATTTGGATTCAAACCATTGCACCCACTAAGCCCAAATTTTAGTTTTATTGTACATCATTTGTTATTCAGCAAAATGTTGCTCATGTGTCTGTTTCCTTCTATATAATTGGAGAGTATGAAAAGCATTTAATTTTTATGTGTTTTACCTGCAATTATTTGTAATCAGATATGAAAATTATCCATAAACAATTAGTCCAAAATCTAGAAATTTCATGGACCACTTATAATATGATGTTCTACAATAATAATATTATAAGGTATCTAAATTAGGCAGTTGGCATATATTATTTCAAATTTGATATTAACTATAAAATAAATATTTATATCTCAACATTCCCCATACTAACAAGCTCT